>LOEQ01000825.1:42498-52498 GCA_001685075.1 Bramus lutescens | reverse complement strand
GTATACTGTGGGGCACCCCAACTGGAGTGACTTATGTTTCTACGATATCTTATACGACTATGGGCATGAGCAACAGTGCTTAGGGGATTATATGGATAACTACGACCTGCAGGTCCTACCTGATATCTCTAGGATGGCTTTTATTTTTTACTTTTTAATGTGGGTTCTATGGATCAAACTCGAGTCTGTAGGCTTGAAAAGCAAATGTGTTACCTACTGACTGAGCTATATCTCCAGCCTTAGGATGACTTTTAGTTAGAACAGATGCCGGCTGTTCCTAAGAAGGATGCAAGCTCAGCACTCAGTCTGCCGACATCACCCTTGCAAGCGGACCCAGTGTCCAGCATGACTGCTGTTACTTGCCAGACCAAAGTCTTTTTCTCTGCAACAAAGCCTGCCATTGTGTTCCAGTGCAGGCCCCTGGTCTTTCCCCAAAGGCCTTTTTGAACATGTGCACTTTTTCCATCCCTCCATGGACTGGTCGCAATAATAGCCGGAGAACCATGGTAACTTGCCTTCCCTCTCGGACCATTCAGCAAGCTTTATCTGGTGCTCTCTGAAAGGCACACAGGCAGCTGTACTGTGTATGTGTATTTAAGAGCTGTCCTCGGGGACCAGGATCCCTGGTGCCTCTGTTGGCGGGCAAAGGAGGAATAAAGAGCTGCAGTGAGAAGGTATCAGCATGCTCATTGACTCAGCTGTCCCGGCTCTAATCCCAGCTCACAACTGGATGTCCCGGGGCTCTCCTCTGGCTACCTTCCAGCTGTTTCCAAATGCACTGGAGAAAGTTCCATGTGATGTTTTTTCATGTAGCACCTGCTTGAACAATCCAACAGCCACTTTTTTTTTCTCCTCTATTATGTGGTACATCTGTTATTTTGCTGACATGGAAGCTAGCATAACAATTAGATTCATTCTTACCCAGTAAGTTGATTCCAGTGAAGCTTAAGAGGCCTTAGTGCTGCGGGATAACGCTCAGCTCAGTGTATTCTGCAAGCGTTTATTCAAAGAAAGAACAAATTAAGAAATCCTGTTTGGGGTTGGGTCAATGACAGGCCTTTCTCCAAAGCCCTTTCATCTCCCAGTGGCAAGGGGAAGAACTTAGATTGTCTGCATGAAAGGTAAGAGGATAAAGTTAGCCAGCAGCCTTTACGTTTGGTTTCTTTTACCTTCTCTTAAGTAAACGTGTATTTGGGGAAGATACCTTTTCGTGTTTTTGTGAGACACGGTCTCTCTTTGTAGCCCTCACTGTCCTGGAACTTGCTATGTAGAACAGGCTGGCCTGGCATTGTAACTAACAGAGATCCATTTGCCTCTGCTGCCTGAGCACTCTGATCAAGGCCTTTGGTGGTGGTTGCAGGGCAGGGTCCCGGCTCAGGAAGGTACTTTTAAAGAGCCTTCATTTTCCATTCACGGAGCAATTTTGACATTTGAGATCTTGGTGGAGACTGCAGTGATTTCCTACAATGCAGACAAGAGCCAGGTGTTTTCCAATTTCGCATTAGGAGTAAAATCTGAGCCAGGTGTGATGACAACATGCTTTGAGGCCAGCCTGGTCTACACAATGTACACAGGTAAGACAGAGACTCTGTCTAAAAGCAGGGAGGGTGCGAGCAACAAGATGCTTCAGTGGGTAAAGATGCTTGCCACCAGGCTGAGTCCAGTCCTTGGGATCAACACATGAGGGCTGACTTGCACATGCGCTATGGCACATGCACCTGTGTGACACCCATATGTACATATAATGTCAGTGTATATGAGTTGCTTCCAGTCCTGTTATAAGGAGCAATTCTGCATGAAATAATTTATGAGATCATCAATAGAGTGAAGAACAATTTGTTTTCTGAGTTCTAGGGGAAAACCTTGGGTGCATTTTGCCGTTATAAATATGAAGGCTTCAAATGTGAAGTCTGGGATTTATTTTAAAAGCTTTGAAATAAACCTGTAATCCTAGTACTCAGGAAACAAAGACAGGAGTATTGCCCTGAGTTTCGGAGAAGCTAAATCCCACAACAAATTCTAGGCTAGAAAAAAGCTATATAGAAAGCCCTTGTCTCAGGTACCAAGCAATCAAAATAGGAAGTATATAAAAGCTTTGAGATCTTTCCTTTATGCATAGTCTCAACAAATATCTATTGAGCCCTGGTGCCAGACAACATGTCTAAGCACTGGAGTAGCATCGGTGAAGAATACAAAATCTTCACTCTCAGGGAACCAAGGTTCAAGTGTTGAAAGATGCCAACTGGACAAGTGTAAACACAATATGTCAGGAAGACCTTAGAGACAGTATTACTTGGGCAGTGGGGAAAGCATTAGGAGATTAAGTTCCAATCACTTGGGGCATGGGAAAATAAGCCATTGAAGCTTTGGCATTACCGTGTGTGTGTGAGTGTGTGTGTGTGTGTGTGTGTGTGTGTGTGTTTAAAGACTAGTAGTGATCAAACTCTTGGCACATATCATTTAATATAATTTAGATAAGTGTCTTGCCATTCATTTACATCCCTGCCCCCACTCCTACAACAAGAAGGTAGGGCTGGCTAAGAATGGTAAAGGGTAAAGGGAAGCTGATCTCACACATTCCAGCTATGGGAAATGCCTAAGTTTGGGCTGTGTTGGATCTCTGCTGCCTGATAATCATTCATAAATATTCTTAGCTGGACTTCTCCCTGTAGGCTGTAGAGAGGGTGGTGGCAGCTGCCCACATTGCTGTGGCTTATAGACTGGAGCTCACTTGGCCCTCTAATGCTTCTAGAGGTCACAGTCTCTCCAGAGATGGAGGTGCTCTTATCAAACACGCATCTCCACGGCTCAGTGCTTTTCTGTTTCTGAGTCAGGGTGGTTCCTCCCGGGTTTCGATGACCTAGGCAGAGGCAGAGCGTGTCATGTCAACCCAGGCTTGTTTTCTCTAAAACCACTTTCAATAGTAGTTCTCAGTCCCTTCTAGCCTTTGGTTGCCTTAACGATGTTATACCCGAATGTGTCTGGAGACAGACTGAGGAGGACCAATCTCGAGGATCAGAGAAGAAACCACAATGACTTTTTCATCAGCCTCCCTCACCTATCTGACTTTGATCCTGTTGAAGTTGAACTTGGCCCCTGTGGTGGAAGCAGCTTTTGTCAGACAGGAAATGGGAAAACAGTTGCATCTTAGATTCACTCAAGACGAAAACTAAAAATGGACTGATGGGATGGCTCAGAGAGTAAACAAGAATGGCCCTTTTTCTAGCCTCAGGAATAAGTCTGATCCCTGGAACCCACTCTGGAAGGAGAGAACGCCCTCCAGACATTTGTCTTCTCACTTCCACACATGGCATGCAAACCCACCTTCACACACACGTATTTTATGCACACATTAACTAAAAATTTAATTAAATTAAAAAACATAAAACCACATAAGAAATACTTATTTTTAAAAGAAATACATCATTAAAGAGACGTATTTAATTAAGTAATTACACTGCTGAGGGGCAGAGTTGGGGGAGCAAACACTCCAGAGTCCCCTCGGTTCCAGACGCTTTGCACAGGCCATCTCAGTGGACTCTCTTATTTATATTTGTGCTAAATGCTTGCAATCACCCAGATAATAAAGCAATTATATCTGGCTGCAATTTAGAGATGGGATTACTGAGATCCTGGGAGGCAAGCTATTTGACATGTGGTAGAATAGACTGGGAATTCAGTTTTCCCTCGTTTTCATAATAAGCCATGGATATTCCAATAGGATGGGCAGAAATGTGTAGATTGGCAACACTTTTCATAGGATGGGGTAGTACGCCTGGCAAAGGGTAATGAAGGAATGGGGGCACCCTGCTACTTAGTGACTATGTCAATTGTCAGAATCTTCAGTCTTTCTGCTTCTTGGCTTTGTGTGTGTGCATGCATGTGTGTGTATGTGTGTGTTTGTGTAAAACCTTATATGGGCAATAACCTTTATATGTTTCTTAGTTAAGGTTATTTATTTGATTTTACTGTGTATGACTATGAACCCTGACACCCCCCTTGTCTCGGCCTCCCAACCACTGTGGTTACAGGTATCTTACCTGTACACCCAGCTTCTTGTTCTGTCGAGCTAAGGCGATAATAACAACAGCAAAACTAAGTATGTTATTATTTACTTATCAATGCTTGAGTGCTTCTCTAGATGTGGCACTGGCATTGGCACTAGACGGTCAATGGCCAGAGAGGCTTTCCTGTCATTGGGAGGCTCATCTGGGAAGCAGGGTCAGAGACAAGTGAAGAGCTTCAGTAAGATTCAAATCCCTGGCCATGTACAGAAGGTCGTGGTACAAATCGTTTCCACCAGGAAAATCCTGTTAGCTTTGAGAAAGACCTCCTCCTCGCTTCCCTCCTCTTCCCCCTCTCTGTTTTCCTCCTCTCCCTTTCCTCCTTCTCTTCTTCCCCCTCTTGTCTGTAGTGATAAGAATCACACCTAGGGACTTGCGCAGCTAGGCAAGTCTTGTTCCACTAAGCACATTCCCAGCCCTTGTGTTTTGGTTTTGTTCCGACTAGCTCAAGTTGGCCCGACATTCTCCGTAACCCAGGTTAGCCTCCGACTGTAGACGCCTTTGCCTCTGACTCTCACGTGCTAAGGCCATAGGTTTGCCCTACCACACAATGGAGTCGATGGAGGGGAGGGCACACCACAAGCAGTACAGCTCAGAATGTGGAAACACGAAGTCCAAGAGAGAGCAATAAGAGAGCAATCATTTTCCTCTGCTTGACTTTAATAGACTTGCTAAAGAGTTCCTTAGAAGATGGCAATGTTTTCATGTTCTTAAATTCTGCAGGTGTTCAGAGACGACAAGCCACTTAATTGAGAGGCAAGCGGCCACAGCATGCAATGAGGTCCTAGGATTTATCGTGGGAAGAAGATGCATGAGTCAAGAAGATAAAGATTTTTCTGGGAGAACAGCTTAAGTGAACAGAAACTGCAATACAATGTCAAAGAAGTTCTGCCAAGATGTTGTAACTCATTCTTCACTAAAATGAGTAATTCTTTTACAGGACACCTAGACACGTGAGGACAGGTTTACACAAGCTGGAAATTTTAACATCTTCCCTCCCCCATTTCTTTCCTTCCTTTCTGTTTCTGATTGTCTTTTTTTGAAACAGGGTCTCATGTAGCCCAGGACAGTGTCACCCTGAACTTCTATTCTCCTGTCACTACCCCCTAAGTGCTAGGATCACATACATGTGCCACCATGCCTCACTGCCCTTATTTTCAAATGCACAATCATTTCTCAACAATTCTTCATATATACAATACATAGCTTTTCAGGCATCGCCGAACTTGTTTATTGAATTACTTGTAGGTTTTTTTTTTTTTTGAGACAGAGTCTCGTATACCTCAGGCTGGTCTTGAATCTTAATGACCTGGAACGCCATGTTCTCTTGCCTCCCAAGAGCTGGGATTACACTTAGTGTGGCCCACTAAGCCTGGCTCCTAAAGTTTCATTTAATTAACTTTTCCAGATTCTTTACTAGGACAGTTGTGACTTGGGTTGTACTTAAAGCATAGAACCTTCTTCTAAACATATTTTTAAGAAAGGCCAAGTTAAACCAGACAAATAGACAGAGGTAGTTTGGGTACCCCTTGTTCTTTGATAATATCAATGTCTTTATTCTGATTTCTTTGAAGCCATGCTTGTAGTTCTTGCTGTCTTGCAGCACTTACCATTGATCTCTTTATTATTTCATTGGGAAACAATTATTGAGCATGCTCACACCTTCCCAAGCCTCTCTGCCAAAAGCCCCATGGCACTTCATTCTATTTTTCTAAATGGTGATACCTTTTGCGAGGCCGACTTTGCATGTGCTGTTCAGTCCCTGTTCTTCACCTCTCTCCATCCTTTGAGAGTTCACAGTACTTCCTCCACCCTGGAGAACTTCCACATTTGTGTCTGTCACTCTGCCCTGTAATTGTTTGTTTACACATCTGTTTCCTCCAGGAGACTCTGGGCTCTCTGAGGTCGGAAATTTTGTCTTGTTCCACTTTGCAGTTTCCTGTTGTCTGCAGAGGAATCCGGAGCAGAAAGGTGGCCCACCCATCGCAAGCATGTGGTCAGCTACCTCTGAATTTGGACCTTCTTACTCTTATCTATCTTATTGACTTCTAATTCCTGTTATGGGTAGAGCTGTTACGACGCCAAAAGTCATCTGTAAGAAAAAAATGTTCAAGTGACTTGGAGAGTTCAAAAGGAAAATAGTTCTCTCTGTATTCTTGAGGCATAACGAAGTTCTAGCACTGGGAAGATAGAAGACAGTAAATAAACGAATCTTTATAAATGACATAATAATAATGTGTTAATATTTATGCAGACTCTATTTTATCAGAAGCTATATTATCATTCCATGAGTGTGTGTATGTGCATGTACTTATAGTTGTGTGTGTGGAAGCTGAGGCTCAGTAAGTGTAGCTGCAAAGTAGTGGAGTCAGTTCGCAACCTAAGTGCTATTCAGCTGGTGGAAAAGCTAATTGTTCGTTAGCTCATTTGTCCCAGGACTTCGAAGATGGGGACAATTCTTGCTGTTTCCCGAAGATTATGCACTTGGTACATCATGAATTTCATACCCAAGGTCCTTTTTCTTCTCATGGCATTACACATTGTATGTTGTCTTGTTATTTTTCTCCTACCTGCAGGTAATAGCTACAGCAGAAGGCTGTGAGCAGAGAGTAGCACGTGGCTCTGCCAGCTGTGATAAATGTGCCACGGGCAACATCTTAAACTTCGTGACAGTGCAAAGCAGCAGCGTAGACTCAGCAGCAGCTCCCCAGAGGCTCATTCTAAGATGTGCTGTGTGACGCAGGAAACTTTCCTCCAGTGAATGACCTGTGCTTTTTCGTTCTTGAGGCAGGGTCTCACTGTGTAGCATTGACTGGCCTGGATCTCCCGATATAGACCAGGCTGGTCACTTGCAGTGATCCTCCTGCCTCTGTCTCTTAAGTGCTGGGATTATAGGTGTATGACTCCATGCCTGACTTCTAATCATTTCTTTCTTTTTCCAAAATTAAGTAAAACTAAAAAAGAAATTAACTGAAAAATTGTATGTGTTTATCATGTACATATTCTAGAATACTTATGTCGTGGAATAACTAAATAGAATTAACATGTGAGTTGCTCACACACATCAGTTTTTATGGGGAGAACAACCTCCAAAGGGTCTTTTCAAGATTTCAAGAGCCTAGTCTCTGAGCGAAGAGGGCCTTGCTGTGGAGAAGCAAGAGGCAGTCTCTGTTCCTCTTTAACTTCTAGACTGACTTCCTTAAGCAGTCCTTGCTCTTCACTGTCTCAGCCTCCTTCTATTTTTCAATTTTGCCCCATGTCAGAGCCAGGATCGGTACAGCTTTGCTTCCTCGTTTGCAAAACTGGGAGAAACAAAGGCACTACCTCACATGCGCAAGACGGCACAGTGTGCTGTGTGATCTGTGCAGGTGGGGGAGGCACCCGAAGGAGATATAGCAGGTGGAGATGCCAGGCAAAAGATGTAAATGACTGCTGATGGGCTGGAGAGGACGCGGAGAACAGGCTAGGGTCCTAGCTTAAACATGGAACCAGAGCAGGCTAAATTCACAGCCCATGCACTTTCTTAAACGGCAAGCAAGGGCCAGAGGGTACAGCTCAGTGACAGCCAACTTTATTTCCAAGTGCCAAGGCCGGGGTGCAGACTCAATCCACTCCAGCAACAATAAAACAAGAAGAACCAGCAAGTGAAGAATAGTTCCTATTTCTTCATGCCACTGGAGGCTCCCAAAGAGGCTACTGGACATGCCCTAGATGAGAACGAAGCTGACCACTATCCCCATTATCAGCCAGGCCCGAGTGTTCTTCATACTGCAGAAGCATTGGGAATAGGCTGCTAGTACAGTGGCATCCGCATCCTACATTATTCAAGCTGGAATCAGTGAGTGACTATTATTCTACAAAGACTAGAGAGTCTAAGCTGTGCTCTTGTGTAAGAAATATTAGAAGTATATGGTTAACTCTGCTACCCTAGATCGAAGTGGAGAAAAAAGTCAGAATTACCCTGAGCCACTTATAGGTGTGGCTGTTGTTGATTAATTTATTACTAACTTGGTGAAACTCTCTGCAGTAGAATCCTGAAGGCTCAGGTCTGAGAGGGATTTCAGGAGCCATATAATCCCTTGCTCAGCTTCAAAGACACTGCAGGAAGATAAGAAGATAAAAGCCCAGGTAGTGACTGAAGGGCTTCACTGAAGAGGGTTAGAGTCCAGTTTCAATTCCCAGCTCTGACATTTGCCATTGATTGGCCTGTTTACCTGGGACAAACCCTGAAGTGCTGCTGCCTGACTTACATTCCTGTTTCTACAACAGTAAAGGACAGGGACACATGCTTTGGCTGCTTCTCTGGTGAGAAGAATGTTCTAAATGACCATCTTCAGGACAAGCAGGCTGAGTTTGAAGCCAAAACTGATCCAGCATCCATCTTAGTGATGTGCTCCTAGAAGCAGGGGCGCAGCTCTTAGAAGAGGGTAGATGTGACGGCTTCAGGCACAGGCGCAGTTCACCTTCAATGGATGGAAAGGCCCATCTAACCAGAATTGCCTTGGACAAATCTGTTTCCCCGACATTCATTCCTCTGAGCTAAAGAGCGAATCTTTTTGAATAGTGCTATATCATGAGAGCCTTAACTCCCTTGTTAGCTTCAGACAACAAAAGCCACCTGGACCCATATGGTGGAAGCAGTGAACTGACCCTTGCAAATTGTTCTCTGACCTTCATGTGAACGCCAAGGCATGTGTGTACACACATGTGGTGGTTTGAAAGAAAATTGTCCCCAAAGGGAGTGACACTATTAGGAGGTGTGGCCTTGCTGGAATGAGCGTGGCCTTGTTGGAGGAAGTGTGTCACTGTGGAGGCAGGCTTTGAGATCTCATATTTATCCAGACCACCCCCAGTGTCTCAGACCATTTCCTGTTGCCTTCGCAAGATGGAGAACTCTCAGCTACTTTGCCAACACCATGTCTGCCTGTATGCCACCATGTCCTGCCATGATGATAATGAACTAAACCTCTGAAACCGTAAACCACCCAATCAAATGTTTTCCTTTGTAAGAGTTGCTTTGGTCATGGCATCTCTTCACAGCAATAGAAACCCTAACTAAGATAACACACATAAATAAATATGTGAGGAGTGATGAAGGATGACATCTGACATTGATTTTTGGTCCTTGTATGTCCAATCACATACAAATGTACTCACAAATATAAACATATGCATGCACACACATACACAGAAAAAGAGTGTAAAAGGATACATATAATAGACACACATATAATGCATACACCAGACATACACATATATTTTATATCTAAACATACATATATGCACCCATGAAGGAAAGCATATCCTTTCTAAAGAGCTGCTGTAGAATCTCTAGTACCTCACAGTGTAGGTGAGCTGAGCCAGCAGGCCCTCTGGGTGTCTGGTGGCTCTCCGAGGAAGCAGTGCCTGCCCTCACTCTAGAGCCAACAAGCTGGTCCTCGTCCGTAATTAGTCTGTTTACTCTGATCACGTGAAGCTGAGTTTACAGGCCTGCTAAGGAGAACCTGATACACCTAAGCCTGGGTAGCTCTCTATGGAAGGTCAATTACAGCTCTGCAAATTGTATCAGCATCTTGCCAAAAGAGTGGGCAGTTGTTGGTGTGGACCCAGGATGAATCACCTGCCTCAAGGCTAGGTGTTTGCAAAGGAAAACTTCAAAGCAAGTGAGCCCCCAAGGAGATTCAGCAGCGTTTGGCCCTGTGTCCTGCAGCACCGCCTCTGTTCTGTTTCAATCAGCATGGACACAGCTGGATAGGAAGAGTAAGTGCCCAAGTCCTGAGGACAGCAGGAATAGTTTTCACTTGGGTATATGTTCATAAATAACTAGGGAAAGAAAAGACTAGGGGGTATTCTTAGTGCACGGAAAGGAGAAATGCTGTTGGAGATTGTGTTCTTTCTTTCTTTCTTTCTTTCTTTCTTTCTTTCTTTCTTTCTTT
>LOEQ01000825.1:15269-31600 GCA_001685075.1 Bramus lutescens | reverse complement strand
CCTTCCTTCCTTCCTTCCTTCCTTCCTTCCTTCCTTCCTTCCTTTCTTTCTATTAAATCTTTGTTTCAAATTTCCTTTCTATGATTTTATTTAAAGGAGCCTTCTAGAGAAAAGCCATCTTTGGGCACTTAGTGGACTCACCTGGACAAGTTCCCGCCATATCTTTCCCATTCTTTGTGTGCTCTAGACAAATAAAACAAATGGGAGCAACACTTGGAGCCAAAGAACACCGTGCAGTTGGAAATCCTCGCCTCATGGGGCCACAGCCATGTTTGCTGTTGCGCTTGAAAACAAACACTAAAAAGCCATGGGAGAGAAGGCCCACAAAACCCCTTCCATTTTCTCACATCCACACCCTCAGTTCTTTTGAGAGCTTAGTGGAGACCACTTTTCCCCTTCTCTTTCCTCATCTCCGATTTGTGAACCCCTCCTCAACTTAAAAACCTAGTCCCCCTAAGACATGTTTTCTCTTTGCCCCCACACAGCAAACGGCTCCCTATTTTGCACAGTGTTCTTTAGAGAGCTCATGTAGGTATCTTCTGCACATCTGCCTTCTGTGCTGACTGGTGTCTTTCCTGGGAACAATGGATTGTGATAATTTCACAACCAGGTTCTCCGTGCCAAGCATAAATGAGGCCTGTTACTCAAATGTTTGCTGGATAAATATTGAGTAAAAGCAAGCAAGATCTGCCTTAATCAGAAATGATGTAAGACTTGTAATCATTGACTCTGAAGATAACACCCTGAGCAGATCAATTAGGCAACATTTAAAAAAAGACTACGATTCTTTGTGTTTGTATCAAGTGTACTGAAGGTAGCTGCTATGTTAAAGCCCAGATAAACATCTTGGTCGATATGTTTTAGCTTTATAGTACAGGTTGGAGGAAAATGTCACCGTAGCTAAGAACATGGTTTTTGGAGTTAGGATTCCCATGTTCTACTCTGAGTTTGGGTGCTTTCTAGCCTGCCAGGGTGGAACCTCTCTTGCTGAGTTCTACCGTTTGTAAAATGAGACAACAATCCAACCCCCCCCAACAAATTAAAAACTAGGATATGCCACACCCAAACTCTGTATACATTAAGCAATAATTAAATGACTCCCATTATTAGCAGGCCATATGTTTCTGAAGCTCAACTGTGCAATTAGGTCTGAACATTTTGTTTGTTTTCTAATTTCCCTAGTGTATACAATTTCCCTTGTGTGGGCAGGTGTTCAGATCCAACTTCAGCGCCTCTGATGGTGAGACTCATAGGATCCCTTTACAGTTAGACTACAGACAACATTTCAGATTTCATTCGCTTTTGGTTTTGTTCCCCCCACCCCACCTGACTCCTCTCTCGGCCTTGGCCTCTTTTCTACTGCAAGTCTTTGATTGCAGTGTTTGAAGTTGAAGCTTGGGAGGAAATAGGTGACGGTGTACTTATGTTTAAACTCTTTTCCAGATGTCTAGGTCTTTGGGATCCCAGAAGCCTGAACTGGGTCCAGGACTAAGGCTCAGGTGGATCAAAGGTACAATGTTCGGAGTAGAGATTAATACAGAAATTGAGGTGAATTACTGAGCTGGAATGTCAACTCGAAGGCATTGGACCCCCTAGTTGCTGTTCCCAAAGGGAAGACTTGTTCTTGGGGGATGGATGAGGGAGGGGGGCGCTGGATTCAGACGTTGACAGGATCTTTGGCTTTAATCTGAGTCTGAGAGATGGTAAATGTGAGATACTGGGGGATATGATGCCCTAGTAAATACCTCTTCCTTCGGAATGCTGGTGCCTACTTTCTGATGGAGTGGGGGCCTCAAGTTTGGCTAAGGTATTGAAAAGAAACCATGCAGTTTGTTTTGCCCTGGTTCTCTTTGTCCACAGAAAGAGCTGTGCTGCTGGTAAGCCTCGAATCAAAGCATTCTGAAAGGATGTTGAGAATACAGCTGAGTACTAGGGACAAAATGCAGAACTCAGATTAGGTAGCACGATGTTGGGTAAGTTCAGTTGCCCTAGTTCCCCTAGGACATGTTTTCTCTTTGCCCACACACAGGGAATGGCTCCCTCTTTTGCACATTGCACTTTAGAGAGCCCATCTAAACTCTCAACATAACTGTGGACTTTTGAAGGTCTTGATGCTTGGTTACTTTACCGCTCAACTAGGTTCAAGTTGGAAAAGGACAACAGAAAATTGGTAAGCAAGAGAAAGGCCCCACTGCACACATGTAAGTTTTGAGCAAGAGACAAAAATGTCTT
Organism: Bramus lutescens; assembly: GCA_001685075.1. Classification (NCBI taxonomy): domain Eukaryota; kingdom Metazoa; phylum Chordata; class Mammalia; order Rodentia; family Cricetidae; genus Bramus; species Bramus lutescens. The sequence goes on along the minus strand of LOEQ01000825.1, from coordinate 29,368 downwards.
ACTGAGCCGGGTGGTGGTGGTGCATGGCTTCAGTCCCAGCACTACCGAGGCAGAGGCAGGAGGATCTCTATGAGTTTGAGGCCAGTGTGGTCTATAGAGTGAGTTCCAGGACAACCAAGGTTACACAGAGAAACCTTGTCTCAAAAAAAAATCAACCCTCCCAAAAAATCATATTGCTTTTTCATTTGTCATATGTTTATTAAACATAGATGAAGAAATGATTATTGATAAATTATCTAATTCTTGAGGCACAAATGTTCCTTGCTTATATTTCTAGAGGTACCCACGAAAATACCTGCTGGGAATTTATGGTCTCAAGTGAGAGAAACAAGAAGATGAAAATAGTTTATGATCAAATCTCAACCAAACTCTCTTGGTGTATTCTCTTTTCATTCATTCTTTTTGTTTGCTTGTTTTAGTTTTTTGAGACACTTTCTCTGTGTAGCCCTGGCTGTACTGGAACACAGCTCTGTACCCAGGCTGTCCTCAAACTCAGAGCTCTGCCCAAGTGCTGGGATTAAAGGTGTGTGCCACTCACCGCCTTGCAGCTCTTGCTTTATTCCTTCCATATGAATGTTAACAGGAGACATGATTAATAAACCTTTCTCCTCCAGTTTGCTGTTTAGGCTGCTCTATGCCCAACTTCCTTAACAGTTCTCCCTAACTTTGCACATAGGAGAGCTGAAGGTCCGCCCGCTGCTTGTCTTCCTGGCATGAAATGCCACCCAAACCAACAATATTGCTTTCATCTCAAAGTGATCTGTTTACAAAAAGGAAAAGACCATCAGTCCTAAATTATTCTTGTGAGCTTCTTTAACCCCATGGTGGAGAGTCTGAGTCTTGGGGTCTGAAGTTCTGTGTTTATGAGTCTTGGTTACTCATCCTGTGGTCTTGAGAAGTTAACTCAGTTTTTGCCTCCATGGAATGGAGTGTTGAGACTTCACAGTGATTACTGGACTGTGTGGGATAATGCAACAAATCTGAACTCCTTCCTTACAAACTCAAACTGTATTTTTTTGGTTTTGTTGTCCTCCTAGAGTACAGAGATGGTTTCTGATCCCACCCCCTCATTCTTTGTTGCTTTCTGACTAGAGCTCACAAGGTAGCCCAGGGTAGCCTCAAGCTTATGTTCCTCCAGTGTCAGCCTCCTAAGGGCTGGGATTACAATTTACCAATGAGCAAGTACATAGCAGACCCATACCCAAGTCTGTTGATGGAGAGGTTTATTTGTTTAAATTTTCTTAAGTGTTTGTATTCATACAAAGGCTTTTTTGCTCTTCTGTGAGCTTGCTCGGGACCAAGGTTGAACTTAGTCTTTCTTGCTGATTCTAATACTGTGCCAGGCTTGCAGCAACTGCCCCCAAGGGTTCCCAAATAGATGACTATGAATCAGGCTGGCAGCTCACTCTGCTTCTGGAGGAAATAAATAAATCTCCTGTATCACATTGCTTTGCGTCTTTCTTTGTAGCTATGCCAGTGAATGGAGAGTCTTCGAGTTTCTCTAATGACATGGAAACCTAGGCAAGTATTCATAAAGAAAGAGTCATGCATGACACTGGGAATAGCAAATAATCCCAAAGAGATCACAGATGTTCCACCATGAGTACAATAAACTCCATGCAAGTGCTCCAGGATAAATACAGCCTCCTACAACAGGAATTAGGATCTATTAAGGACTGAACAAAGAACTGAAAACAAAAATCACTTACTCTGAATAAAACCCTGGCTGCATTTGCCCAGCTGCGTTTTCTTCGAAGAAGATAGGAGAGTCCATGTCATAGCCTGCTGGAAAACTAAGCTGAGTTCTTAAATGAACTCCAAGTTCTTCCAGTCATTGTGTGTGCTGCTAGGAACTGGGGACCTGGAGTCCTGCTGTTTTCCCATAACTATCATACTAAGCAAAGGAAAAACCAAGCCAGGTGGGCCTCATGGGCCTTAATTTCCTAAATTCTAAAGTGAATATCAAAATGTGTTTGCTTAGTGACATCTCAGGATGGTGCTGGAGAGGAAATGAGGGAACTAAGTGAAAGTGTTTAGCAAAGGACCAGGCAGCCCTCTGTACCCAGATGTTTACAGTGACTGCACATTCCTATGGCCATTTGCAACCCTACAGGCTTTCCTTCTTAATCTTCATTTAAGGTACTCTGAGAAGTCAGGCCTAGTGAAATAAATAGTCCATTAATCCTAACCCTTAAGAGATAGAGGCAGGAGGACCTCTGTGATTTCAAGTCTAGCCTGGTCTACATATCGAGTTCCAGGTAAGCCAGGTCTGTACAGTGATAGCCTATCTTAAAAACAAAAACATAGCAAAAAGATGCCCCAGCAGCTGCCACGCCACACCTTTGGTTGCTGGGCTTTTTCTCTCCTGATTGTGAAAAAAATCACCTCCTCCTTCAGCTCATTGTGAAGGAACTGGCTTTTGAAAGCTATGGTGATAATGTTGATTTATGTATGTTTACATAAGAATGGACATAGAATGGCCCCTTAATCAATATTTGTTGACCAAATGAAAGAACAAACTCCATATTATTTTAAAAGATATTTGTTTATTTAGTATTATGTGTATGTGTGTGTATGTCTGAGTGTATGTAAGCATGCAATGTGCATGCAGGGAACACATTCACATGGCAGCTCATAATTATCTGTAATTTCAATTTTTTGTATTGTTTTGTTTTGTTTTTGAGAAAGTTTTTTTTTCTCTGTGTAACAGTCCTGGCTGTGCTGGAATTTGCTTTGTAGACCAGGCTGGCCTTGAACTCACAGAGATCCACCTGCCTCTGCCTACTAAGTGCTGGAATTAAAGGTTTGCCCAGAAGCCTTTGCATTTTTTCCCATTCTGAGCTATACTCTTCTGAGTTCAATTGCCAGGCTGTGTAAGTATTTTTAGATCAAATATATTTATAGATACAGCTGCTGAGAAGAAAGTATGGTCTATCTACCCTCAAACTGATCTTAAGTCATTACCTAATTACTTAAAAGCAAAACTTCACAACTTTCTCCAGCGTAATTCTTGAGTTTTGCTTTTTAATGTGTCTTCTGCGGTCTTAGTGGCAATTTCTCTTAAAAATGTGGTCTTCTGAAGAAACTGACACCTCCCAGGCCCTTTCATTTTAAACCTTGTAGAAAGCCAGTTACTGGATGACAACGTAACTCAACACATCTACCAGGCATTTAGAACCCGAGAGGCAAGTGTACACAGAGGAATGAGCTTGGACTTGAAAGCCACTGAAACCCTGGTTTGAACTCCTATAACAGGCTATATTATTTCATGCAACTTACTTAGTGCCTTTGATTTTCTTTTTCCTTACCTACAGAGAAGTGTATTAAGGGCTAGCTTTTAGAGAAATTAAGAACAATTCAATTAATGATAGGAAAGCATCAGTACACCCTTAGAACTCAGCAATGGCACCTACAACACAGAATATATTCTGCATTTTCTTCTTACAACTTCTACAATTACAGCTTCTGCAATTCAATGAAGACATAAAATATTTCTAATTGCATAAAATATAAACAAGTGTATCTGCTTATTTTTGTCTACATCAAGTCCATGATTTTTCCTCTTTGTGCACCTGCCTCTTGGGCTCTAATTGCCTGGTGACATCGGATTCTTATGTTGTCATCTAGTAACTGGTTTTCTTTATGATTATACAGATCTGCTTTACATATAATCTAATTTCCTAGGTGGAGATATGCCTGTGTATCTTCTGGGCGGCTTCCTTCAAGCAGAAGGTCGGTCCTTCAAATTGTCTTGTTGTTTTTTGCTTTGAGATAAAGCCTCTCTATTTTGTAGATCTGGATGTCCTAAAACTCACTCTATGGACCACGCTGGCCTTGAACTCACAGAGACCTGCCTGCCTCTGCCTCTGGAGTGCCGGGGTTAAAACACATATCATTATGCCTAGTGTATTGTTTTATGATATCCATCTGATTGGAGTAAAATGGAACCTCAAAGTAGTTTCATGGTTCCCTTGATGGCTAAGGATATTGAACCCTTTTTCAAGTGCTTATTGACCATTCATATTTCTTCTGTGAAAATATCTATTCAGTTCATTAGCCCATTTATTGATTTTATATTTTTTAATTTTTTAAAGTCTAGATATGTCCTCGGTATTTATCACTGTCTGATGTGCAGCTGACAAATATTTTCCCCCTTTTATTGACTGTCTCTTCAGTCTAATGGCTGCTCTTTTTGTTGTTTAGAAGCTTCTTAACTTCATGCATCCATATTCATGAATTATTGGGATTATTTCCTGTGTAGACCAGGCTAGCCTCAACCTCACAGAGATCTGCCTCGCTCTGCCTCCTTGAGTTCTGGAATTAAAGTAGTGTGCTACCATGCCTGGCCTCTTTGATTCATTTTGAATTAATTTTTATGCAGGCTAAGACACATAGTTCCAATTTATTCTTTCACTTGTGGAAATCAGTTTCCCCAGCATTGTTTGTTAAGCTTTGTTTGTTTGCAAATACATGGTTTTGGTAAGTTTGGGACAATTATGTGACTAAAACTGTGCAGATTTATTCCTGGGCTCTATCTTCTATTTCACTCCTCTACATGTCTGTTTCTGTGCTGGTTACATTCTGGGCTTTTGTTACTAAGGCTCTGTAACAGAATTTGAGGTTGGTTATTATGATTACTCCAGCATTGATTCGGGGGGGGGCTAAAGATTGTTTTGGTAATTTGACTTCCTTTTAGCTTCCATATATATTTTAGGATTGGTTTTTCATTCTATGACGAGTGTTATTGAGATTTTCATGGGAGTGCATTGAATCTGCAGATGGCTTTCTGTAAGACAGTTAATTCATTCTGTCCCTGAGCACAGGAGGTCTTTCCACGTTCTGCTGTCTTCTTCAATTGCTTTCTACATGGTGTCAATGTTTTTGTAGTAGAGATCTTTTACCTCTCAATTAGGTTTATTTCTTGATCACTTTTGAACTATTGTGAATTGGATTGTTTCCTTCTTGATTTCTTTCTCAGTGAACTTGTTATTGGTGTGATTTTATAGACATGAAGTATTATTAGTCAGTTGTCAATCATTGCTAACAGCAGATTACATATACGTGGTTTCATTGAAATATCTGGAATACCGTAACCTTTCATCTTTGTACACGTTGGCATGCATTTCTTAATCAGAAGAGCATTTTCTTAAATAATCACCCCACATGACAGCTATGAAATTTGATAAGAGTTTTCCCATTAGGAGAAATCTCCCACTACATTTGCTCACTTTCATCCTTTTAGGGCAAGCCAACCCTTCTGAATCCCTGCTGCCCAGATGTTAGTTCTCAGGGGCTCTTTGACAGAGAGCAGGTTGATCCTGAGAAGGCAGACATCACAGTACGCTGTGAAAGATGAAGCTATGGAGGAGAGAGCCTTGCTGAGCCCATCTCTGCCCGCTCCAGCTCAAAAGTGGGCTATTTGGGGGACCGATTTTTTTGTTCCCTCGGTATTTCTTTGCTTGATCATCACACTCAGGTTGTGCCTCCTACCCTCCGTATGAATCTGAAAACCATCCTATTGCCCTCATGCCCAGAACTGCTGTCTGTGTGAGTCCCTCAGCATCACCTTGGTCATTTTCTCAGAACTATTGCTGTGTCTCCTGTGTGCTTTCTCTGTGGAACAGTTTCTTATAATATTCTTAGGCTATTTTCTATGCCTTTTTGAAAATGATTTAGGTTCTTTCCGAGCAAGGACCCTGGGGTGGCTTTAACGAGAGGCTCCCCCCTCCATAGGTTCCTTTATCGAAATGTTTGGTACCAGATAGTGGAACTGCCTGGGATTAGGAGGTATGACCCTGCTGGAGGAGGTGTCTCTCTGAGTGGGTTTTGAGGTTTCCATTCCCAGTTAGATCTCTCTGCCCCAGGCTTGTGAAACGATTGTTAACTCTCAGCTGCTGCTCCAGCTCAGCACCATGCATTCCTGCCTATCACCAGGCTTCCCACCATGGTGGTCATGGACTATAACCCTTTGAAACTAGATGCCCTGAATAAACACTTCCTTTATAAACTGTTGTCATCATGGTGTCTTATCACAGCAATAAAAGAGTAAGACAGACCCTCTGAGTAAGCACTGTGAGAACAAAATAGGTATTTGATAATTATATTTATTAATTTGACAAATTAAAATATTATTGTGTAGTTAATAGAAGTGACACTGTGCCATCTAGGGATTTTGTAAATCTAGACTTTGTCAGTTCAAACATGAGACTCTCTAACTGGCACGCCATCAATGGCACTCACAGTTGCTTTGTTCCTGGCTTGTCTTTATCAAAAGCCACAGCCCCATTGTCTGAGTCAATGTTAGCTGCAGCCCTCTTGTTTAGACAGAGTGTTTGAAGACAGCTGGATGCCAGGTACTATGACATCACTTGGACAGCTCCCTGGGTGGAATGATCTAGATGTTTCAGTCATTGAACTAGCCAGATTATTCCATGGTTTGCTTTGTTATTCAGTTATCTTTGTTTGGCATGGAAGGAACAACATGCTTTCTCACCTGCTTTGCTTCTGGGACGAATCTTGACTGAATCATGAAGTGATGTTCTAAATGACTCCATTGGGCTCCTGTGCCCAGGTCAGCTTAGAGACACAAGTCTCTTCACTCTAGGTTTTCCATCATTACACAGTTCTTTAGGTACAATTAATAGTTCTTAAAACTTTTAGTAAGCTTTTTTTTATAGAAACTTGTCAGTTTAGAGTACTGTGTAATTTTTTTTCTATTAGGTCAAGAAAAATTTCAGTCTTAGGCAACACAGTTGATCAGATTCTTTAGTCAGAAAGTGATTCCATTTAGGCTATATGATTTTGGTTAATCAACAGCACAAGTTCCTTTTCAACCTAGACTTTTAAGAGTTTTTACCCCATCCCATCCCACCTTAAGTGGCCCAGGTTGGCCTCAACTTGCTGTGTAATTGGCATGACCTTGAATTCCTGATCCTCTTACATCCACCTCTCAAGTGCTGAGGTTAAAAGTTGTGTGTCATCATGCCCAGTTTACAAGGATTCTTTCTATATGCTTCCTTCAGTAGGTTCTGGAGAATATGTGTCTGGATCTCCATTTGTCACGGCTGTGGCAGTTGGATAAGAGTCAGCTGGTAATAAGGACTGGCATCTTCTAGCTAAGTCACGACTGCATTCTTGCTCTCCCTGTCAGGGGACTCTGCAACAACACACACCAACCCGATGTTAAAACACACAAACTGCACATGGGTGTTCTGCATATACCCACCTAAGTTCAAATTCTACAACACTGAGAAAAAGCAAACCAAAATAAATATTCTGTTTCGAAGCTAGTCAAGTTAGTTTCCCAAAAGTGTTAGTCCCAGTGTCAATTTGACAGATGTGATCATGGCTGTCCACTAGATTTGAGGACACATTTCTGTACCTACAAATAACGAGTCAGTCCAGAAAGAAAAACTATAGGGGTTCGAACTATTATAAAATGATACTTTCTCCAGAGTTTGCTTTAATATTTGGCAATGCATATAATTTGATTCTGAAATTGACATAATGGTTAGCCAGATAAATGGTAATCAGGTTTCTCCTTAATCCTTGTCCTGAGGTATTGTGTGTTATTTTGATCGTATTCTGAAAATAAAGCTTTCTTGGACTCAGAGGACAGAACTAGCTACTAGCTGACCACAATTAACCATAGAGGTTTTGGAGGACTGAGGATAGATAGGAGACAGGAAGTAGTCAGGCAAGGCAGAGAGAGGATCTCAGTCCTTTTGGATGGAGGAATGGAAGAGAGAGGGGGTCACTGGAGGTTGCTCTGCAGCTTCTCTAGTCTTTCAGGTTCTTACACCAATATCTGACTCCTGATTTTTTATTGATAAAGAATAGTTAGATAAATGCTTCACTGAGGGATTTCTCTTACATGTCAAGGTAAAGTCCTCTTTGGGGACTTTAACTTTCACTATGGAAGCTCTTCTTCTACCCTTTAAGGACACAAATTGTGGCAAGTGGTTTAAATTAAGAACAGATTAACTATAGGAAATTTCTTGAAATGTTTTGGTATTGAGCTGAGAGACATAATGAGCAGGGAGAAAATTGACATAAATGAAATTTATAAGTCTCAAAATGCTATTTTCTTAGAAAGTTGGGGTTGAGATGGCCCAGCATTTAAGAACACTGGCTGCTTTTTCAGAGAACCTGGGTTCAATTCCCAACTCTCAACTGTCTGTAATTCCAGGGGATCTAACATCCTCAGGCAAAATACTAACACATAAAAATGAATGAGTCATCAATTTTTTTTTAATTCTTTGAAAATTGTCAATTTCTTCTTCGCATTGTTCCCCTGTAAGTTTTCTGGCTGCATTCAGATCACTATCGGTGGGAAAAGCCATTGGTTTCTCAGAACTGTCTTCTCTGTGAGGTGGGAGGTGAGGATAGATGCTCTTCCTTTTTTGAGACAGTATCGTGCCATGTTCCCCAGGCTGGGTACCGAAATAACAGGCACAAGCCATCAGACCTGATTATACAGGTATTGTGAACTGTTCCAGCATTATTACTCTTGTTTTCTCTTTCTCCCTCCCTTGTGCCTACCTATCTCAAATGCCATCTAAGAATGCCTCTTTCTTAAACTAGAGCCTGAACTTGCAAACAGAATCACATACATTTCCATACCATGTTAATTTACATGCATATGTTTAATGTTTTTACTCTAATTTCAGAAAGATAACTAAGGAAGGTAAGATTCCCCCTCCATCTCCTAGTGAGTGAAGGCATCCTACATCCATCTTTAGACTTCAAAGTTTGCTCTGATTTTTAAGTGACTGGTGGGTGGCTCATTCTTAGATGTGATTTCAGTACTGTTGAATTTCCTCACTCAGCTTCCCTTTCCATTTGACAATCATTTACCTACATCTCCTGTATACCTAGCCTCTGCATCGTGGTACCCATATTCTGCATCGTGGTACTCACTGCATAAAAAGACAAGGCTTTAGGCCCCCTCAATTAGCCAGGTTTGATTCTGAAAGCAACCCGAGAAGTTTCATAGATGTGTAAATTGAAAGTCAGATGGCATGGCAGACAAAACAATAACCCAGTACCTGTGTGTCAATTTGTTATGTTATATAGGTTTTAAAAATGTGATTACAGGTCAAACTTTGAGATGGAGAGATTTGTCCAGATTATCTAAGTGGGTCCAGAATAATTATGATATCTTTGGACCCTAGAGACCTTTTTCTGGTCAGTTTAGAGAGAAGTGGAACAATGATGAAGAACATTGTCTTCAAATGTGCAGGAAAGGAACATGAGCAAAACAGTAGGCAACTCGGAGACGCTGGAAAAGGCACAGAAACTATACTTTAGAACTCCAGGAGGAACATGGTCCTTGTCATACTTTTGATTTCCATAAATGAAAGCGTGAATTCATGTTGTTTAAGTTTGTGGTTAGTTGTTATAGCAGCAACACAAAACTAATACAGGTAGGTTGTGTCAATTGTTTTGAGTTATAAAATCCCATATTCGGACCTGGAAAGATGACTCTGTAGTTAAGAGCACTTGTTCCTCTTTCAGAAGATGCAGGTTTGACTCTCAGCTTCCAGATGATGGTTCCAGTTCCAGGGGATTTGACATCCTTTTATGGCTTCTGAGGGTCCTGAGTATGCATGTGGAACACATGTAAACACACACACAGAAAGTAAAAACAAATGAATCTTAAAAATAAAAGGAAACAAACCTCTGAATGCAGTAGAGTCAAATTTAAGAGGAGGTACCAGAAATAGAAGTGAGGAAGATGAATGTCTGGTGTGTGGGGTGAATTGGAACACAATTCCAATACTGGGAGTTTGGAACTGGAGGATTTCTGGGTCTCAATAATCAGCCAGTAAAGCCAACTGATTTGTTTCAGATTCAATAAGAGATCCTGTCTCAAAACAACAAAGTGGAGAGCAATTGATGAAAATGCAAATGTCACTTGGCCTCCACAAATGCAATGATTTTTCTGTCTCTTTCTCTCTGCCTGGGTCTCTGTCTCTCTCTCCACTCCCCACAAAACCCCAAAGAATCTAGAAGAGAGAATTAGTGTGTCTTTCAACATGCCAATGAATTGAACCAAATTTACTTCCTTGATTCTAGTATATTTTAATTTATCTTTGCTCTTGAATAATTAGCACAGCACATAGATTTAATAGAAGCCAATGTATGAATGATAGGAGGAAAAATTCCCAGTATCTATGTGAATATTTGTTAGACTAACAGCGGCTGAGAAGTCAAGGATGCAAACAACAATGTAAGCAGAGCTGTGTCACCAATATGATATTTGCTGATAATCCAAAGGCCTTTGCTTCCACAGTTACAAGAAAACACCTTCCATCCTACTGTATTGGACTTCGTTAAAATTAAGTTGGTACCAAGTTCGTTAAGTTGGTATCCAGTTCATCACATCTCAGGAAGCTGTTTCAAACCTACGCACCATCTCCCCACTGCCATTACTTCACTGTCTCTCTATTGTTCTGTTTGCAGAGGAAAAACAGAGAAGATGATTTGTAAAGATTGGCTGAACAAAGGACACTTAGGAAAGCCTTCACAGGAAGTTACTCCCTTGCCACCCAAAGCTTCCATCTAAAGAGGTGGGAGGGTGTAGCTGGAAATATTTCAGAAGCTTGGACTTTTTGAGAAACTGAATGGGTGTGGTTAAAACTTAAAGTAGAAAACAGCAACAAAGCAGGGGAATAAAAAGAACACTTAGGAAGCTGTGGAGATGGCTCGGTGAACACAGGGGATTGCTGCTTTGATTCCTGGAACCCATGGAGAAAGCTGGATACAACAGTGCACATCTATATTCCCAGAACTCCTCTGGTAAAATGGGAAGTAGACACAGACTTATTCAAGAGCCAGATAGCCTAGAGTATACAGTTCAGTGTTGGCAGAGGCTGTTTGTTTGTTGCTGGCCAACTAGACAAATAATTACCACACAGAAACTATATTATTTGCAGTAGAGTTTGGTCAATAGATTAAGCATATTTCTAGCTAGCTCTTATATCCTAAACTAACCCATCTCCATTAATCTGTGTATCACCATGAGGCCATAGCCAACCGGCATAGTTTCAGTGGGCTCCAATGGAAGTGTCTGTCTTCTGTGGTGGCTACATGGCTTCTGCCTGACTCCGCCTACTTTCTCCTAGCATTCGATTTAGTTTTCCCACCTAGCTCTATTCTGTCCTATCACAGGCCGAAGTAGCTCCTTTATTCATTAACCAATAAAAGCAATATATATATATATACAAATATACAGAAGGACTTCCCACACCAGGTCAGCAGCAAGAAGAGAAACTGTGCTTCAAAACCTGGGGAGTGGAAGAAGATGACTCCCCTAAAGCCTTCCTCTGACCTTGGCACAGAAGAGCCCACCCCCATTCAAATGTATTTTGTAAAGAATTATTGGATGATAAAAGCTATTGTCACTAAAGTTCCATATATCTTGATGTGCACACATATGGAGGGAATAAAGTCTCTTTGTTTCTACGGGGAAAATCCTGGAAAATTTTATGTGAAAGTTGAATGAGAAACTTTTAGATAAGAGACGTGGATTCATAAATAGAAAAGCCCCTTTCTCCCTTCCCCTTCCCATTACTCTTCTATCCTCCCCACCTCCTACCCCAATCAATTCTGCCTCTCACTTTTTGTCTTTTCCTGTACTAGGCAGCCGGGCATCAAACCCAGGGCTTCGCACATGTTACACAGGTGTTGTACCACTCTTCCTTTCCAATCAGAGACCCTGAAGTTGTCAAGCTCATCACACACTCACTCTATAGCCCAGGATGGCCCTGCATTGTCAGTCTTCCTGCCTCAGCCTCCTGAGTGACTGGGAGTACAAACCAGCAACAGCAAATCATACAGGAATGGAATGCCTGAGGAACCCACAGATGATCTAACAAGTCTTTTATCTTCTTCATTGTAGTATTGGTGATCAATCCAGGGCCTTGGACATAGTAAGGAAGCACTCTATCACTGGGCTACACCGCAGCCCACAGAAGCCCTTTTACTTAGTTTGTATGTGTGTGGTATGCCAAGGATTGAACCCAGGGCTTTGTTGCACATACTAGGCCAGCACTCTGCTCTTTTTATTTTTTAGACATTTTATTTTGGGAGGGGATGTCACTTAAAATAGCCTAGTGTAGCCTTGAATTCATTCTGTAACCAGGCAAGCCTTGAACATCTGGAGTCCTCTAAGACAGAGCCTGTTCTTTACCCATTAGTGAACCTTAAAGACACTTTTGAGTTGAGAGACTGGCCTAGCTGATTACTCAGAAACTAATGTGGACTTATCCCATGACAATTTGTAGGGGTATCATTGATTTGTGACACTGAGAATTGAGAAATCAGGCTTATTTGCACTGAAAATATCTTCCAATCAGTATCACACTGTGAAGACACGGTCCTCTTACATAGCCAGGATGGCCTAAAACTCACGATGTGGTTCTAGCAGGTCTTGAATCCTTGCTCTACCTGTTTCATCCTCAAGGGTTTTAGCATTACAGGCAGGTACAACCATCCCGTACAATAAAATCTCTCTCATCAGTCCACAGTCTCATTCAAGAAACCATTTCTCACTAAGTGACCTTATTCTAAAATGAGTCATTGAGAAGCTGAGGCAATTTAAAGGCAGCCTGGACCACGGAGACAAGCATCAAAAGAACATCTGCAGATAATCTCTCTCCCGGTGGTCAATCATAAAAGCCTACGTAATCATGCAGGTTTCTGTGAGACTCTTGCTCACATTTCCAACTTACATTTCAGACCCATGAATCACGAGGCCCAACAGGGGACTGGTGACTCTCCAAGTGACAAAAGGTTAGGTAGCAAACAGGTCAACTCATCCTGGTTTCACCACCGTCTGCGAGCTCTGCAGAAGTGGAGAACTGAGACTGGCCTAAGAAGGGGAATATATTTTGTTGTTGTTGGAGACAGGGTCTCGTAAAACCCTGGCTGGCTTTGAACTTGCTGTGCAGCAGAGGTTGGTCTTGAACTCTCAATCCTTCTGCTTCCACCTCCCAATGTCTAAGACTACAGACAAGCACCATCATACATATCTTATTGATCCTGAGTCATTTGGAACCAAACATTTCACAGCAGGTGCTAAGGAAACAAAACAACATAGCAATAAAATTTGTGCCTGGCCCCACAGATAACGTGAATGCATTTATTTACCCTGACTGTAGACTTGTTGCCAGCATGCACGGGAACTGGAAAATGAGATTATTACATAATTTTAAATCAAACTACATATCTTCCTTTCCACACAAGATCGATGTTTGTGTGTCATTGCTCTCTTTCAATCTATAATAAGCTTTAATATATACAGAGCTGTGGATACTCTGAGATAAATATATTCTATTTTGGAGCACTTGAATGGCGGCAACTTCCTCTTTTCAAACAAAGGAGTCAGCTTTTTTTTTTTTTTCCAAAACACTTCATGGTGCCAGTGCTTCTGGCCTCCCTCCTCTTATCTGTGCTCTTTGCTCTAAAGGTTTTGTGAGCCAATCCAATAGAATGTGCAGCCTAGGTTTGCCCAGTGTATCCCTTATTACTTCCTTCCCACCTGCTAAGTGGAAGGGGCGTACACCTGTTGTTTGTGCTGCCCATACATTCCTCTTTCTCTGTAAGTTAGATCCTGACTACTCTTTGGGGAGTCTCCGTCTGGTGTCTCAGACATGGTGGTCTGTGTGGCCTACAGACACTGCTCTATAGGGTCATGGATGGCTCATGTGAATGGTTATTTGATCCCAGGTATCTAGTGTGTCAGCTAAAGGTCATTTGCTGGCACAACCGAGAAACAGACTAAAACTGTTCTACTATTGAGAAAGCCATTGGTTTATCTTGGCTGACAATAGAGACTTGTCCTGATTAAAGGGCAGAAAATAGTTTTTTCTTGACTTCTCAGTTACATGGCCAAAAACAGCTTCTTCTTTCACGAGTCTGTGTGAGCTGCATTTCCCTCAGCTGGTGCTGAATCTAGTCTTATTTGATTGTTGTGATTGCTACTTGATTGTGAACTGGACACAGTCTGGAATCAATGACGAGATCTTCCCTCCCTCCCTCTTTCTTTCTTTCTTTCTTTCTTTCTTTCTTTCTTTCTTTCTTTCTTTCTTTCTTTC
>LOEQ01000825.1:3471-15180 GCA_001685075.1 Bramus lutescens | reverse complement strand
TCTTTCTTTCTTTCTTTCTTTCTTTCTTTCTTTCTTTCTTCTTTTTCTTTCTTTCTCCCATTCGTGAAGAACCTGTAAGGACATTTCCAGAAAGGATTAAATGAGGAGAGAAACTTTCTTTCATACTGGACAGCACTTGTCAGTGGGAGGCTCAGGAAAAAGTCAGTGTTGCCTGCCTACCTGCCTCTGCCTCTTGCTAGTGAGTGTTTCTGTCCCTGCTGCCACTGCCACTGCCACCATTGTTGCTGCAGCACCTTTTGCTGAAGTCAGACTCCGGGTTTCTTCAGGCTTCCAACGTTTATTGAAGACCAACAACTCTCTAGGAATATTCTAGACTCTCAACTTCATGGACTGAGGTAGCTATGAGGTTCTCGGACTCTCTGGTATACTGATGGAGACTGTTGAACTCCTCAGACATCATGATCTAAGTAATTTTAGCAAATTCCTTTTTATAATATGGAATCACATATTATTAGTTCTGTGCCTGTTCCTCTAATATTCCTGCCTAATACCATGCCACTGTAATAATAGCATTCTAGATATATCACAAAGATCTGGAAGTGGACCAATAATCATAGCTAATTCCTCCTCTGCTTAAAGAAGTAGATTCTATTCTGGTATCAGCAATGCCATGCCATTGTATCCATAGAAGACATTGTTAATCAATTGCCACCATGTGTTCTGCACCATATATGGAGCTTTATCATTGTGCCTAAAGAAGCTGAAGCAGCATGTAAAATGGTACCATCTTTCTTTTTGAGATGCCGTCTTGCTCTCTAGTCCCCTATATACTCAATTAGGTGGCCACAGACCAAAGTATATACACAATGTATTTTTATTTCTTTGGCAAGAAACATAGGATTTTTCTTTGTGGAAAAATTCTAGAGAAAATAGAAAGATTTACATTTCGTTTCGTTATCTTATGGGTCAAAGTCCTTCACTGAGGGAATTCGGTGAAGGAACTCAAGGCAGAAACCTGGAGGCAGAAGCTGACCGACACAGAGGCCATGGAGGAGCAATGCTTCCTGGCTTGCTCCCCATGCCTTATCTAGCCTTTTTCTCTTACAGTACAGCTGGCCGTGGGTGGGCTGGACCTTCTACATCAATCATTAATAAATAAAATGCTCTACCACTACAGACTTGCCTTGAAGAATCTGATGGAAATATTCTCTCCCTTGAGATTCCTTCTTCCCAGATGACCTTAGCATGCACCAAGTTTGCAAAAACTAACCAGGACACTGGCTAAGCAGAATGTCTTCCAGGCTTGTAAATATTGTTACAACCAACAGTATAGCCTTATGTTTTAAGGCTGATATACTGACTGTTGGATGATCACCTTTTTGTCATTTGTTCTATAAATGTGTTATGCCACATTTATTGATTTGTGTGTATGTTGAATCATTCTTTCATTCCAGGGGTAACCATCTCATTTGTTGTTATGAATAATTTTTATACTGTGGTATTGTCTTCGGTTTTGGTACAATTTTGAAGTATGTTTACTTTATTTGTATACTTTTATATTAAAGATTAATAAACACCTTGCTACTTATACATATTTTATGTGCTTACCCACTTATTCAACAGGAATTAGAACTTGTGTTTTGTCCTGGGCTCTGATCAGCATTGCACAACACAGTCAATAGGCATGGCAAACGGCCTCTAGGTTCATTACGCTTGGATTCTGGTGTGTAGAACCATCTAGGAGCACCCTTGGGATTTTTTTTTTATTTCGTGTTTACCACAGCTGGGATGATTTTCCTTCCTTCCTCCCTCCCTTTCTCCCTCTCAACCTCCCTCCCTCTCTCCCTCCTCCTCCTCCTTCTCTCTCTCTCTCTCTCTCTCTCTCTCTCTTTCTTTCTTGGGTTCCATCTAGTTTTGAGGTCTAGAGATTGAACCTGAGGGCTTATGAATGCAAATACCCAGCTCCAGGAAAGTGCTCCCATTTCTATAGATGAATTATAAATATAGATGTGCTAAGGCTTTTGTCCCAGTCACACAACAGTTGAATGGATAATGGAAAATAGGGATAGAAGTGGCCTGACTTTGGAGCCTACAAACCACATCATCACAGATAAATGACTTTCAATGTCTGGGCAAGAAGTCTAATTAACACCAGTGAATGCATTAACATCTCAAAAGGAAGCATATTCTAAGTTGTTATTCAGGCATTTGATTTTGGTCAAAGGGTGAGAGAGCAGATTTATCAAGATCACAGAATGCAAAGCAAAAGAGGTGATTAGAGTGATGAACTAGAAGAAGCAAGGAGAGAGTGAGGAAGCTGCCTCTAGATGAAGGGATGCTCAGTAACAACGCTGGCTTAGCACACTCTCACTGTCTGCTCCCTTGGCCATTGGCACTTAACACATTATGTTATTTAATCCTCACCCAAGTACTGCCTGGATCCTAAGGCTGTGTTCTTGCATGTCACTGGAGCTCTGCTAATTCTGTGTGACCTCCACTCCTTGGGTAAGTCTCTAACAGGCCCCAGATGAAAACTTGAAGAGGCATTCAGGGTCGAGTCTGCAGAGTCTGCTCTCTAAAGGGAGTACACCAAATGAGAGGAACTTTAGCTCTGAGAACTTGAGCGTTGTTTGGTGGTGATGTTTCTGGGTCTAAGGCTGTAATGAACCTCAAGCTAGATTCAGCCTTTTCTCACTATTGCTGGGAATTAAGTCCACTGTCTGAACAAGCAACCCCTAGATGAAAAGACAAATGAGGGGCAGAGGATGACAAGCATGGATGCTTAATTTCTACGAGTCAACAAGAGCGGGTTTATATATATGTCTGAGGGTTTTTTTGACATTGGATGTGAGTATATGTGTGTAGATATGAATGTATGTGAGCAAGAAAAAGTATCTGGTGGTGGTGGTGGTGTGTGTGTGTGTGTGTGTGTGTGATACCCAGAGAAATCTTTCCACAGTGGGGACTTACTTCCCTCTGGAGTTGAGAACTCTGTTGCCAAGCTGTCTTCTGGCAATATGAAGAACTGGGTACCTTGTCTTCTTATGCCAGGTGGATAGATGAGCAGTCTTCTTCCAGACAATATTGGTTCCAGCATTTGTTAAGAGCTATTGGGTAAACAATAGGTGCTGTTCCATCTGGAGTCTCTTATTCTTCCCTACACAAAAAGCGAATTGTCTATTGAGTGGCTTGCCTGTGGCTGCTGTTCTGGCCTCACATGATGATTGAGGGTGTGATTGAGTAAGTGACTGAGTCAGGCAAGAGAATAAGCTTTCTTTGGCCAGAGCCCTGTGGGCAGTGAATGATCTCTGTAAGAGGTTTTGAGTAAGACAGTTATTGACACTGTGAAAAAGAGTTGCTTTGAAGTTGGGCATGGCTGTGCTTGCCTGTAGAACCAGGTAGTAGCACAAGAATGAGGACTCTAAGGTCTATCTATACTTCATGGTTAAAATGATAGAGATTATGTTTGGATTAACGTAATTTAATAGTAAGTAATACTCCTACCTGTGTTTGATGGCACATGCCCAGCATTCCAGATTTTAAGGCAGGAGGACCATTGAGTTATTGAGATCCTGCCTTGTAGGCAGACTGCTCGGCTGTTTCCCAGCTGCCCAGACCTGAAATCACACAGAAACTATATTAATTACAACACTGCTTGGCCAATAGCCTACGCATATTTCTTGCTAACTCTTACATCTTAAATTAAAGCATTTCTATTATTTCATATTTTACTACAAAGCCCATGGTTTAACAGTATTGGTGCACGGGTGTCTTTCTCCTCCAGTGGCTACAAGGAATCTCCCTGACTCTCCCTTCTTTCTTTTTCTATTTGCTTGGAATTCCCACCTTACTCAACTCTTCCCTGCTGTAGGTCAAAGTAGCTTTATTCATTAACCAATGGTATTCACAGCATACAGAGGGAAATCCTACATCACTGCTTCACCTACAGAAAAGAAAATCAGTAGAGAGGACTTGTATTAATTGAAAATAATGAAGTGTGGAAGAAATTATGTACTTAGGATAGACTTTATAAATGATTAGATGGCTCTGAATGGTGACAAAAGACTTCAGAGCTGAGGAATACTGAATGAGTATTTGATGCCACACTGGCTTGCATGCATAGTAGTTCACATCCTTAAACCAAATACTACATGTATAATAGTGTTTGCATTGATAATCTTTTCTTCCCATATTAGAAAGGACTTTCTGGAAAATCCTGTTTTGGAGCTTAGATATATTAGACAAATGCCATTTTATAAATGGATATTTCCCCTTCTATTAATATGTTGTCCTTAAAATTATTTACAAAGGAAGGGCTTTAAGACATGACCAAAATGACTCTCTGAGTCACTGTTCTATTTCTGTGAAAACGCACCATGACCAAGGCAACTCTTATGAAAGAGAACATTTTACTGGGGCTAGCTTCTAGTTTCAGAGGTTTAGTTCATTATCATCACAATGGGGAGCATCATGGCACACAGGCAGATAAAGTGCTGCAGAAGCAGCTGAGAGTTACATCTTTATCTGCAGGCCAAGGAGAGAGAGAAAGAGTGGGAGGGAGGGAGGGAGGGAGGGANAGAGAGAGAGAGAGAGAGAGAGAGAGAGAGAGAGAGAATGGACCTGGCGCAAGCTTTTGAAACCTCAAAGCCCACCACAGTGTCACACTTCCGCCAACAAGGTTGCACTTCCTAATCTTTAATCCTTTCAAACAGTTCCACTCTCTGGTGACTAAACATTCAAATATATGAGCCTATGGGCCATTCTTATTCAAACCACCACAATGACATGTAGCTTTGTTCCAGGAGTTAGAATTTATGTATGAGTGTTGAAAATGCCAGATTGTGGTAGACACGAATTGATAAAATTTTGGGAATGCTTCCTTGCTTTTGGTTAGGAAATCAGCTCCTCCTTCTCTCTGGGAATCTTCAGAAGTTCCCAGCACTTCTTTTTCTGGCCTGATTGTTTCCATTACTCCAGAGTCCCAAGGCAGACTTGGTCCTCCAAGGCCAACCTGACTCCTCCATGGCCACTAGGTCTTTCATCTTATATGCAGGAGTGGGAATTGTCATTCTCTTCCCTTTCCTATACTGAGAACCACCCATTCTCTATGGCTGCTTCTGAATGTAAGAGTGTCTGGGATGATACATTGAAGTCAGCTTACCTATACATGAAAACAGCTGATTTTCTTAGAACAATGCTTCTCAGAGACTTTTTAGAAACGCGAATGGCTGGTGCTGGTATAGTGGACTGAATGAGAGTGGGCTCCACAGCTCTATTTTCTTGAGTGCTTGATCAAATAGATAGAACTGTTTTGGAAAGATGAGGAAGTATGGCCTCACTGGATGAGATGTATCACTGGGGGCAGGCTTTGAGGTTCAAAAGACTCATGCCATTCCCAGTGTGTTGCTTGTCTTCTGCTTGTGGAACAAGATGAGAGCCCTCAGCTTCTGCACCAGCTGCCTCTTGTCATGCCCTTTCTCTGCCATCATAGACTCTAGCCCTCTGGAACTGTAGTCCAATTAAACATTCTTCTGTAAGTTGCCTTGGCCATGTTGTTTTATCACAGATACAGAAAAGAAACTAATACGGGGGAATGTAGCTCAGTGGTAGAGTGTTCCTCTAGTATGCTCAGAGCCACAAGTTCAATAGTCATACACACATGCACACACACTCAGGTACATACACACACTCATGCACATGCACGTGCGCATATGCACACACACACACACACACACACACACACACACACACACTGTGGTGGTTTGAATAAGAATGGCCCCTTATAGGCTCATATAATTGAATGCTTAGTCACCAGGATGGCACTATTTGAAAGGATTAAAGGGTCAGGAGGTGTGGCCTTGTTAGAGGAAGTGTGACCCTGGGGATGGGCTTTGAGGTTTCAAAAGCCCATGCCAGACTCAGTCTCTCTTTCTTCCTCTTGGACTGTGGATTAGGATGAAGCTGTCAGGTACTTCTCCAACACCATATCTGTCTGTGTGCTGCCATGCTCCCTATCATGATGATAACAGACTGAACGTCTAAAACTGTGAGCTAGCCCCAATTGAAGGCTTTCTCTTATAATCGTTGCCTTGGTCACGGTGTCTCAGCACAGAAATAGAGCAGTGACTAGACACATATACAGACACGCACTTGCAATGCCAGCTTCCAGACTGTATCAACAGAAACAGACACTGCAGGAGAGTTTCAGCAAACTCTCTTCCTGTGGTTTTAATTCCAGCTAGTTTGAGAATCACTGGGAGGACAGACCTTGTTCTGACTTCCATTTCTGAATTTGGGACATAGTCTTCAACCAGATTGCAAGATCTTTTTGTTTGTTGTGTGTGGAGAACAATTTCAAGGAGTCATTTCTCATCACTGTCAAAAAGGGACTATGAACGGGCCATTGGATAGGTGACAGGGGACAATTGGATAGACGATAACTGAGCTTTCTGGGAATCCTTGCTTACAGCTCTTTGGGGATATTTCCAATGCAGAATTTTGAATACCATGTGGGAAGTTTCTACACTTGCAAAAGAAAGCTCAGTTGATAAGCAACAGTGTCTCTACTTACCAATAAACACAATCTGTGCCTCCCAAAGCCAGCAGCGCTCAGTCTTCCCAGGTCATCCTTGCCTGTGGAACGAAGCTGCAAGCTGGGGAGGCATGGCCAGAAGTTTAGATGCCCCAACCACATTCTTCTTCCTGTGTCCTAGTGCTGTGGACAGGCTGCTTAAGCTGAGGCACTGTCCAAACAACATATCTCAGATCCTTCTCAAAAAAAAAAAATTAGTGAGGTAAAACTTTCCAGAATGTGTTCTTCTCTTTCAAGGCAAGTGTACCATCGGAGGAGGGAAGGGTCCCTAGGCACAAGAAACAAACCAGCTGGGTGTGTTTCATAAAACAGATTTCTATTCAGTTTGAATGTCATACTCCTGTAAGACAAATTACATTTGAAATTCAGCAGGGAAACTGCCATTTGAAAGGAATTTCCCTGTAGATCTTTTGCCAGATATATAATTGTTTTGTTGTTTGTCTCTGAGTAAAAGCGCTTCCTCTTAGCAATACCTCAGTTAAATAGATTGTTAAGGAGCCAGGGGACTCTCAGTTGAACAGAATGTTTGAGAAACCAGGGGACTCTTGTTACTTAAGTACTATCTGTTTTGGCCAACATAATATTTGGGTTGAGGGTTTGCTCTGAGAGTAAATATACAGTTGCCTATTTCTATCAGCTAGATAGCACCAGACAGAAAGACCTTGCTTACAGATGCCTTAGCTCAGAAGATGCCTGGCAATTAGTGTTTGAGATACCAGAAATCCACCTGCAGTTTTATCTGTTTCTTTGTTTTTGTTTTTTCAAGACAGGGTTTCTCTGTAGCTTTGGAGCTTGTCTTGGAACTAGTTCTTGTAGACCAGGCTTGACCTCAAACTCACAGAGATCCGCCTGTCTCTGCCTCCCAAGTGCTGGGATTAAAGGCGTGCACCACCGCCACCAGGCAGTTTTATTTCTTTGTAGTGGGTGTTTTACCCAAATACTCAGCAGACAAAAATATTCTTTGGTTTAAAACTTGCCTTTGAGTCTGTTGGGTTTACTTCATGAGAATAACTTTTTATTTAGAAACACTAATCATTAGGTGATCATTAGACTTAAGACATCTTAAAGTGTGCAATTATATTCTCACTGGGGTAAGAGCTAAGTTTTTAAAGGGGGTGGTCTTCACTTTAACAATTTATGGTTGGTGTTAAGAGTAAAGCAGCAGCTTGCAAGTCAACTGTGTTCTCACTTGGCTGACAGCTACCATCTGTGGATGCTTTTGACAAGAGAGGAGGCAAGTTCAAAGCCTAGGTCACTGACAAACTCTGGGATCACTTTAAATTTGACGAAGCTTGCTAGACATTCAGTATGACTGTTGGCCCCCAACCCTCGGTGCCACTGGAGAGACGCAGCCTTCAGACTGACACAGGAAAATTCTACTGGGTGCACTTTCGAGGGTGGGAATGCGTGGGGCCCAAGTAAGGGAAATGCAGTCCAGGAATCCTCAACTGTGTTGTGAGTGGAGGCTGCAGATGCCATTGGCAAACACCATGGAATGCTGATAGATTATATTTCACCACAAGGGCTAGGCTGGCTCTTGCATACAGAAAGCGTGCCTACTTNTATATATACTGTGAAATCACAACTGTGAACACCCAGCACCACAAAAATAACTCCAGCTACCAAGTTCACAGGCTCTGCTGTTCCTCCATTTTGCTGTTAATGTTGATGTGTGACGCGCTAACTCACGCTGTCATCTGTTGGAGCTTGTCACTAGACATGCAGAAACAGGTGCAGAACATTGAGAGAAAGAGGAGATGGGAGTAAATCCTATCCATGAGTTTAATTTAAAAATGTAATTTAGGAAAAGATGGTAATCCTTCCACTTTTGTTGACGTTCAGGGAACCCTGCGGCCTTGCTGGACAGGTGTGAAAGAGCCCAAGTACCGGTGTCCCAGGCTTCCAGTTGCTCCAGCTCTGTCCAGTATGGGCTCTTTTTCCCTGGAGGTGAGAGGTGGATGGGGAGAAAGGTGACTCTTTAACTTTGTACGCTATCTTGGTGCTAACACCCTGAAGACAGTGGGTGCTCCCTCCATAAGCAGCTGTTGAGGATAGTGGCTACCCAGTAATGAGTTGTTGAAGATAGTGGCTACCCAGTAATCAGCTGTTAAAACTGAAACTGTTCTTCCTGAAAAACAATGCTATTGTGATGATCCGGCTTAGGAATTGTGATAACATAATAAAGGCAAGATACAAGCGTGCTAAACAGGTGTTGTGGACAGACCTCATACTTTCTGTCCCTTATTATAATTTAAACAGGACCTTAAGTAGGGCTTCCTTGTTTTGGTCAATTTAGTTGACTAATATTTTCATATTTTAAGCACTTTCTGGGCACTGGGCATTTTTTTGTTAAATGAGGATAAAATAATGTTCTTAGCATAGTAAAATTAGTATGCAGATTAAACACAATTTAATATGCAACCTGTTTTTATGAGTGTCTAGAATATATAAACTGATTAGTAAATAGTATCAAGCTATTGTGTCTATGTAATTTTGTGTATATGGGGGGCAGCTAAGCTGTCAGGGTTGGTGGCAAATAGCTTTACCAGGTAGGCTATGTCTCTGGGTATCAAGGCATTCTTTGTTTATTTATAGCAATATGATGCAGACGTGATACATCCTCAAGGAGAAAGTCAAACAGCATTGAGAAACAGAACATCTCAGTATCAAGGTGCTGTCAATACTACTATGGTTTCTTGAAGTCCTCATCCGTGGTGGTTTGAAAGAAAATGGCTCCCAATGGGAATGGCATTGTTGAAGTAGGTGTGACCTTTGTAGAGGAAGTGGATCACTTTGTGGGGTGGGCTTTGAGACCTCACATATGCTCAAACCATGCTTGATGTCTCAGTTCACTTCCTGTTACCTATGGGATCGAGATCCTTCTCCACTTTCAGCTCCTTCTCCAGCACCATGTCTGCCTGCAGGCTGCTGTGCCCTGCCATGACGAAAGTGAACTAAACCTCTAACATTATAAGGCATTAAATTAAACATTTTCCTTTATAAGAGCTGCTGTGGTCATGTTGTCTCTTCAAAGACACAGAAACCCAAACTAAGTTGTTGTCTTACAACTGTTGCTGGAATATCCTGTGACATGTAGGCAGAACCCAACACTCTTCCCCCAGCAGAGAAAGAAAGTAACATAAGCACTCAGCTGCCTCTGGAGACTCTAACCCATGGCCTTGCCTCCTGATACTCAGCAGCTCAGGACCCTGCTTGTTTACTTAGCACGTGGGCACCAGCTGAGCCTCAGGCACTCTGGTGCAGGTAGATCGCTCCTCTTACCGCTCCCAGTGCCTGGCTCTGCAGACATGCAGGGTTTTACATCCAGTGAAGACAACGTTCTCATCTGACTTGGATAGAGTAGGAGAGAAGGGAATTTGGAATCCTTCACTTGGTAGAGTAAGTCACTCTTACAGCTGGCTCCTTTAGTAGCAAAGCTCCTGGATTATTTGGGGCACTCTTAGGAGGCATCTAATTTCTGAAGCTGCTAGAGAAGAAAGGCGAATTTCTTAGGTACTTTTTTGCAGTCAATCCTGTGCAGCTCAGATTAGACCCTGGCAGACAGAGGAGTAAATCAACTGTACTCTGCTACTGTTGAGCAGTGTGGGAAAATGAATTGCTATTCCCATCACACTAAGGTAACCATGACATATTCAAGATGAACCATGGCCAGAGTTGGTAGGAATGTCCTAAGTAGGACAGAATGGGAATTGTTCTTTACAATGGATATTCATGTGCTTATTATTATCTTTTTTATATAAGCTCTGAAAGACAGATATAAAAAAACTCTAATGATAAGACCCCCTGGCTTTCATGGGGGAAACTCTGTTTAGTAGGTGTACTGGCTGGTTTTATGTCAACTTGACACAATCTGGAGTCATTGGAAAGGAAGGCGCCTCAATAGAGAAAATGTTTCCACAAGATCCAGCTGTAAGGCATTTTCTCAATTAGTGATTAATGGGGAAAGACCAGGTCGTGGTGAGTGGTGCCATCCCTGGGCTGTTGGTCCTGGGTTCATAAGAAGGTGGGCTGAGCAAGCCATGAAAAGCAAGTCAGTAAGCAACACCCCTCCATGGCCTCTGCATCAGCTCCTGCCTCCATGTTCCTGTCTTGACTTCCTTCAATAATGAATGGCAATATGGAAGTATAAGACCAATAAACCCTTTTCTCCCCAACCACTTTTTGATCAAGGTGTTTTGTTGCAGTGCCAGAAACCCTAAGACAGTAGGGTTCTCTCTACATGTCCATTCTTTGTCTTACCTTGTGCTAGAATTGTTCCATCCATTCAGTCATTTCTCCATTTCAGTTTCATTGGGTTTCTCTCATCCATGAGGAATTGCAACAGGAACTCTAGGAAAAAGAGTATGCAATTGCTGACACATTTACCCTGACTCATTCTACTTCAGTTTCAAATACCTCAGTCGAGTGCAGATGTAGTCTTGGTTTCCCTAGTAGGCTTTGGACCAAGGATCTTAGGGATATGGGAAGCAGGAAAGGAAACAGGTCCAGTGACATGACTCTGGCTAGGTACACTTTTTGTCTAGAACAAGTCAGATGTCATGGTGAAAATGACTGTGGGGAGAACTTGAATTTTGTCACCTGCTCGACTGAGAGAACAGAAAGAGCTACCCCTAGAAAAGATGGATGGTTAGCAACAGCTCTCCTTGAGGTCCTGGATGAGGATGAGGAGCTATGCTATGCTAGCGAGGCTTGTGCACTTGTGATTAACCTTGTTCTACTGCTAGGTGTGTGATACTGGGTGAGTGGAATAGCCACTCTGTCCTTATTTTCCTCACTGTACAGTGGGAATAATTGGCTAAGGTGCCCACAGAAGGAAATGATGAACATTTTGTCCAGTCTCGTGTACATAGTCAACATCTAATAAAAGTTGGAACCATTCTGATTAATTTTGTTGATATTTCTAACAATCAAGCAAGCAGCAAAAATCAGTGTAAGAATGGGGAAGAAAATAAATGCACTGTCTATTAGCAGGCAGCATTGAAATGATTGACAATGCCAAAGGTGAAACTCTCTCAAGATTTTAGTTTTCATCAATTAAGAAAAATGCTTCTTTACATTTTCTCTTAAAAATATATTACATCTATTTATTTATTTATTTATTTATTTATTTATTTATTGTGTGTGTGTGTGTGTGT
>LOEQ01000824.1:278139-296099 GCA_001685075.1 Bramus lutescens | reverse complement strand
TCAAGTCTCGGGATAACATGACCCCCCCCCAGGAACTCAGGAGAGACTGTCCTTGCTGCAATCACACAAGGTTTATCGACAGGAACCAGTGCTGGGGCGGAGACTCATATCCCACGCAGGGGAGGAGTTCGACCCCGAGTAGCTGGGAGAAGGGGTATTTAAGGGAAGAAACCACAACCCAGTAATGCAAAGGGGGTAGAGAGGGCATCATTGGAAAATTCCAAAAATACCAGTGATCATTGAAAATTCTGAAAATACCAGTGATAATCACAAGGGGGTAACTCTCTGTTTCTCAAGATTATTCTCAAGATACAATCTAATATTATCTTCAGCTAGTTCCTGAAACAGAGTCACTGAACTGGCTAACATAAATTTTTGGCTCTTCTCTTCCTGCTAGATTTTTTGACTCTATTTTTTCCTGCTAGAGGGGTCTGGATTTATCCGGGTCTTTCAGTCACATTCCCAGCCACAGCTGATGGCATTATCACCAGAAAAATAGGTCTTTTGGTAGCTTCAAGAGTACACTTCTCTGGTTTTTGGTTTATTTTTTTCTTAAATTAAAAATATTAAAACATACCTAGATGAAGCCTCTCTTTTTAGGCCTATAAGGTATTTCTAAGAAACTAATATTTACAAAAAGACAAAATTGCTTATTCACACATGTTCAACTTTCAAGGGAAAGCAACTAGGTATTAGCTAACCAGTTGCCTCTACCAAATCATGAAGCCAAGTTGATAAGGCTAATTGTACTTTATACTAAGACTTAAGCACATTATTTATGTCATTAAAAAAATCAAACCAGAGCCTTTAAAACAACTTATGTTCATGATAGAGCCTATTTTATTTTTTCTGAATAGTTTTTACAAAACACGATCTTTTTTAGCTTTAAAGAGTGATTTAACTTCAAGGTAAACAATGTGACATTTTGCTGCGGGTATATGAAATGATTCTTATAAAGGGCTAATCTCCTGTCATCTCATAGTTACTGTATTATTTTCCTCATTGTTTGTAGTATGAGATCCGTGGGCTGTGTCCTGCCACCAGGCTAGCTGAACCCCCGAAATAATTACACAGAAACTGTATTCATTTAAACACTGCCTGGCCCATTATCTCTAGAAATTGAAACTGGGCATGTGGCTAGTATACACCAGAGAGAAGCTGATATCGTCCCTATGACAGGATCAGTATAGTGGAGCACCGCTTTCCTCCTACTAGATAACTAGCATCCAGTGTGCAAAGTCTTTTTCCCCAGTCCACATTGCTGCTGAGTGCTGGTTTCAGAGCACAGTCTGTCTCTTGGAATTGTAGAAGGTCAAGGTCAAGGCCTGACAACCTGTTCTCAGAATCTACGAAAAGAAGCTTGAATCTCTAATCTCCAGTAGTCCTACCGGGAGGTGTGAGAGGTGGCCAGAGGATAGTAGGAGAGCAAACCTGGGGTATGGAGACAGAAAGAAACAAGAAAGACCTTGCCTCAACAAAGTGGAAGGAGAAAACTAACTTCTGAAAGTTGTCTTCTGACCCCCATGTGTGCACTGAGCCATGCACAGCTTGCTTCCCCTCATGTAAAATATTAAAATAACTTGGATCTTATGGAGCATGAGAAAGAGATTCACTAAAGGTTTTCCAGCTGCATAAGGACAAGAGTTAAGAACTTAAAGCCTGCTGTCTCTGTGCTCTGCCATCTCATTGACAAAAAGGCAGAAGTAGGTGATTCCAGAGAGGCGCAGGCACTGGGGACAGGTTTTGAAGATTCCTGATGGGATCTAGAGCTTCAGTTGGCTTTGGCTATCAACACCACCTACCAACCACCCTCTGTCTCCATCTAAACTCTACCTACTAAGGAAATGAACTAAGTAGGCACCACCGATCTGGGCTAGAAAAGCCAATGGGTAAAGAGGAGAGTGCCTTAAAGTCCAGGAAGAAGAGGATCAAGTGTCTCCACAGGTGACCTGAGGCTCAAGGACTCTAAGCTGTTCAAATGGTGAAAGAATGAACTGCGACTGTCCATTACCACATTCTGTCTGAATGCTTCAGCAGATATCAGATTGTTCCTCAACTTCTCTTAATACCCAGGAATGCATTAGATGTCCCATAGCCCTGGTGCACTCCACTGCTTCTGAAGGTAGAGTTGCATCCAAGACTGGCACTGACTTCTCAGAATAGGTGGAAGGTATTCTATGGACTCATCTTCACCAATGGTCAGCTGTACCTTGGGACTGCGGAAGTCCAGACCTGCTTCAGTCTGGCTCCGAGGCTGGCCTCAGTGATGCTGTCGCAAGTAGGTGTCTCAACACCATGATGCTCCCCTTTGTAACATTTATTGAACTATATAGACACATGTTTATTTCTAGTAGGCACATCTTTTGATTTAATTTCCTTTTTGACATTTGTCAAAGTATCTTCAGTGTAAGGCACACTTGAAAAATATCTTTTGTCAGGCTAGACAAATGGCTCAGCAGGTAGGAGCATTTGTTGTCCTTGTAGAGAGCCTAGGTTCAGTTCCCAGAGCCCACATGGTAGCTCACAACTATTGGTGGCTTTGGTTTCAGGGGATCCAACACCTTCCTCTCAGTGGGCACCAGGCATGCTTGTAACACACAGACATATATGCAAGCAAACACCTATACATATAAAAATAAAAAATTATAAATGTATTTTATCATCTATTCACATTCTTTAGTTTTACATGAATATTTCAGACTCAAATTATACTTAGTTTTTACTTTCGCAGTTTACCATTTCAAAACTTTATGCAAGAATTAAATTGTGTGTGTGTGTGCGTGTGGGTGCGTGTGCACCCACACGCACACACACCACAGTTCTTTGACACAGCAGTCAAAGTGCATTAATCTACCAAAGTGCATTTTACTGTATTATTACTATTCATGGGTAAATGTGACATGCCACTTGTACAATCCAATAAATAAAACCAGATTCTAATTTGTACTAGCTAACCTTTTTTTTCTTTCTGATAAAAGACCATCCTTATGTTTTTTTCTAAACTTAGTAATCATAACTTTGTTCATTATAGCCATTGGGTAAAGTATTTTTCCCTTGAAAGGAAACTCTCTTTGTAATATCAACATAAAATGTCAGAATGATAAATGAAAAAAAATAGTAGCAGCAATTATAGTTTCAGAAGTAATATATGACTGTAAGGTATGCTATTGTGATGTCTTACTTATTTACAGATATAATATTAATGGCAGAGATGATACAGTTTGGTCACGCTAACATGTGGCTTTCCTTGGATAGTGGCAGGCAGTTGGTTGCACAGGTGGCAATAACAAGTTCTAGATCTTAGCATGATATAACTACTATTTTAAGATCCATTTCTGAAACCTAAATAGATCAAAGGAATTGAAACTGATCTGTTGGTATCAAACTACAATTTCCATGTTGCATCTTGCTAGAGCCCTAATAAACAAAAGTATTCAATTACTTTTTAAAAAACTAAGTGTATTTACATAATAAAATTTTGCTTTACAGAAGTTCATATTAACATTGACACATTAGGAAACAATTATTCTTAAAAACAAAAATATGAAAGATGGGGGAAAGCTATGTATTCTTGACTTAGAACACAAATCCTAGGCTGGCAATGGAATTCAATTAAATGGTAGATTCTAAAATTAAAAAAAAAAACCTCAATGTTGTTGCAACATAGGCTAGACATCAATTAAACTTTCTATCAGTTCAACTGATACTGGAATAAACCCAAGAGTGTATGGAGACTTGGTTAACTAACTCTGCCCGGCACCAGTTGCTTTTAGTATACTTCCTGGTGGAAATCTCTCACAACAACTTTGAAGAATTCTTTTCTTTAAAACATTTTAAGGAACCTGGTGGTGGTGGCACACACTTTTAATCCCAGCACTTGGGAAGCAGAGGCAGGTGGGTCTCTGTGAGTTTGAGGCTACCCTGGTCTAATAGAGCAAGAAACCCTATTCTTGAAAACCCTACCTTGAAAAAAATTCTAAAAATTTAAATATGTAGCAAAATCTTATAGTTTTCAATCAACAATGTGCATGAATTAATGATGAACTGGAAGTTTTCATAAAGAAAAAAGTATTAGTCATTAAACAATTCAGTTGAGCCTTCTATACTTAATTTAAAATGTTTAAAATTTATATTTACTTGAAAAAAAAGTCTAGTCATAGCTAATGAACTAGTACTATCACATACCAAATCTGTGGACACCTGAATTGCTTGTTGCTAAGCATTTTTGATAATCTCACCCACCTTTCGCAACCTACAGTCGCTTTAGGAGGTGGGGGAGGAGGAAGGAGATAAATGAAGATTCTTTATCTTAACTGCCAATAATTTTATCTTATCAGCATAGTTACATACTTTTTATTTCAGCAGTACATCATAACCTAAGAGTAAATATGTACGTGTGATATTTAAAAATAACTCAGAATAGTATTAGGTAATTATTAGTTGTGACAGCATGATAACCTGCGGCGTGTCATAATCCATGCTCAAACCTTGATCTCTTCAGTTCCTTTTGACCTGACAGAATTTCTACACCTCTGAGAAATAGCAGTGGTTTTGCTTTTGTTTGTCTTCTTTTATTTCCCCTGTGCATATCCTTTTGACTAAAACCACACATTTTTTTATAAATTAAAATTGCTTTTCTAAAAAGCCAGCTGGATGGATAGATATCTAGTGCTTTAATGAAAGGTTTTCATACCATAAGCAAGATCCCATTTTAATTTCAAAATTAGCATCAGATAACTACCAAAAAGATTCTTTGTACACACAGATTTGCGCATAGAGAGAGTGACAATGGGTTCCTGCTCTCCTTGGTAAACTGATGAGGCTTCTAAGTAAACATCACTGTAATTCAGCATTAGACCCAATGACTGTGAAGTGAAGATGACCCAGAATTGAGAAAATACAGTATGTCTTAGCTTTTCTCAGTATCATTCTGCATCAAGTCACAGTTTGGATATTAGAGCAAGGACAGCACACTGAAAGGCTGAAAAACCTGAAATATCATTAAATAACTACAACACAACTGATGGCATCTGTATGGCTACATGGCACAGCATCCTGAACGCAGAGGCAGCCATCAGTTCGCTTGCTCTTTCTCTCAGGTCCTGGTTGCTGAGGCCTCAGTTATAAACTCAGTAATGCCCACTAGGTAAAATCCTTGAACATTCTAATAAGGTATCATTTTTCTTGAAAGATTCATTCTTATTATTTTTATTGGGCTGTGTGTGTGTGTGTCTGTCTGTCTGTGTGTGTCTATGTGTGTGTATGTGTGTGTGTGCGTGTGTGTGTATGTATGTGGGTGTCTGTGCCTGTGTGTGGGTATTTCATGTGAGTACAGCTACTCAGGTCAAAGGTGCTGGGTATCCCTGGGAGTCGGAATTACAGTAATTGTGAGCCAACCAGCCATGTGAGTGCTGGGAACTGAACTTGAATCTTCTGCAAGAGCCATATGTGCTTTTAACTTCTGAGCCACCTCTTCAGCCCTCATAATACATTTTTAAGAGATATGCTCTATAGATAATTATGTGTCTCTGTGGGGGGTATGTCATATGAGTTCTGGGTCAGAGGCATGAAATATGGGCCTACAGATTCCCCTGGAACTGGAGTTATAGATAATTGTGAGTTGCCCAGCTTGGGTGCTGGTAGCCAAACTCAGTTCCTATGTAAGAGCATTATGAACCCTTAAATACTGAACCATCTCCTCATACTCCATGTTTTTGTATGTTTGTTTGTTGGTTGGTTTTTCAGATCAGCCATTCACTCCTGCTTCAAGCTTTCCCTCTTGACCTATTTAAATTAATTGTCCACCTGACAGATTCCTTACTTCAGTTTTAACAGCTATTAGGTAGTTCTAGAGAGCTATCAGTTCTACAACACTCAAGAAAAAGGAGAATTAAATTGGTTCTTGTAATTGAAGAAGGTGTTGAACAGTCAGATTATAAGTTAAGGAAAGATACAGTTAAGTCATGGGAAACCTGGAAACACAGAGGAAGGCCAGTATTAGTTCTAAGGACAGAAAACTACCATTCTCTCAAAGAGGAGTGTGAGGAAGATCATTTACAGATATCCCCTAAATTTAAAAAAAAATAATACGTTATTTATCAACCATCCAGAAAAACTCTATAGCCTTTTAGGTGAGAAAATCTGGGGGTGCATGATTACGTGTGAAGGTATGGCAACACTCACGTCTTCTAAGATTTTTGTCCTGCAATACAAACTCTAAATAGTCAACGGGCTCACAAAAATGCCATTAAGATCAAAATATTTTAACCCAATAAGGAATTACCTGTTCCCTTTCACCACTTCAGAAATACAAACACCCTATTCTCAGACCAGATGAAGAATCAGGAGGATTTTGAGTTCTAGACAAGTCCTGGCTACATAGTAAGCACGTGGCCGGCCTGGCCTAGAAAGTAAGACCTTGTTTCTGAACTACCAACCAACAACAACAACAATAACAAAATACTCACAAGTAAACGTGAATAGAAATACTTGAAATTTTTCTGTTTTGATTTATATATGGCTGTAAAATGGCCTAATGATACAGTCTAAGGGAGAATGAAAATGTCGGTGTGTGGTATAGCCATTTCCTCTAATATTGAAACATTCTATTCTGCCGGTAAATTCTTTAAGACAGACAGTAAATGACTCAAAATAATTTCAGGAAGTTCCTGAAATTGACAAGATTCATTAGACCCCCTCCATGCCAGAGCCTGCAATAAAAGCTGAGAGTCCCCGTCAGGGAAGCAGAGGCAGGCCGCAAAGAAGGTTCTCAACCTAGTCAAGCTGCAAAGAAGACTTTGAGGCCCAACCAACTGTCTGGAAGAAGCAGAAAGCAGCCAAGCTGCTTGGAAGAGGGTTAGAGCTACTGAGGAACCTGGAAATGCAACAGACACTCTCCAGCCTGCTGAACTGCCTGTCCGCTATGCAGTGTTAACAACCCCTCACCCATATTCCTGTAAGTGAACCTCAATAAAACTAATTGGTTCATTAGGTTGAACTTTGGTGGTATCCACACTTTGGTCGGTTGTGTCTCCCCAGGAAAAGTTTTGTCACACAACACAGAATGAATGATTCCTGACTTTCAGCATTTTGTTAACAAATATCTGAAACACCAGAATAGCTGTGAAATTTTGCCATAGGAGAAAAAGGAAGAAAAAAACAAGCAAATTATAAGAGCAAATATTCTTCAAAAAGATTAAATTGGTGGTATGGCAGCAGAGAAGGCAAGTGGAAATTATTTGGGCACACATTTATAAATCAGATCTGTTTATGTCATCAGAACAAGGAAAATACAAAAATCAGAGTTCATACAGTTAGTTACACTTTCATCATAATGTCCATATCAATCCTATTATTGCTATATGGTCATGTGACTGCCAGTGGCAAAGCTAGAGTCTAAATGCATGTTATCTGGCTGCAAAGTGAGCTCTTTCTCTTACTGCATACTGTGTTCCATTCAGGCTTCCGTTCATATACTTCCTATATGCTTAGAAAGAGACCCTCTACCTCCAGCATCTAGTAGCTAAGTGACCACAGGCAAATCACCTTAATCCTTTTAGGTTCATACTACTCACCTGTGTAGAGGATACGTGACATCCTGCATGTCGTTTCTGAGAGGTTGGAAGGTTAAATAAGGCAATGTTCTATAAGAGTAACTTTTATACATACAAGCCATTGTTGCTAAAACTTATAAAGAAAAATGTTGACAAGATTGCTTAGTCAATCGATGTTATCTTTGAGGACTAGTAGGAATCTCAGCTGGAAATAATTGCTTTCTGAATTAGACACACTCTGGACCATTGTTGAGTTATGTTATAAACAGCCAGTTCATGTCTCCTCATCTTGCTAAAGGTATCATGATGTAGATAAATTCAGAGTAATAATATGCTTAATGTTTTGAGCAGATTAAGACCCATAAGAAAAGATGGGCTGAATTCATTAGTATGGAAACAATAACTGTCTCTTAATGCATAATTAATTATCATGAGAAAAAGACAGATCAGTGTGGTGGTTTGAGAATGTCCTCCATAGGCTCATGTATTTGAACACTTGGATGCACTGTAGGGGGATGTTTAGGGGGTATGGCCTTATTGGAGGAAGTGCCTCACAGGAGGTAGGCCTTGAAAAGTTGTGCTGTTTCTCATTGTTCTCTCTCTGTTTTATTCCTGCGTTTGTGGATGTGAGCTCTCACCTTCCTGCCCCAGTGGCCATACCTGTCACTTGCTGCCACGCTGTCTCTACCATTACCAATCTAACCCTCATGGAACAGTAAGCCAAATAAACTCTTCTTTCTCGGTGTTGCCTTGGTCAGGGTGTTTAATCACTGCAACAGGAGAGTAACTTATGCAACTATTTTGTTCCTGTTCTTTGAAAAGTAACATGAAGGTTACTGTGGAAATATAGTACAGATGTGATAAAGAATTTATTGGTAGAGTTGCTTGTTACAGATTAAAATAGACTATTAAAAGACATGGCATCTCCTTTGTTGATGACCTTTCTAAAGAAAAATGGGCACAAATCAATTTTGTTTGGTCAAGAAGAGATGCTTGCAGTCACAGTCCTAGAAATGCTAAATTCCTGAGATCTTTTTTCAAAAGCTCTCAGGCTAATTCCCTTGACTAACATAAAAGATGTAAAAAATTTTTTCAAATTACTTTTATCTAAATAGGCAAATTATGCTAATGTACTACCACTCTACAGTATTTTAAGTTGATGTATTCTTCTTAATATGCTTGTACCTAAGCAGGTAACTTCTGCAGTACTTATATAGATACCCATGAACTTGTATGTACTTTTGAGAATAATGTAGTACCCTTTTGTGAGTACATTTCCAAGTTACTTGAATATCATTTACTGTTCCTTTTGTCATTTCCATAAAGCATTGTGTCCATAAGGCCTTAGTTATTTCTCAGTTTTGTAGCCTTCAATGATATACACCATGTCTTCCTTTTAATATGTTCCTTTAGGTATGTAATAAGAGGTTATTTCAAATTTCCTGGTGTTACAAACTGTGGCATGAAGGCTATGTTATTTTATGCCTTTGTTTTCTTTTCATTCCTTGTCAGAGTTTGATCAGGTAGTCATTCATAACTGGAACAATTATTTTGCCTGATTGCTCTACAAAATGGTTGCGAGCTAATGAGAAGAGGCTCTGTTCCCTTATCCACATTCAGCGACAGTGAACTGGATGGTTTCCCATCAGCTAAGTGGAAGGAAGGTAAAACCCGACTAAAAGAGTTACTTGAGGCCCACTTTCTTCTTTACGTATTGAAGTTATATCCTAGTAACTTACATCTTACCTTTATTCCTATCTGTCTAAGGTTTTCTGTTTCATTGAATCCAGACACACCCTCTATAGTCACAGCTGTTATTCCCTTGTCTACTTCTGGTCTGTTACATTTATCTTTTTGTCTATTATAAGTGACACGTAGGCTGGTAGCTGACATCCTTACATTGTTAAGTCACCCCAGCTGAAGGCAGCTCCATGTGTATTCAAGTCTTTAAATTGATTAGTAGGTTTTTAACTTGCCTCTTAAAAGGGATAAGGTATCTTAGCTTATATGTGGTTGTCCCTGTAGAAGCTAGCATTATTAGTATTTTAACGTACATGTTCTGTTAGTTCATGCCCTTTATGTACTACATGTAAATCTCTTGAGACTAAGAGGTATGTGTAATGTGATACGTGCAGTGTCTACGTGGATCCCTGTAAACACGGATAGTGATGTATTCTGGTCATTAAACTATTTCTCTCTTCCAAAATGCTTGTAGCCAAATAATAAATTCCAAGAGGTGATTCTTTTTCAAATAAGAAGTTGTCCAACCACAATACCCTGGAGTAGTAAAATAACTCAGTTCTTTATTTATGTTACAGAAATCATCAAGACTTTCTAATGTGTGTCATGCTGTCATGTGGTCTAGTGTGATCTAGGGAAACCTAAGATTCTGAGACCACTCAGGGCAACTGTAAGATAATAATGGTATTCATAATAATTCTAAAGTACTTTTTTTCTTTTCCCGCTGGATTGCAACAAGAACGGCGGTAAAACTGCCTGCAGTTTTCATCAGACATGAATCAAAATAGTGCCTCCAAACTGTACTAGTGAACATATCCTTCATTGACATGCACTGCTTGCAAAGTAAAGTAATGGCAGAGATAAAATATAACTAAAACATTAGCTTCATTTAGTAAGGAATATGTTGAACAGGGTGTGGTGTCACACACCTTTAATCTCAGCACTCAGGAGGCAGAGGCACATGGATATCTATGAATTTCGGGCCAGTTAAGGCTACGTGGTGAAACCTTGTCTCAAAATCTATGTATGTATGTATGTATGTATGTATGTATGTATGTATGTATGTATGTATGTATGTATGTATGTATGTATGTATGTATGTATGTATGCATGTATGTATGTAAGATAGATAGATAGATAGTAGAACACACACACACAAAATAAAATAAAATAGAATGTCTGTAGAGTATTTCCAGGTGTGGTAGTACATACCTGTAAACCCAGCAATTAGGAGGCTGAAGCAAGAAATAACATGAGTTTAAGCCGAGCCTGAGCTAAATAGTGAGAATTTCTCATAAAACAAAACAAAATTAGTTAATTAATTAACTAATGAATTAATTAGCTAACTAACAAGCCACAAAACCACAAATCTTGCTTTGGAATAAACATTGACTCATTTTATTAAATCTAAGTACTTAATTGTATGTTTTTATGATAAAATAGAAAGTATGCTTGGTATGATAGTCATCTTAACAAAAACACTGCTGTTACTAAAAGCTGAGGCAGCCATTTGTTTTCACAGAACATCAGTACAGTGTGAAAAAACAACTGGCAGACAAATGTAAGGCATTGGACTTTGGCATTTTGCAAATGCTTTCTGAAAAAAAATTTTTTAATTGAGTCAAGTTTAAAGCTGTCAAGTAAAAAAATAGAACTTTGGAAATTTTTATTCATTACCATGAGCTTGAAAGCTTCCAATATTTAAAGACTTTTCTGAATGTGTATTTTTTAAAAAATAAATATGTCAACATTTAAATTTTTTGTGAACTAGTGAATAAATATTTTCCAAATCGCCAATGTCGGAAGTTAGAAAATTATGCTAGATAAAAGACTCATTCAAACATGAAAATCAACTAATGAATTTATTCATAAATTCATTAATTATTCAAAATTAATTGTTATGGTTTGGATTCCATATTGCATGTAATCTTTAAGGACTTAGTTCTCTTGAGCATTACTTGCTATCAAAGAACATATATGCAGTTATCTGATGCATTTATTAAATATTTAGTGCAAAGACAAATTTCTTCATATTGTCATATGAAACATTGTCAGGTTTTGAAAATTTGTTCTTTTGAGATATGGCCTTCCTATGTAGCCCAGACTGTCCTCAAAGTCATAATTCTCCTGCTCCAACCTCTCAAATAGTGGATTACAAGCATATGCCACCATGCCTAGCAGATTTCCTTTATATATTATAATACCAGTTTTAAGAACATTTCTTTCAGAAGATAGAGTGTATCTATCACAGATAAAGAAAGCAATGACACCAGCTTGGTGAACTGACAAGGTTCATTGGGGTTTCTTTTCTTATTTTGTTTTATATTTTTTTATTTTTTGAAACGGAGTCTCACTATGTAACTGACTGCCTTGGGATTCATTGTGTAGACCACCAGGCTGGTCTGCAACTCACAAAGAACCACTGCTCCCTGATTTGTTGGGATTAAAGTCTGTGCCACCGATGTTAGAGTCTCTTACAGGATCCTTGGGGACACAGCTGCTGCGTCACTGGAAAGTCCACTTGGCATGGTTTACAACTCTGAAACCCTGCGTCACTGGTACCCCTTGTACAGTGTGTAGTTAGATACACCACGGAACTGCACCCTCATTTCTAGTGACGTTTTACTGCTTACACAGCCTTAGAATGGAGTCTTACGAGCCTTGTAAGTCTCATGATCTTAAAAGTGGTTTTTGAATTTCATGAATCTGTGAGCCTTTCCTCTGGGAGGGAATGTTTCAACCTGGAGTAAACAACTACACAAGAAGAAGAAACATAGCACTACAGATTGAAGGTGGACACAGAGAAAAGAATCCAGACTACCAAACCAGCAATCAAACCAGGCATTGACAAGATTTGCAAAATTAACGGTGGTTCCATTCTATATTCTCTGTTTTAAAAAGCAGAGGATTCTTTACAAAATGTTATTTATGTTAGTAGAACACTGGGTTTTTTGTTATTCTTAAATGAACAAATACAGAAATATTTTCAAAATCTATCTCAATTTCTAACAGCAAGTAATGGTAGATATAATGTTGTAAGTTGCCCCTCATTGGGCCGTCACATATCATGGGCCACCTTTCAGGGTTACTTTTGTGGGCTCCTAGCCAAGTTGGGTTCTTACATTCCAGGGTAAAGGTGTGAGGATTAGGAATTGATATAGGATAGTAAAGGGAGGACAACTCAGTGAATACTGAATGCTGAATTCATCAGCGTTTATTTTCCATACATTTTATACCCCAACACAAAAGGGGGAAAAAGACAAAATGCTCCTTTATCATGATCCAAAGAACAACCAGAACAGTTACTTGCTTCAATACTTTGAGACATTGAGTCATTAGTTCATGAGAAAAGTGTTCTATTGTTTAGGCTGTGAATCCACCCTAGACCAGGTATCTTGAAGGCAATCACTACCTTACTCAAACCTCCTCTTTCAAAAGAAGGAACCGAAGTATGTTTGAATTCTCTGACCTTTGGTCAGGGTGCAGAAGATACATCTCTATGGGCCATCTTAATGTCCAAAACACCAAGTAACCACACCCTAGGTCAGTATATATAGCCACAGTTGTTGTCAACAACTTTGAATAAGCTTAAACTCTCTGACCTTCAGCCAAGGTGGAATAAGTTCACATTTTTGGGCCTCCACAACATAACACACACAAAAAGAGCTTAAGAGTGTTGATTTCCTGAGATGAGAAAGTGGCAGAGCCATCACTCTGAGGATAGAACACAACGGGAAACAACACTCTCCTTCTAATTAATGTGTGCAGATATCTTGACACACAAAAATAGAATCAGATTGTTTGAGAGCATTAAAAGAAATATGATGGTATGATGCTTATATGTACTTTAATTAATTAATTGATTTTTAGGTTTTAGAGACAGGGTTTCTTTGTGTAGCTATGGCTGTCCTCAAACTTGCTCTGTAGACCAGGCTGGCTTTGAACTCAGAGATCTGCCTGCCTCTACCTCCCAAGTGCTGGGATTAAAGGCATTTGCCACCAACACCTGGCTCTAGATGTACTTCAGATCCAATGCACTGGGATGTCCTTGCATCCATGTCTGGGACAGTTACAATCTAATCAGATTAATGCATGAATTATTATTAAGAGCAGCCAATTGAAGCGCCAGTGGAAGTTCAGCACAAGTAAGAAAAAAGTATTTCATCAATCTGGGATAAAGGAAAATCAGAGAAGAGGCCAGCGTGTCTGTGATAGAGCACAATGGGAAAAAGCAGTACCAGAGATTGGAGAAATTGGGTGCAGAGTCTACGTGTCTGGGATTTGGGTTACAACAAATCTCCAGTGGGAATATGTACTGAGATTTCAGAAACTTCCGCTAGCTCTTGTGTGGAGGATGGACTGGAGCATAGGGGGAGTGGTGAGTTAGATGGTAAAGACATTGGCTCCAAGAGGAGCCAAACAACTAGGCTAACATGGTGAGAATGGAGACAGAATAAAGATAATAAAACCTAGACATATCTTGATGGAGGCAGTAGGACCTGATGATGGATTTGGGGAACTCGAGAGAGGAACCCAGGGTGACTCTTAGGTTTTTGACTAGAGCAAAAACTAGAGTATGCTTCATGAGACATCCATCATTCCATAGTCATCACAATACCTTACTTTCCCATGTGACTTTCCATCAAACTTGCCTGAAAAAAATCCAGAATCTGGTTAAACCTAAATCTCTATTGATTTCCCAACTGTGCCTGGTCAATGAAATACAGATGTTTGCCCAAGCTAACTGATTGCTCTTTATGATCTAAGACTTCAGTGGTTTAGCCTTGTTGTGCATTGCTACTATAATTTCCTAAAGAATTCACCATTTTATTTTCCTTGATAACGTCTCTCAACTCCATCACTTTTCTTCTCCTTATTTTGCTCAGCTAATAGGGACCTTTTTTTTTCTATTTCAACTGAGGGTGATTTCTAGGTCTCTGAGCACATCTGCCAAACTACTGAAACTTGAGCCTTCAAGCTTCTGCTAGCCAAGGATAACTTGCCTGATCTATACCTAAGACACACTCTGCTCTGGATGCCTCTTCTTTGTCTAACTGTGAGCATTATTCTACTCCAGAACACCTCTCTTCCTGAGTCTTGTTGTTGTTTGTGGAACGTCAATAGGACATTCACTTCTGTTACTAGTTTACTCCATTCAACTTCTCCTTCAAACGGCAAACTCTTATATTCATCAGCCACCTGAAATAACCATCTAGTGTTTTAGTCGTTTTTTCAGATTTAGTGTCCAACGGAGCTCCTATGCTTCCCTGCCCTAAAGGAATCTGTTTCATCTGGAGCATTTATAATTTCAACACTACCATTCCATTTTGCTGAAGCCGAAACCTTGGCGTAACCTTGCTGCTTCTCCTGGCCAATCGACTTGTAAAATCCCAGTGGCTCTAACTTCAAAGAATAAGAATGTATCACTTCTCAACAAATCTGTTGCTATCCTTCTAGCTCAAGGCACCATGAGCTCTTGCCTTGACCCTCCTTATTAGTGTCCGTGCTTCTGACTTTGTCTTGTTATGGGATATCATAGCAGAGTGATTTATTTAAAGTGCAATTTTAATAATGTCTATTTACATTTTTCAAGGGCTTTCCATTTCACTGAGTAAAACTCCTCGCTGTGGACTCTCATGAATGATTTGCTCCTTGTCAACACTTCAGCTTTCCTTTCTCGAGCGCTTTCCTTCCCATCCGCTTCTCAGCCTCATTTCAGCAACATTGGGCTGCCTCCCTGTCCCTGAGCACGTTAAGAACTCTCCTAATTTAGGATCCTTTCCACGTATAGCTCCCTCCATCTGGAATGTTCTTCTTTCAGATATTTACATGGCTTATTTCCTCACTTCTTGAATACCCTTGTATAGGGACGCCCCCATGACCACTCTTCAACTTCCCGGTAAAAGCGGAGAACTGAGCAAATGCATTTCTCTCCACACCCTCCTCAAACTCACTGAATGGCAGCTAATAATGTATCTTATCCCCCAAACTCACAAAGACAAAGATAATAAGAGACACTAAGGTCAAACAGAGGAAGTGAAGTGTGAAAGTCATAATAGAAAACTA
Source organism: Bramus lutescens (assembly GCA_001685075.1). Classification (NCBI taxonomy): domain Eukaryota; kingdom Metazoa; phylum Chordata; class Mammalia; order Rodentia; family Cricetidae; genus Bramus; species Bramus lutescens. Next base: position 280,740 of record LOEQ01000824.1, on the reverse strand, counting down.
CACACACACACACACATACACAGTGGTTATCCATTCCTATTATCTAGCTCTCTCAATATCCCTTAGCCTAGGTAAGTAGAAATAAAAATAATTATTTATTTCCTATTCCCTTTCCCCTGGAATATTGTCTGCCATCAATCTTTTCAGGTTTCTTTGGTGCTGTGTTGTCAGGCTTTGGAATCATGGTATAATTTAAATCAATACAAATTTTTAACTGGGGACTTGATGAAATACAGTTTGGGGTGTCTGTGAAAGGCAAAGGAGTCGAGTTGAGTTTGGGCTATAACAATGAGATACTGGTGATAACATCAAGTGTAAATTTGATATCTGAAGCTAAAAGAAGAGCTCAGGGTTAAGAGTGAAGTGATTAACATTGTAACTAAACAAGCTCATTTTGAGTGAGGGGTTGTGAACACAACATGAGAGAAAAGCCACGTTCTGAACCCTAGAAGGCAGCGTAATTTAGAGGTCAGGCAGGATAGTTTCCAACCCTTTGTAATCTTATGCTATCACCTTTTAGAAGAAAAAGGACTAATTCAAACTAACAACATGTAGGTATTAATACATAAATTGTGCATGCATATCACTGTGCAAATATATCATGCATATTATAAGATGCACAGGCATAGATATTAAAAAGCAATGAGTTGAAGGTCTTCCAGTTAGAGGAAGCTTTGAATACATGCATTTTTCAGCTCCTTCTTGGAGTTTATTAGACTGATAGTAAATAGATTTAAAAAAATAAGGTAATAAACCATCAAGGAGTTTAGAGCCAAGAGAACAAAAACTAAATAATACCATGGCAGTGATGTCTGAATGAAGAAAGATGAGTGGAAGCTGAATCACTAGACCTGGAAAAGCTGAAGTGCTTGTGGGGAAGGCAGAAATAAGGTCTGATTTACTGTGTGGAGTCCCATACCTGTCCTCTCCACAACTTTCCCACAAAGCTTAGGAATTGGTGTCTGGCACCTCTGCTGGGGAAGTATGTATTGCACAATCATGAACTTGGCTCACTGTTCATCTGAGAAGCAGCTATACCCACCCCCAACACACACCACCACAACTCTGAACTACCCAATGCCAGCTCTCTGCTCCACAGAGCAGGAGGTGAGAGTTTTATTTTCCTGAGGGGACTGAACAGGGGAGCCTTGACTAATGGGTGCCAGGCACACTTAAGGATGGAAATTCAAATGGAACACAGGTTTATTAAGTCAGAATCAGCATCAGACTGCTTAAAACTGCAATATCAACAAGGAATATCTATGCTACTAAGGACATGGAGGCCGATAGTCAAAGAACAGTGTTTTGATGCGTGGTGATGATTGCCAAAGGAATTCACTCACATAAAGGCAACTTTAAAATAATGAAGGCTATATAACATTTTTTCCATTTCTTATAGCCATTTCAAATATTTATTTCTATCTCTTTTAAAGTGTATGGCTTGTTTGAACATTATCTTGGTACATGAGTGTAGACATTTTAAAGTAATTGCATTTTTGCATCCTGGGTTGGAAGTAGGCATAAATATTGATTTTTTTCTGCACTATGTATCAGATGATACAGAGTCTGCTTTGAGTCCTGTGGCATCACCAAAACTTATTTCCGCATTTTTCATGATGTATGCGTCTACAGAAACAGCCCTTGGAGACTTAGTAATATCCTGAATTTGTAATGTTACACTTTTAAATGTACATATCTCGATCATACAATATATTCTATATACATTCACAGCAAAACTGCCTTTGCGCTGGAAATGATCATCTTTTGTTTTCCTTTCTTGAAACATCTTTTGTCATCAAGCGCTTGTCTTTCAGACACTGTCGAGAATATGACTTCCTCTTTAAAAGGTCCCCTTGACTCCCTCAGCTGTAGCTGTAGCATTGTTTCTATAACATCTTAAAGAAGTCCCTAACCCAGCTCATGATTGTATTTTTAAGTTCTGTAATTCTCTTAGACCAGTTACCATGTCATCTATACTTGTAGTCTGCTAACCTGCCACCATCCTGGGCACACAGCAAGTGTTCAACAAGTACTTGAACTGATATTTAAAGATGATTTTGTATTTATTACCTCAACTGATTTTCCCAGATTAGTTCACTTACTAGATCCTCTTGCTGTAAATATTTGTCATATCCATGAATTTTATCCATGCGGTGTCTACTGTCAACAATTCATGCTTCTGTTGTCTTTTCTGGGACTATTAGCATCTTGACCTGATTTGGGAATCTATGTTACTGTCTTGAAATACTTTATTTGCCTGTTAGAATTATTTAACGGTGAACTTTACTATTTTAACTCTACCTTACAGTATAACCTTTAAATGGCTACATCTGTGTTTACAGGCTATCTAGGATAAAAGTGAGTGTATTTAGCCTCCTGACTTAAGTTACTAGAAACTAGCTTTTTAAGCCCTCAGACAACAGGCATCGCAGGTCACTGGTCCCTAAGTGGCTTTCTTCCCGCATAACCGCATAGTAAGAAAGGTGACAGGAAATCAAAACACTGTCGGGCAGTCTTCCTTAGGGGAAGATACGGAGTTTGGGTCCAGAGATGGAGCAGGTTAGACTCTGTGAATTGTGAAGGGGTGAGAGCTTTAGAGTG
>LOEQ01000824.1:221889-278104 GCA_001685075.1 Bramus lutescens | reverse complement strand
AGAGAGAGAGAGAGAGAGAGAGAGAGAGAGAGAGAGAGAGAGAGAGAGCACTCCCGACATCTTTCAAGAGTTCCCTCACATGTCTTGTTGCTGAGTACTGATTTGTGACTGCAGAGGACTACATATGTAACAGAAATAACCTCTTGGAAGGAATAGGCCAGACTACCATAAAAATCACATAGACAAGCAGCAGTTGGTGTTCCAGTAATCAGACTAAAATAACCTTATAATGAATGGTGTTAGATGGGATCTCAGAAGGCCAGTACCTTGGTAATGGGGAAGTGTAGGCTAAATATTATCCTACATTGGCCTTATGGAGTTCAGAAGGCCCAAACCAATTCCAAGAGACAAAGCCCAGTGCATGCACACAACAAAAATCAGCAACCAATATCATAAAATTAGTAATGTCACCACACAACCAAATATTTCCAGGCTTGAAAAGAAGCTAGAAAATATGTCCCATAGCCAAGAGAAAAATCAGCAAATGCATTCAGAGTCACTCACGGATGACAGAACTGTACATAGGTGTTGTGGAGCTCTGAAGGGAGATTAATGGAGGATAGTTTTCAAAAAGAAAACTGAACTTTTACTTAAAAAAATACATGATCTGAAATGAAAACAGAATGGATGAGATGAATGGACCATTACTCACTGGGGACACAGACGATTGACATCATAAATGACAGCACTAGCAGACATTCAAAATGAAATAAGCAGAGGTAGTTGAAAGAGGAAAAAAAATCATTTGACTAAGGAGTGAAGTGACTGCATTTAGAACAACACTCTGGGTGTGGTTATGCAAGTGTTCCCAGAAAGACTCAATACCCAAAGCAGCAGAAATAAGAAATTATTTCAATGCGCTCCTCATGAAATTGATTACAGAAAATAATCTGAGAACTTTTTAAAATAGTTGGAGGAAATGTATCCAGACCAAAGCCCAACAGAAGACAACATTGGTGCCGGCACTAGAAGATTCGGCGTTGCGAGGCAGCAGTTGAAATGGTCAGCCATGTAAGCCAATGGAACTTCAGCAAGAAAAGAGAAAGCCAGCAGGACAGAATGGCTCTGGAAGAAAGAGCGGCCAAAATAATTGTACAAAATAACCATATAAAAAGCTGAAGTTGTATTAAACAAAAAAGTCAATATATACAGGAAAAAATCCCAGAATATATCCTATTCAATGTCACAAAATAAAATAATTTTGATGGCATCAAAAGGGAAAGCACTTATCATGTATATAAGCATATAACTGACAACTCAGCTAGCTTCATATTGGAAACCATGCCAACAATAATTCAATGCATTGACACCTTAAAAATACTGAGGGAAAAAAAACAGAACTTTTAATCTAGGTTTTTATACCCAGGAAAAACTACCTTTCAAAAAAGAAGGTGATATTAAGAGATTTTCCCCCTAGTTAAACAAAAACTAAATGATGGTATTTCCAGTGGACTTGCAATATGAAAACTGGCAAGTGAAGTTCTTCAAGAGAAGGAAAACGAAACACAGAGAAATGTTGGTCACTGCAGGGAAAAGGGGAGCTCCAGAAACAGTTAAAATGAAAGTAAATACGAGAAGTATTTCTGGACTGCAGGCGTTGCTCAGCAGCACATGCTTATCGTGCACAAGGCCCTGGATGCAAGCCCCAGCAGCAACGCAACATGCAGTGCCCTCATCAAAGTTATTTTAAGAAACACTGGCTACTTAGGACAAAAATAGAAGCAATGTCCTCTGGGTTTGTTGAACATGGGAAAGTGTAATGTATCGCCAAAGTAGCATGCATGAAGAAAGGAAAAGTCTTAGAAATTTGTGGTTATAAGAGATTCTTTCCAAATGATGATACTGTTTAAAAGGCCACAATAAGTTAATAATTAACAACAGAATCCATAGGACCTTTTAACATTTAAAAATAATAATCCAGCATTAGAGGAAAATAAAAAAACAAATCAATTCAAAAGCAGACAGAGAATGAAACAAGGGGGGGGAACAAATCAGAAAAATAGAACACAGCCAAACAATTGGCTGATTGCATATATATCATCTTCCCAATGAAATTAAATGAAAATTATGTAAATCAATGCTGCCCAATAGAAGTGTAAGCAAACAAATGGTCGCTGCATTTTTTTCCATAGAGGAAAGCTTTTAACTGAGAGCTTGCTTATAGTTCAGAGGGTTAGTTCATTATCATAGCATGGAACATGGCAGCAGGTAGGCAATCATGGTGCTGGATAAATAGCCAAGAGCTACATCCCAATCCACAGGGAGAGAGAGAGAGAGAGAGAGAGAGAGAGAGAGAGCACTAGACTGACCTGGGCTTTTGAAACCTCAAAGCCTTAGGGACACACTCCAATAAGGGCACACTCCAATAAGACCACACCTACTAAGCCTTCTAATCCTTTCAAACAGTTCCACTCCTTGGTGACGAAGCATTCAAATATATGTATGAGCCTATGAAGGCCATTAGTGTTCAAATCATCACATTGTCTTACTTTATCTCTCCGTGGTTTGCACGACTTTCCTCACAGCATGTCAGTCTTTTTTTTTTTTAAATATTTTCTTGAGAAGCAAATACTAATCTTTATTGAAAATAGATTGCTGGGGGATGATGCTTTGTACACTGTAAAGATTTGTCACTCATGTTGATTTAATAAAACTTCTGATTGGCCAGTAACCAGATAGGAAGTATAAGTGAGGCAAACAGACTAGGAGAATTCTGGGAAGAAGAAAGGCAAAGAAGCAGTCGCAAGGTAGATGTAGAGGAAGCAAGATGAGAATGCCTCACTGAGAAAAGATACCAAGCCACATGGCTAAACATAGGTAAGAATTGTGGGTTAATTTAAGATGTAAGAGTTAGTTAATAATAAGCCTGAGTCAATAAGCCAAACAGTATGTAATTAATATTAAACTTTGAGTGATTATTTTAAAAATGACTGTTGGACCAGGTGGGACAAGAAATGTCCAGTCACAACAGATTTCCATATACTATATCTTGATTATGGTTTTCCCCTAGTTTCTTCTCAACTCCCCTCCCATCTAGACCCACCCCTTTTTTGTCTCTCATTAGAAAACAAACTAAAAAATGAAATATAATAAGGTAAAACAAAAATAATCACATCAGAATAGGACAAAACAAACAGAAGAAAAAGAGCTCAATAAAAGTCACAAGAAAAAGATAATAGATGCAGAGATCTACTCATTGGAGCATTCAGAAGTCCCATAAGCACACAGAGCCAGAAGCCATAACATTTATGCAAAAGATGTGTAGGGTAAAAAGAGGGGAAAATAAAATTAAAAACAAAAATTAAAAAAGATAAAATTAAAATAAAAAAGAAAGAAAAAGCCCTGGAAAGATATTATAAGACAAGCAACCTACAAAGGTACTATTAAGTTTGTTTTCTGTTTGGTGGTCACATCTTAAAAAATAGATAAAATTAATTTAGTATATTTAATATAATCTATGCAAAAATATTTTCAACATATAATTAATATAAAGTCATTTGATAACATATTGTGTCATATGTGTATGTGCTATATATATGTATATTATATCATAAAAATTCCATGAGTATTTAATATCATCACATCCCAATTCACATAAGTCATACAAATATCAAAGTTTCTAGAGGGACATGGAGTTATGGGTTACTTATTAGATAATTATTATTAGATAGTTTGGGTTTAACCACGTAAAGTGAATGAAAGAAAACTTCTGATGAAATATAAAACATCATCAAATCTGAATGCACAGGCATACAATTTAGGTATTTGACATACTGGGTTGGCAGGATCTCAAGTTTATGACAAGGCTGTCCCGACCATTATAAAAGATGGTGGCAGTGGAGCGGTACCTTGGCAGTTAACAATGCTTGTTGCTCTTGTAGAGGACCCTAATTAAGTTCTATGCACCTACATCAGGAGGCTCACAACTACCTATACTCCAGCTCCAGGGTACCTGATGCCCTCTTCTAGCCTCCACAGGTACCCACATACATGTGCACCTACAGCTGACAAACAGAAAGACATACACACACACACACACACACACCAAAATAAAATGAAGCTTTTTATTTAAAAAGAAAAGAAAGAAAAGCAATACCTGATTAAACCCTGTTTATAAGAGATGAACTTTAAATGGAAAGATATGGACCAATTATAAATAAAAGAATGAAAACCCCAAAAGAACACTACTTTAGATATGTTAATATCAGCTAAAGACTTCAGAATATGAAAAGGGTTCATTATATAATGATAGGGAGCCAGTTTACTAGGGAGGCATGGCATAATTATGTACTTAATAATCTCCAAATGTATAAACCCTAAAACAATAGTAGAGGAAGGAAAAATAAGTCTAACCATAATTATATTTAGATGTGTCGACATTCTTTTCTCAGTAATTGATAGAATAATTAAATTGCATCAGTAAGAATATGAAATAACTGAGCAGCACTGTCTATCAACTTGATAGTGTTGGTAAAGAACACTCTACTCCCAAATAGGAGAATGCATCCTTTTCAAGTGTACAGAGAAACATTTCAAGGTAGGTCGTATTATAAAGCATAAAACAAAACAAACCCTGCAAGTTTCAAAGAGCTGACATCATTCACAGTGTGATTGATCCCTAACCACCATTAAGCTGACCAATATATCAGAAAAGTATCTGAAAAAATCCTCAAATACCTGGAGCATAAATGACCTGAATATAGGTTAAAAGACACACACACACACACACACACACACACACACACGAGGAAGTCATGAAAGAATTATAAACTTTTTATTTCTTTATTTTTTGAGACAGGTCTCACTGTAGGCTTGGGTAGCCTGGAACTCTCTAGACCAGGCTGGACTCAAATTCAAAGAGATCCACCTACCTTTGCCTTCCAAATGCTAAGATTAAAAGTGTGCACCACCATGCCCAGCCACTCTTTTGGTTTATGTTTATACTTTCTCTTTGAGAGCTCTGAACTTGAGCACTATATCTACATCACTCCCTCCTTTCCTTTCCCCTCAAACTCTTCCCATACTCCTCTTTTCATGGTTTCTTCTTTACTTTTTCTACCTCTATACATAAATACACCACACACATACATACATGCATATATGTACACACGCGTGCATTGTATTTTATGTGTGGATATATAAACACACATATGTATATATAAACATGCATATTTTCTGAACCGATTTAGTGTTGCTTGTATGTACATGTATGTCCAGGGCTAACCACTTGGAATCAGGCATCCTATGTGGGAGCTTATTTCTTGAGGAAACTAAAGTTCTCTCTCTCAACAGCTGTTATCTACCTGTAGCTCTCTTCATCAGGTGGAATTTCCTCTGTTCATGTTGGCATGTCAACTGGTATTATCATTATGCCTATATTATTATTAATGTAATAAGCCTAGCATTACTATTTAACCAAACAAAAGAGGACTCTTGCAAGCCACTATTCCACAAGAATAGAGGTGTAAAAATTCTCATCATAATATTAATAAGTCCCAGCTAGTCATATGTATATTAAAATAAAATAATGTAACAGGATCAAATGGAGTTTATCTTGGAAATGTAACATTAGTTCAGATAAATCAGTGTAACTCAATGTTAAAAACCAAAATTAGAAAATGGATTCAAGCTTTTCAATAGGCAAAGCGGCAAGCATTTGACAAAGTTAGAGACCAAACCATTTAGAAAATTCCCAGAAAGCTAGCAATTAAAAAAAAAATCTCCTTATCAGGTAGTGGTGGTGCACACTTTTAATCCCAGCACTTGGGAGGCAAAGGCAGGTGGATTTCTGTGAGTTCAAGGCCAGCCTGATCTACACAGCAAGTTCCAGGACAGCTAGAACTACACAGAGAAACCCTGTTTCAAAAAAGAAAAAGAAAAGGAAGAAAATCTCCTTATCTGTTACATAACTATAAAACCACACCAAATGCAATTCTCTACATTCACAGCCTGCATACTTTTTCTGTAGAATAAGGCTAGGGTATCTAATTTTCACACCCCTCTTAAACATATCAGAGGTTTTAATTCATACCACAATGCAAGAAAATGAATAAAAGACTATAGATTGTATGGGAAATGCTGATTACAGATTATGCAGTAGCATATTTAACAAATCCAATGGAATCTGTATATAAGTTACAGAAATTACTAAGTGAATTTAGTAAGGTTACAGACTAAAATATCAGCATAAAGTGCCCAGCTAATCTAAGGACATTAACAATGAATAATTATAATTTATAAATTATTTGCAATAGATATTGTTAAGGTGCACACTATCTTTAAATTAATCTGTAGGTGCAGTGTATATCCACCCAAAATCCAGCAAATTTCTTTTGTGGAAATTGATAAAAAATATTTAGAAATTAAAAGAATGTAAAATAACTAAAACAATCTTGAAATAAAAGAGAATATTTATATATTTATGTTTCAAAATTTATGTAGTCAACATTGATTTTACTGTAAAGATTAATGAAATACAAAGGATGAAGAAATAGACAAATATGTTCACTTAATTTTGAACACAAGAGTCAATGTGATTCACTGGGGGAAGAAGGAAAAATTCAAAGGGGCTAAACATTAAAATGCACTGTAACTATACATGAGGATGAATTTTGTCATTATTGAATACTACATATAAAAATTAATTAAAATTTGACCACATATCTAGGTATAAGTTTTAAGATGATAGGCCTTCTAAATGAAAAACAAAACAAGGAAAATGTCAATGATCTTTGAAGCTAAAATTATAAAGAAAATAAAAAGCTAATTTGGATTCTATCCAAATTAAAACTGTTCTTCAAAAATCAGTTAAACAAATGAAAAGACAGTACATAAACTGGAAGAGAATATTTGCAAAACACATTATCATATAGGACATATCTAGAATATATGCAGATTTTGTTCCACTCAGTAATAATAAGACAAAAAATATAATTAGAAATCAAGCAAAATATTTGAACAAATGCTTCACCAAGGAAGAAAAGAAGTAGGTTAATAAGTTTATAAAGATTTCACACATCATTAGTTACCAAGGAAATGTGAGTTTAATTCACACACACATACCTGCTAGGATGACTCAGCTTTGAGATTGGCAAATACTGGTGAGGTTGTTCCTCTGAACTCATAAACTGCTGGAGATAATTTAGGCATTGTAATGATGTGGGATTCCCCTCTGTATGCTGTGAATACCATTGGTTAATAAAGAACTGCTTTGAGCCTATGGCAGGGCAGAACAGAACTAGGCTGGGAAAGCTAGGCTGTATGCTGGGAGAAAGAAGGGCGGAGTCAGAGAGAAGCCATGGAGCTGCTGCCAGAGACAGATGTGCTGAAGTTTTGCTGGTAGGCCACGACCTCATGGTTCTACACAGATGAATAGAAATGGGTTAAATTAATATGCAAGAGCTAGCCAATAAGAAGCTAGAGCTAATGGGCCAAGCAGTGATTTAATTAATAAAGTTTCTGTGTGATTATTTCGGGAGTCTGGACAGGTGGGAACCAACAAGTGGTCTCCTCCAACACTGTAGAATTTGGAAAAGAATTTTCAAATTCTTATACACATTAAACACACAATTACCATATGACTCCATAGTTATAGGATTTAATCAAGATAAAGGAGCACATGCCACAATAAGAAGAAAAACAGCACCAAGCAATGGTTGTGTACACCTTTGATCGCAGAACTTGAGAGGCAGAGGCAGGCAGATCTCTGTGAGTTCGAGGCCAGCACGGTCTACAAAGCCAGTTCCAGGATAGCCAGGATTACATACAGAGAAACCTTGCCATGAGAAAGCAAAAATGAAACAAGCAAACAAACAAACAAAAAACAGCCTTCAATATACATGTTCATGATGACTTATACAGGAATATTTAAGCAAGTTTTCTCAGAACAGAGTTAGGTTGGAAACATTCAAAACACCATCTACCTGTGGTGTGGGATTCCCCTCTGTCTGCTGTGAATATGTTTTATCACCATTGGTTAATAAAGAAGCTGCTTCGGCCTATAGCAGGGCAGAATATACCCAGGCTGGAAGAGATATGTAGAGAGAGTAGGTGGAGTCAGCAAGATGCCATGTAGCTGCCACAGGAGTAACATGACCACACCAGTAAGCCACAGCCTAATGGCGATACACAGATTAATAGAAATGGGTTAATTTAAGATGGAAGCTAGCTAGAAAGGACGCCTAAGCTATTGGCCAAGCAGTGTTGTAATTAATATAGTTTCTGTGTGATTATTCAGGTCTGAGCAGTTGGGAAATGAGTGAGCAGTCTCCAACAACACACCTGTGAATGAATTAGCAAGTTATGGTATGTTTGCATTATAGGCTATTACCCAACAACAAAGGAATAAATTACATAAGCACATAACACCGGATGCCATAAAGCATTGTGTTTATTGAAAAAAATCATTCATAGGAGCTGTGTATCATGCTATTTCATTATATGACCTCTAGAAAAGGCCAAACCATAAGTTTAGCAAACTGTCAAGGTTTTCTAGAGAGAAGGGAGAGGAATTAGCACAGTCACAATGCAGAACTTCCATTATCACCATGCTCTCTCCCTTTGGAGTTAAGCCCTCCCCCTTCTTAGTGCTGTCAATCTTAAGCAACCAGATTAGCTACTTTGAAGTTGGGCATATATGGTTGAGCAGGTGGTTTTGGAGTAAGGCTAAGGAGGGAAAACACGAGGGAGAGAAACGGCAGTGAATGTTTCAAGGTTGTTCTACATTTAGCAACTTCCTCTCATAGTACGGTCTCTTTCCTCTTTGAAGTAGAGAACACACTGGAAACCACTTGCTTGAATATCAGTTTTCTGAGTGATTTGTAAACTTTTAGCAGACTGTCATCTCATTGCTGGAACTCCCCAAAGTAGGCAGTAGATCTGGGTCTTCGTAACATCTCAGTAGGTGTTTGATACCTGGCTATCCTCTCTCACTCTGTACTTCACCCAGAGCTGAGCAATGTGCAGTGCATTGTTTCTTATTTCTTTTGCTTGGATGCCAATCCCTCAGCCAGCCTTGCCCTCGGGTGTTACTTCAGTGAGTAAATCCTTACTTTTACTGGCAACTACAGCTTTAAAGTCCTCGGTAGAATACCCTCTGGCCTCTGGAAACTTGTGCCAAGCCTGTACATCCTAAATTGTTCTTTTACAGTTCTTTTTGAAAGTGATGTTGTCATATCTTTTTTCTCTTCTTATTTAATTCTGATTCTTCTACCTTGCTTAATAGGTGGCACTCAGCAGACCTCCAATCAACATTTGTTAAGTGAATGATTTCTTTTCCTATTAATCATATGATATATAGAGAGTAGTATTAACCTTACATAATTATTAGGTTTGAGAAGAGACTATATCCCAAATCCCTTCCATGGAAACTAGTTACACGGTGAGTCAACACTTACTAAGGTAGATGCCAAACCTCAAATCCTTGGAGATATGTGTTATGGGGACTTCCAATAGTAGCTAGAGTGAGCTATAAATAGACCGTAATGCAACCCAGTTTTCAATAGGAAGTTCTTCAAAGATAAAACAATAAATTCAGATGTACAATTCATTTAGCATTGGAAGTTTGTTACATTAGCTTGGAAATTAGATGGGAAATCATGAAAAGATTATGTAAAGTAAATTTTCATGTGGTCTAAGTCAACCTTCTGTGAGACAAGTACCAGTGTTAATTCAACTGATTCTTTCAAACTGTATTCAACTGTTTCTTTTTAAAGTACAGTTATCTACTTACTTTTAGAAATTAGAATTAATTAATGTGATTTGTGGAAATCTTCTAACCACAACAAACAAAACAAAAGAATACTGTCAGCATGTAAGACAAGTCTTGTGTGGTTTATGTGTGTGCAGTCTGCATATACTGCTCCAGGAGAAGCTTAAGGGCATGCAGGTGAGCACACAGACACTTCTACTACTGTAATGTTCATCAGAATGCTGGGAGAGGGCTGGAGAACTCAGAATTGGGCCTAGGATCAGTGTGTTCAGCCCTTGACAATGACAATGAAATTTTAATACAGAAATTATCACTGATGGAAGTTCAGCAGCTTGACAGTTTCAGTTGTTTAAACCATACAGGCATAATTCATGAGAAAAAAGAAAACAACAGTGTCAAAAAGCAAAAGGACATCAGCATAAAACCAAAAGCAACATGAAAGAAATAAGAACAAAACACATCTTCTCCTTCCTGGTGAGTCCTTAGCACTATGATCACAAAACATAAAACAGTGCATAAGTATAAACCCAGAGAACTTAGAAATCTCTCCATTTAGAAAAAGTGAGGCGATCAATCTTGATTTCAATTTAATTGGATTAAGAAACCCCAATGAGATTAGCAAACATACAAGATGCCTTTTTATAGATACTAGAAGATCATTTAGGTTGAAATAACAAATATGGGAAGGCCCATAACAGGCAAATGTTCAAGAACTCTCTATGGTTGGAAGAGTCTTAGTTTGCTATCAACAGAAATGGGTAGGAGGGAATGGGAAGGCGATCTTGATTCCATGTCATATCTGTAACAGTTGGATCACTCACAGAAAAATGTGAATTTTCTCCAAGTATAAAATAAGGCCTGCCTACGTGAAGCTGCACAGAGGTCAAAATACAACTGGATGATATTTTGCTATCTGATTCAAACATAGATACCTTAGAAAGACTGTTTGAAGAAGTAAAGATAGTTTTACCTAAATTGGGATTGCAGATTGCTCCTGAAAAAATTCAGAGAGGAGATTCTGTCAATTATCTAGGTTATGAAAATACCCCTAGCAACATTCAGGGTATGCAGGATAGTGGTCACACAATCTTTACTTTTTTCTTTATTTCATGAGACTCAGTGAAGATCTTCCTTAGAACCTCCCTAGCAAGCTAGAACACGTCCATCTGCTGGAAGACCTTACTGTAATTCCATTCCTGTCTCACAAGATTTTGCTAAAATACAAATTCACATGCCTATGTAAATTATACCTTGCAATTATTTCCTCTTTTATAATTCAGTCAACCAAACATGGGCATCTAGTTCAGGCAAAGGATATATTCTGTATTGTTACTGTCCTTATAGAATTCATGTATAATCTACTGTGAAAAAAAGAAATCAATAAGCTAAATAATAGGATTGTATTATAGCAAATGCTATATTGCATTATAGCAAAGTAAAAACAGAACAGAAAGAGTGTGAAGAAAGCTGTACTGTGTATGAGTTTCAGGGTAAGTCTGTCGGGATGAAGTAATTAAGATGCAACCTGAAGAATGAGCTATGTTAGTGTCCCAGAAGAGAAACACATGCAAAGCTCTGGTAGGAGAGAAAAGCTAGGAACATGTGAGACCCTGAATGAAGTCACAGGGTTGGAGAAGCAGAGGAGCAATCATTCAGGGCTGTATCAAACAAAGTGACTAGTCTGGAGTTTGTTCACTAACATGTGGACGGACCACTGAACGTTTTTCAGCAGGGAAGTATAGTAATCCTCTAGTTGCTTTGTGTAGTGAAAAGAGGACAGAGAGCATGATTAAACATGGAGACACACTGGGTCTGCTTTCTGCCCTGAATCTAGGCTGTAGCTGTGAAAGGAAAGTAGGTACTATCACTGAGGGCCTGGCCTGGGAACAAAATAAGGTACCCACTCCGTGAAAGAATGACTACATCCATACATTTCATGATATGACATAGCCCTCTACATTAATAACATTTATAATAATAGCTAATGAGGTACACACTATAAATCTAGCACTCAGGGCTCTGAGGCAGGAGGGTTGTGAATTTGAGTGCCGTCAGGGATACCTAGCAAAGTCTAAGACATCTGGACTCTGAGACCTTGTCTTAACAAAAACACAGCATAAAATGTCAGGAAAGATAAGGACGTCTGAAGACATTGTATCGAGACAACACATTTAAATTTCTATAGCTAGAGTCGACAAAAAATGGAAACTACATTCAGGCAGGCAAAGAAGACAAGGACAGAAAGAAGAGAAATGACAACGTCCCCCGCCTGCCTATGATACTATTTCCTCCAACTCATCCCTCTGCGAATGTCTTCGCTGATGTAAGGGACCTATTCTTGACTACAGGAAACATATGTTGTTTCTAAATGCTATGCCCTTACAAACAACTTACATTTTTCCTTTTTTTAAAAAAGGGATATTCATGCTTGATCTTTATAAAACGTACCATCATCATCAGAAATAATCCAAGTAGGAGTATGATCTTTTGGATGTTTGCTGGAATTAGTAAAGTATTTCACCTTTCTCGTTCACTAAGGCATGAAATGCCAGTGGCTATGCATGTGCCACGTGATCTGAACTTTCCCTTTGTGACCACATCATCCCAAGCAGTAGGTCATCTTATTCAGCAATTACTCGGTTTGTATACCATTGTCCTTATCAGTAACACATTTCAAGTTTTATTTTTCATTTTTGTTTTGGGTATGTTGACCTAGTTCAGATCATAAAAACAAAGCTCAAATTGCTTCTTAATGCATTGCAGACAAATCATTTGCCTATTGTCTCTATTTAAGTTGATAATAATAATAATAATAATAATGCATTTTGGGGTCACGTAGAATTGAGTTTTTCTCTTTCCAGCTCTTTTGTAAAACAGGTTTCATGTGGTCCAAATTATGCATGGAAGAAAGATGGGGTTATCAAACTCTGTAACTCACTGCTCAGTAAAGTCTGAAAGAGGGAAAATAGCTGACTGGTACCCTGCAGATCCTATACTCCACCTCCAGAGATTCCCACCTTTTCAACAAGCACGTGTTGATGCTCAAAACAATGGCCAGTCTTATCTTCAGAATAAAGAATCCTGGTCACAACTTGGCTGAAACACTTAGAAATGTGAACCCTATAAAGCAAAACTCTCCAGGCAATGAGAAATGTTAAAGCTTTTATTTTTAAAAGGCAGCCGATCAATCTTATATATTTTAAACCTCATTTTTAAGACAGTTGTTTCATTTGAGGTACACAAACATATGGCTGGGAGAATCAGTGTTTTGTCCCAGTACTCAAATTGAGAAACTGAAACTCGTGGAGGCTTCTCAAGCAGTAAAAAATGGAATTGCCCTGTCAGATTTCCTGTGACAGTTTCACATTTCCTAAACTCAGAATCTAAATCCATATGAAAAACTAAAATCCATAGAGAATAAATTACATGTAAAACCCGAAAATCAAAATACCCAAATAGCTAGAGCAATCTTTAGCTAAAAGAAGAAAGTAGGAGACATAAAACCTGACAAGTAGGGTATAACTCTTGACATCATTGATAGTGTGCTCAGGCTGTGCCTTCACTCCTTGGCACTGGAAAAAGTATTTATAGATATAGACTATATAGATGTAAACATATACATGGAAATATACATACACACACATATACAGTAGAACTATAGTAATAAAAACAGCAGGATATTAGTATAAAAACAGCCATCTGGAGCAATGTAGCAGAATATAGATCCTGGAAGAAAACCCTCTCATCCAAAACCAGGTGATTTCTGAGGAAGATGCCAAGAACACATGCTGAGGAAAAAGCAACCTCTTCAGTAAAAAGCACTAAAAAATTTGGATTTCAGAAAGAAGAAGAATGAAGTTAGACCCCTATCTCTCCCTGCAAAGGCTGGCTAAGAATAGACACAGCTTAAACATATGATCCAAATTATAAAACAGCCATGAGAGAACATAGGAAAAATCCTTCAGGACACTGAAATGGTATTTTTTTTATTTTGATAAAACCTCAAAAAGTACTGAAAACAAAAGCAAAAATAAACAATTAGGATTAAGTCAAACTAAAAAATAATCCCTAGGCAGCAAAAGAGACAAGGAACAGAATGAAGATCAACCTATTAGATAAGTGAAAATATTTGCAAACTGATCATTTGAGAAGAGCTAATATCTAGACTACATGAGCAATAACAACTCAATAGTGGCCCCCTCGAATCAGATTTCAAAATGATGAGCAGACTGTCCTAGTCGTATGTCTATTGCTCTTATTAAACAACACAGCTCTTATTTAAAAAAAAATTTTAATAGGAAGCTCACTTATAGTTTCAGAGGTTTAGACCATTATGGTAAGGAGTATGGCAGCATGCAGGCAGGTGCTGGTGTGGTAGCTGATTGCTACATCCTGATCCACAGGCAGACAGAGACACTGGACCTGGAAAGGGCTTTTGAAACCTCAAAGGTCACCCCCAGTAACACACTTCCTCCAACAAAGCCACACATTCTAATCCTTTTCAAATAGTGCCACTCCCTAATGACTAAGCATTCAAATGTATGAGCCTATGGGGAAATTCTTATTCAAACCATCACACAGACCGAAAGAGACACTTGTCAGGAAGGGAAATACCTATCAAAACCACAATCCCGTGTCCTGCCCTCCCTCAGAATGACTATTGTAAAACAAAACAGAACAAAGCTTAAAGAAGATGGTTACCTGCAAGGATGTAGAGAAAAGGAAATACTTGCACACTGTTGTTGGTAAGATAACACAGCTACTATATACAAGGTATAGAGGTGCCTCAAAAGCTACAGCTAGAGGGGCTGGAGAGATGCCTCAGTGATTAAGAGCACTCACTGGCTATTCTTTCAGAGGAGGAATTCAATTCCCAGCACCTACATGGCAGCTTGCAACTGCCTGTAACTCTACCTCCAGGAAATCTGACACCCTCATACAGACATACATGCAGGCAAGATACCAATACAGTAAAGATGTTTTGATGGATAGATAGATAGATAGATAGATAGATAGATAGATAGATAGATAGANNTAGATAGATAGATAGATAGATAGATAGATGATAGATTGATAGATGATAGATAGACAGACAGACAGACAGATAGATAGATAGATAGAGAGAGAGAGAGAGATACAGTTAAAACTACAGCTAACCCATCAGTTGTGCTACTGGATATACACTTGGAACAGATTAAGGAATTTTGTCAAAGGTATATCTGGACTTTCATGTTTATTGCAACACTATTCAGTTATTTATTCATTTATTATTTATTTATTTATAGTTTTAAGACAGGGTCTCTCTATACAGCTTTGGCTGGCCTGGAACTCACAGCACTCTGCCTGCCTCTGCTTCTTGAATGCTGGGATTAAGGGTATACACCACCATGCCTGGCTGCAGCACTATTCAGAATAGCTAAGGAATGGAGAATTTCAGTAACCTCCAGCTGATGAGTGGACAAAGAAGATAGAGTAGCTGTACACTGTAAAATCCTGTCATCTGCAACAATGTGGATGGAACAGTTGAAGTCACAATGTTAAGTGAAATAATCCAGGCATAGAAAAAGAAAAAATCATATCTTTTCATTTATATATGGAAGCTAGCTGGATCTATGGACGTGAGTAGAGAGGCATGGGGAGTAGAGGACGGGGTGCGAGGGATGTTGGAGGACTAGCCAACAGTGACTAAGTCAGGCTTAATTAGGGTAAATAATTTTTGGTGTTCTAGTACACAGTAGGAAGAGGATAGGTAGTGGTGATGTCTTTATAATTCTTTAAAAGATTTTTTTTAAAGGTTTTCAACACAAAGAAATTGTTTTTAAAAGTGGGCCAATAAGATGAGTCAGCAGGAAAAGGCACTTGTCAACACCCTGACAGCCTGAGTTTGATCCCCCAGGAACCACATAACTGAAGGAGGGAGCCACAGAAGCTATCCTCTGACCTCATTCATACGCAAGCCCTGGCACTCATCCGTGCAGGCGTGTGTGGTCACAAAATAAATAAATACGTATAATTAGGCCTGGAGGGATGGCTCAGCCGTTAAAGGCTAGGCTCACAACCAAAAATATAAGCACAATTAAAAGCTTTTAAGTAATTTTATTCCCAATTAAAAGGGAGGCTAACACACCAGAAGAGACATTGTAGCTCCTAGTTACTGCATCTCAGCAACATCATTGAGTCTGGTGATTGCACTCAGGGCTTCTGTAGACCTTCCCACGGTGATAACAGAGACTCTGACCACTTGAAGCACATTCAGGTGATTACTGGGTGCGAGCCCCAGCAGAACACTACTTCTCAAAACAGCCTTGAGGCAGAAGTTGACATCCCCACTTTCCTGACGAGGAAACCAAAGCTCCGTGCTCCAAGCTGTACCACCTAGTGTCTCTCAGAGACCTTGCCGCTGTCTGGAAATTAGCTTGTAACCCTGTGCTCTGCTCTGTAGCGGTGGTCGGTTGTGTTTGTCGTCTGCACTCTCATTTTGCAATTCTTGCGTCTGGACGACATGCAATGATGCACCAAGTTCTTTGTTAGATCCAAAGATATTTTGGGTTTCTTCAGTGCAGAGGAAACTGAAGTCCAGAGTATGTGCACAAGTGTCTCAGCATGGGAATCGTATTGTGGAATGAGAACTTGAAGGACTTTATTTAAAGATTGTGTGTGTGTGTGTGTGTGTGTGTGTGTATGGGGGTAGATGCCACAGTACACGTGATGAAAGGGCAGTTTTGTGGCGCTGAGTCTCCCCTTCACCTGGGTCTCAGGGATTAAACTAAGGTAGCCAAGCTTTCTTGGCAAGTGTCTTCACCTGCTGAGCTGTCTCAATAGCCCACGAACTTCTTATTGCACCATTCATTAGCATCAGCATCACTGGCACACTTTAAAAAGCTTACTTTTTAGAGTCTTTACAGCAATGATTTCCTATTAGAGTCACAGCACTAATAGGAAGGGCCAAGCATGCCCCCGTCCTCACCCATGTGGACTTCTCCCCTAATATCAACACTCCGCCAGAGCGGCACCATGGCTGAGCTTGTCACCCTGGCACAGCCTTGTCATTCCAGCCTACCTGGAGTCAGTCTCTGTGCTGCACATTCTGCAGATTTGTACAAGTCTCTCATGGTGCAAACACAACACACTTTATTATATAGTGTACTTTCAGTATCCTAAGATTTCCCGACTCTGCCCGTCCACCCTTCCTCACTAATCCCAGGCAACCACTGATGTTAAGACTTTCATTTATCATAATGTCATAGGTTGCAGCCAAGCTGTGCAGCTCTTCTGGATATCCCCTCCTCACCTTATGAATGTGCATCTTAAGCTCTGTGTCCCTTCATGTCTCAGTAGCTTTTTTTTTTTTCAACATACATTATCAGGATATACCAGAGTTTATCCATTCACCTATTGAAGGACATCTTGGTCACTCCCAGACCCTGGCAATTACCAATAAAACTTCTTTAAGCATCTGTGTGGATTTGGGGGGAAAGGGTTTTCAGTTTCCTAGATTAAATGTCAAGGAGTATGGCTGCTTGTATGGGAAGAGTGCATTCAGTGCTGTAAGAAACATCCACCCTGGCTTCCAAAGGATTGGAACCACTCAAGAGCAGTGCCGAAGCAAATGGTGCCATGTCTTTAATTTTCAATTCTGTCTGTTCATTTTTATTATGCTGAAAACAACTGTCTTTTGCCTATTAGCTTTGTATTCCATTACTCATCTACATGTATTTGATAGCCTCCCGAGCTTTTCCTTTGCTGCATCTTCCAAGTCAGTCTGCTGGTGATGTGCCTAATTGATTATAGGCTCCCTATCAGGGTCCTATTCTAAAGATTAAAGCCTGAGCTCAAGACCACGCCTGCTACCAAATAGATCCCAGGTATGGCTTGAATGTGCGTGTTCCCTATCCAGGACTGCCCAAGCCTTTGACACGGTGAAGCACACTGCCATCTATAGCACACATTTTGAATGCTTGTAAGGCTCACTAAATAAAAGACTGTAAAAAGAATAATAATATTTAAGGTAAGGTTTGAAATTTTAAAAATTATTCTTATTTGTACTTTTGTGTATGAATGTCTTGTCTGCATACATGCATGTGCCCTGCATGTATGCCTGGTGCCCACAGAGAACAGAGGAGGGCCTTTGATTCCTTGGCACTGGAGTTACAGACAGACAGTTATGGTGCTGGGGACCAGACACTAGAAGTGCTCTTAACCTCTGAGTCATCTCTCCATCCTCAAGTTCATGATTTTATGTTGGACCTTATTCAGAGCTGTCCTGGGGGGACTGTACCAAAACCATGGTGCAATTTTGGAAGGATGTGAAACCTTTAGGGCATGGAACCTCGCTTGAGTAAGTGCATTACTGGGGAGGGCCAGCCTCATTTCCTGTCCACTCTCTGGTTTTGGAACTTGGAGGAAACATGAGCAGCCTTGCTGTTTGTCTCTGTGCCTTCCCTGCCAGGATAGGCCGTAGCTCTCTTTTTAAACATTGTGATTACTATTGAAGCCTGGGCTTGCAGGTAACATGGTGGCACATGGAGGTCAGAGGACAACGTCCAGGAGTTGATTTGTTCCTTCCACTACGAGATTCAGTGCTGGGTGGTGGTGGCACACACCTTCAGTTCCAGTACTTGGGAGGCAGTTCCTCCGAAGTGAGTTCAGGATCAGCCTGGTTTACAGAGTTCTTGGACTGCCAGGACTGTTACACAGAGAAACTTGTCTAAAAAGAGAGAGAGGAGATAGAGAGGAGAGAGAGATTCTGAGAGGGGGAGAAGAGAGAGAGATTCTTTAATCAAGTGAGAGAGATTCTACAATCACGTGTCTTGTTTGGTCTCTTTTTTTTTATTGCTGTGACAAAGTGCCACAACTATAGGAAGCCTTAAAAGTTTTAGCCTTTAAGACTCCCTTTCAGAGTTCAGTTACAGACACCATGGATAGCTAAAAGGAGGCTAGAATTCTAGGGTAAAGATCTGAGGGGTAAAAAAATTTACTCACAACAGGAGTCATCTGTCCATGTTTCTTTATTCTTCTCTCTTCAATCCATCATTTCTCATTGTTCCACCCGTTACTTGTTCTTTCTTGTCCCTGGTTCTACCCATTACCAATGTCCCAGTCATACATATCCTTAAAACAGCAATTCTCCAGCCCTAGGAGGTGCCAAGACCAGAATTCTTGTTCCATAGAAAATCAGATAAGAGTTTCACACACACACACACACACACACACACACACACACACAGAGATCCACGGGAGGGGGTAGTACATGTCCAGTGTACTCCTTAATGGAGAAAGTTAGTTAAGAAAGGTAATTAATACATCAAGGAATTCTAGAGTAGAAGGTTAGTATCCTATGCTACATTTTTAGGTGGTAGATAAAAGGCTAAAATGTTTGTTTTCAGTAAAATTATATATAGGGCACAGATTGTATTTTAAATCAGTGTGCCAATTCTTATCTCCTACTCTGCACAGAGGCTACCAGGTAAACCTATGTAAACAGTCAGGGAGAAGCTGATGGCTCTTGATCAGATAGCACATACACCAGATGCTGCCGTTTCGATGGGCCTAGGTCTGGAGTTAAGACTTACTGCTCTTGGCGGTAGAAACAAAGAAGGGACCTTGGCCTCTAAACTGTTAGTTCTGGCCTTTCCTGTTATCAGCCATTCTGGTTGTGAGGTAAAATCAGAAAAGCAGCTTGGGCAGGTAGTAATTCTATGTCCTTGGAGATCTGTGAATATCTCAAACGGAATGCCTGGACCCTACGCATTGACCAAATGCCTGCTGATAAAGACAATTGTAGGAAGGCAGATCTCTACACTTACCTAGGAGACAGGAACAAGGCCTGGAAGTGGGGAACTGTTCTAAACTAGGGAATTAATTCTCAAACACGTAATAGGAAGGGGGTTAGCTATAGCGAAAAGTCTACTTTATTCACAGCCACTTTATTCACAAAGTAATAACGCCAAAAAGCCTTGCCTTTGGGTTTAGCCTTTACTAGATCCCTCTGTTCTGATAAGTTGCTCGTGAAAAGATGGCTGAGCAATTACTGTATAATGTTGCGGCTTGTAGCACGTGACTAACGCAACTTAAGCGTGCAGTCTGTCATGGCAGGGGCACGAAGACAGCAGACTGTGAAGCAGCTGTCATATATCCACAGTCATGAGCAGAGGGTGATACAAGCAAGCTGTTGCTCAGCTCTCACTCTCCTCTTCGTCCAGGGTCTGGCCAGGGAATGGTGCCACCCACAGTGGGTGTGTCTTGCTAGTTTAATTAAGTCAATCAAGATAATCCCCCATAAGCATTCTCAGGCCTGTCTCCCAGGTAACTCTGTTAAATTGGCACTTAGCAATTACTGTCACACAAGGTGACAGAAACTGCAACATAGGACCTTTGGCTGTGCAGACTGATGTGTTCTTTATCTTACATTACCATACTCCTTTTAAAAAGATTACATTTATTAGTCAGAGGTCATGTGTGTCAGGGCCAAGTGAGTGGAGACCACAAGATGACTTGCTGCAAAACTTTGTCTCCCTCTACAATGTGGGACCTGGGGATTGAACTCAGGTCATCAGGGTTGGTAGCAGTGTTTCTACCCTCTAAGCCATCTTGCCAGCACAAATATTTTCTTATTATGCTTGTTTGTTTATGCACATATAAGCCATGGCATATGTGTAGAAGTCAGAGGACAACTTGCAGTAGTCATTTCTCTTCTAGAATGTGGGTCCTGGGGACTGAACTCGGGTCTTCAGGCTTGCTGGCAAACACTGTGAGACACTAAGCCAGTTCACTGACCTCCATAATCTTTTAACAAACAAAATGGCAAAAAAAAGATGAAGGTTTTCTAGTCATTTCTAGTTGTAAGTAAGATACAAATTAATCCTTTACGTAGAATAAAGCATACAGCATGACTGATGAGTGTTTGCTCACTGACTTCCGGGGGAATAGATATATCCATATATATGTATACTAGATATATCCCTGTACTATCTATAGAATTTGAAATAACATGCAGAGAGGAAAGACTGCTATGAATTTTCAAATCTCTTTGTTAAAAGAAATAAAAGAAACCAGCCGCTTAGTTGTGGTTTCACCCCTAGATTTCAAAATGCTAAGATATTGCTCTTTTTATCTTAAGAAGGAGAATGTTTGTCATAGTTGCAGCCTTAAACACTAGTTTTCCTTGCTTTTAAGGCCTGAAATAGAGAGATTATGACTAAACAGAGTAGAAGCAGAATGAGATTCTGGGCACTTCTGAGCGCTACTCTTGGTCTTTATGGAATCCCTCTGGCTCTGATTTTTTTTTGGTTCACCCACTTCTCCCGCACTGTTTTTGTTTTGACCCCACCCCTGACCTCTTCTTTGACTTCCTAGACTCCACTTGACCTTACGGGTTCCCCGTAGGGACCCTGCCTTTTAGGTAGTCCCCCACTTGCCTTTCAGTCCTTGCTCTAGCCTTTGGACTCTCTCTGCTCCTGTTGACTTGGTTCCTCCTGATTCCTTTTGCTACCCGACTCATTCCAGGCCATATCTGAGCTGGGGCCTGCATGGACTGCTGCCTTCTGTTGGCTTAGTGTTAGCCAGGATCCTTAAAGGTCCCACCACTGTTTAACCAGGAATCTCCATCTTGGAGACAGGTGGTAGGCTTCATGTAAAAAAAAAAAACCACAGTATTAATTAGTTTATTTATTCTCTCATCAATTACATCCTGACCAGTCCCCCCCCACACACCCACTTATTCTCTTTCCCAGATCCATTCCTCCTCCATTTCCCTTTAGAAAAGATCAGGCCTCCCAGCAATATCAAACAAATATGTCAAAACATGTTAAAAGACTAGGCAAATATCACCATATCAAGGCTGGATGAGGCAACCCAGCAGGACAGAAAGGGTCCCAAGAGAAGGCAAGGGAGTAAGAGACAGTCCTTGCTAACACTGTTTTTTGTTTGTTGTTGTTTTTGGTTTTTGATTTTTTTTGAGCAGGGCTTCTCTGTGTAACAGTCCTAGCTTTTCTGGAACTAGCTCTTATAGATCATCCAGGCCTTGAACTCACAGAGATCCTCCTTCTTTTGCCTCCCAAGTGCTGGGATTAAAGGTGTGCACCACCACCACCTGGCTCTCATTCCCAACTAAGCTATACAACCATAACACATTTGCAGAGGGCTGAGATGAGACCCAAACAGGCTCCTTGATTGTCACTTCAGTCTCTGTGAACCCCTACTTAGTTGATTCTGAGGGCTGTGTTCTTCTGGTGTCCTCCAGCCATCTGGCTCCTACAGTCCTTCCTCCTCCTCTTCTGCCAGGTACCCTGCTCTGCCTGAGTTTCTGGCTATGAGGACAGTTGATTTGGGCTCCAGTCTTTGAGTAAAGCAGAACATCATTGGGAATCATTTCCTTTTTTATTCTTTGACAGTCATATTTGGGTCTCTCCTTGGTCTCTTCACTATTCAGCCTCTGGTTCCTGGCCTCCCAGGCAGTGCCAGGGGTGGGCTCCCTCTCCTGGCATGGACCTCAAGTTGGACCAGTCTTTGGTTGATCACTCACACAAGTCTGTGCCATCTTTGCCCTAGCACATCTTGCAGGCAGGACAGATTGTAGGTCCAAGGTTTTGTGTCTGGATTGCTGTCCTAATTCCTCCACTGCAAGCCTTGCCTGGTTACAGAAGATGGCTGGTTCAGGCTCCGTGTGCCCCATTACTAGGAATCTTCTCTAGAATCTACCTTATAGATTTCATGGAGTTTCCACTGCAGTAGGTTTCCACATCACCCCTCCCCCCCATTCCAGTCGTCTCTCCCAGTACTCTCTCCTTTCATCCCACATCTGATCTCTCCTGTCCCCACCCCACCTGCCCCCAGTCCTCTCATGAAATCTATTCTATCTTTAATGATCCTAGGGTTTTTTTTATGATCCTAGTTTTTAATAAGCATTTTCAAACAAAAGCCAGATCAGCGCTCACTGTTAAAGTTCTGTGTGGTGTGAGTGAACGAAACTGCTGTCTTTGGCAAGTTCCCCTCATCAGTGTGGCTATTTTTTCAGGCTAAAGAAAAAGACATGGAATTATAATACAGTTTGTGCAGGATCGTGGCACAGATGACAGAATGCCACAATCAGACAGAGGAACTTTATAGAAACCTCACAAGCTGTGGCTGAAATTATGTCTTAATTTTTTGCTTTATTCACGACCTAAGCCTTGTCATCTATTTAAAATTTAAGTTTAAAGAAACTTGACTAATAATTATAAACTTCTTAGGATACTTAGAATAATCTTTTTCTTAAACATTTAGTTTTGCTAATGTTATTAACAGCAATAATATTATAAGATAGAGGAAACATGCTCATTTATAAACCTTAGGCACAAAAAGCAAAATGCACTTTTCCATTGCTGAGGCGGTGACATTCTTATCTGTCACTGGTGACACACCATACCCCCTGGCTGTTAAGACAGCGCCTCATAAAAACTGAGTCATATTTTAACTGGCTGAATTGGATAGCTTGTTTGGGATGTATTTTGTGCCATGCAGTATTTGTTTAATGTTTCGTAAGTAGTATATTATAATGGTACTTGTAATTCCTCACTCATGCTACTTTTGCTGCCAATTAAAGTTTAAATGTAAATAATTATATATGGCTTTTATTGTTTGGCCACTTATTCAATGCACATTCACTGGACGCCTTCTGTGTCCCATGCACTATTGTGGGAAGTGTGAAAATATATGGGTACGATAAAATCGTTCTTTCAAAGACTGCATAGTTCGGATGAAAAATAATCAAGTGATTATTAAAGAATTACAGTACACTGTGATGTATATTAAAATAGCTATTAACAATTTGAGGACTGAGAGCCTTCTGTCTGTCTGTGATAGTTATGCAAAGCTACTGAGAAGAAAAGAAAGGAGTGAGAAGGCAGAAGAGACAGGTCTACATAACCCTCAAGTCTGCCACACATTGTTCCTTTCCACGGACAAGGAAAAGTCCACTTCTAGCTACTTTGCTGTCAGGCCGGATCACATGAGTAGTTTGAACTAATACATTGTGAACAGATGTTCGTGTGTTACTTCTGGCCTGAGGCAGAGAAGCTCTCTTCCACAGTTTCCCTGTGGTTGAGTGGGGTCATGCTGATGAGGCAGCCGCAGGATCACAACTGGCTGAGTCCATGAGTCACCACAACAAAGAATCTTGGCTGTAAAGGTCAGTGGGTTCAGAATCATCCCAAAGACATCTCTGAGCATATCAGTCAGGATGTTTTCAGTTTTACAGGGGAGGAAAGCGTCACCCCAAATGTGCATGGTGGCATCTCACAGATGGGGTCTCAAATTGAATAAAATGGGGGAGAGGAGAGCTCAAGCTGAGGACAACACTCATCCATTTGTTTCCTGACTGAAGAAGCCTCACACTCCAGCGGCCAGTCCTTCCACATCATAACGTCATCAGACTGCATAATGAAATAAGCCCCTCCTTTCTTAATTTACTTTTGTGAGGCAATTTATCACAACAGTGAGGACATAAGCTGATATGGCCAAGCTGCAGAGCTAGCCGTGTCTATGAGGACATTGATGTCTGTGTGTGCATGGGGTAAAACCTTGACTTTGCTTGGAGGGCTGGGGAGATAGCGGGTTTAGTCAGTAAAGTGATTGCCACACAAACACGAGGACCTGAGTTCAAGCGAAGCCAGGCACGGAGAAGCAGAGACAGGTAGACCCCTTGAACTTGCTGGCCAGTCTGCCCAATTGATTAGCCTCTGGTCACAAAAATAAAGTGGATGGTTCCTGATGAATAGCCCTAAGGCTGTCCTCTGGCCTGTGTGCCTGCACATACATACGTATGCTCCATACATGCACAAAGTATTTGATAGTAAGCCATTGTGTATTTGTGTGTGTTATAGCAGCACAGTATACTTGATTTTTAACAAAATACAGACTTAAAATTCAATATCTTATGGGCCATAATTCAAAAGAGCTGAAAGTTAGAATCAAGGTCATTAGTCTAAAAAATTCTTCGAGAAAAAGGATCACTTTTCCTTTGAACCATGTAGAAAAGGTTAGGGAGGGACAAAAGTACAGAAAAATTTAGAGGAAGAAAAGGAGGCAATTGAAGTAATTTATGACAGCTACTATATTGCTGTGTTTTCAGAAAATAAGTCTTCTGATGAAAAGGTAAAAGAAAATTGAAGAAAGTAAAAGTATAAAGTAGTTGTTGAGGAACCTATTACTAAAAAGAAAGGAGACGAGTCAGTTAGATAGGAGTCTGGGGTCAGGGCATTGGTGCTGCCCACTGGGCCTCTAGCTCATGTGTATGCAGTAGTAGCTCCCCATGGTTTTGTCATTTTCTGTAGCAGTGATTATTATCCTAAAAGCGGCATGGAAAAAAATCACTGTGTACATAGTTGGGGTTGGAAAGTTACTGTGTGAAGATGTAGTCTCTAGATTATTAAGTTTGGAAACGCTTAGTTGAAGTGACTGGTATTCCAAACAGAGGGATGTGGGACCAGCAGGGGAAACTGGTAAGCCAAATACTCTAAGATGCTGGATGTTTTGATGAGATTACAGGGTACATCCACGGGTGCAGGAATGGGCAAACACAGGAGGCTATTTGTATACAGGCTGTAATGTAATGGAGTGCCAGTGACATGCTGTCTTCATTTCATTAGCAGTTCTGCTCCTTGCTCGTTGTGATACATTAGCCTAGTGATGTGTTCCCTGTCCCCCCGCCCCCCGCCTTCCTCAGGCTTGTCATAGGAAAATGTAACCTACATCAAAGGGTTTGGTGGTAGATGTCCAAATGAATTCAAACTCGTGAAGTTCTTAGACTAGTACTCAGCGTAAAGTTCTCAAGGGGCAGTCATGATGGGGTGGATGCTGACATGGCTCTTGAGGTGCCACATATTCAGAAAGGCTCTGTAAAGCGAGGACTGGGGGTGGGCAGTGTGTTGGTACTGCATATTCTCAAGATGCTGGAGTCAGGTAAAGAGAAGACTGTGAGCCAGCGTGGCCTCCTTAGTCAGTGCAGTGATGCCCAGTAGGGTGAGAAAAGGGTGTTATAGCCACGGTATGAGCCTCCAAAACTAGGTAGCCACTCCCACAACTTGTAGCTAAGACTGAGGGCGTGAGAAATTAAACAGACTCCCCTTCTAAGTGTTTTAGAGAATGCATCATCAAGAAAGAGCCATGTCCAAGCAGGAGGAGATAAAGAAGACAAATTTGCTGATGTAGGTGAGTGAGGAATCTCACAGGCACTTTGACCAAGATGTCTTTGAAAATGAAAAACCAGTATGACAGATGGGAGACAGGAGAAGGAAGTTTCCTAAGCAGAATTGGTGGAAGTATATGCATCTTGAGCCAGCATTTCTAGGTAAAAGATGGGAAATTGATTTGCTTTTTATTTTTGTTTGCCTCTTCTCACGTATCCATTTTTGTTTCTACACTGGCTATAATATATCTAAAGAATATGTATTGTAAGTTACAATCAAAATCTGACTGTATCTTCTATTGTATAAATAATATAAATGCCTCTACTACATGCAAAATTATTGAAAATAAATCCAATGTTATTTAGACTATCTGAAGTCATACAAATGATGGCCGACTTACTAATATGTTACATAGTCATCAAAATGTTGACACTCAAGTGTCAATGGGGGAAAGAAAGCAATAGTTCGATTTCACTTATCAATATAGAATGTAAAACTCCTAATAAACAATTAGAAAACAAAATCCAACAGGGTATCAGTAATGACCTTCATCACCAAGATATAAATACAGTTCCTATCAGAGGCCTTCCAATAACATACTTTTGTTACCTAAACCATCACAGTGGATACTAAAAGGCCTTCGGTTGAATTAAACAGAAATTCTTATTATGACTCTATAAATAATGTGAATGGAAAGAAATCACCTAAACACGATAAAAATCACTTATGCAAAACCAAGAACAAACACGGCTGCAAACTCCATTTAAAAGCTCTTCTTTGGGCATTTGATAATATGCCCGAGTATGTGATGTGATGTTTATTTAAATGTATGGGATGCTTATCTAAAATGGAACATTGGGCTCCATACTAGAGATAACCAGATAGGAGTAGAAATGCAACCCATTTGTAAATAATACAAAATAAAGTACAAGCAATATTATAAAGTAAAATAATAAATGAATAAATTGAATAGCAAAAGTACAGGACCCAAGGGAAGGGAGTCTTAAGAGCTTATTGAAGGGAAGCACAAGGCTAAAAATACAGAAAAAAAATTCCCATTTCCTACATGCAAAGGTTTTTTATTACAAGTACATCAATCTGCCCAAATTGTTATATATATATATATATTTAATGACTTTTAACTAAAATTTCTATGGTAGAAAAGTGGATTATCCTACACTTTGCATGAAACAGCAAATGTCCAAAAGAAGCTAAGAAATATGTAAGCATGAAAAATAATGACAGTCCCTGTCAGAATGTTAAAATATGGTACAAAGTCAGCATAACTAATGGTTGGGTATTGCCTCAGGGATAGACTGATTGATTAGGAGCCTGGACAAGAGTGCAGGAAGCATAGGAACTTGCTGTAGATTGGTGATCGTATTTCATGTGGCAGAGAGAGCAGCTCAGGAATAAGCACTTTATCCACACCTTAGTAAGTAGCACAATTAACTACTTATTTGAAAATCTAATTGAATTACTACTTCCTATCCTTTACAAAATACTGTATTGGTTTTTAAAACTAAAACATATGTAAATGGGGACTACATATTCATTTCCCAGCTGCCCAGACCCAAATAATCACACAGAAACTGTATTAATTACAACACTGTTTGGCCAATGGTTCAGGCATATTCCTGACTAGCTCTTGCATCTTAAATTAAACCATTTCTATTAATCTATGCATCACCATGAGGCTGTGGCTTACCAGTAAGGTTCTGGCATCTTTCTCCTTTAGAAGCTACATGTGTCTGCTTGACTCCTTCTCCTTTCCTCCTCTGCCTCTGCTTGAATTTCCTGCCTTGCCATATTCTGCCCTGCCATAGCAAACAGTTTATAATTAATATAAGTCTCTGTGTGTTTCTTTGGAACCGAACAGTTGTGGGATAGTAAAACTAAAAAAAAGTAAAATTTAGATGACTATATATAAGCTTTTATAATTTTTTTATAAGTTATATATATATATAAAATATTGAGGATAGACTGAGGTAAGGTACTAAGAGTTTTTTCACACTCTCAATGGCTTTGGCTGGCCACACTGTGAGCCCTGTGGCTAGGAAGGAGTGAGTTGATTGTCTTAAGCAGAGAAATGTCTGCACAAAAGAATTGTCACAATTTGATTTTCTCAGTGTGGAGGGATTTGTATGAGTCTTACTTCTGTCCTTCCACAGACAGAGTCTCACATACAGCAAGGCGGGTCTAAAACGCACAGAGTACTGTTCTGAACTGCAGGCTGACTCTCCTGCCTCTACCTTTGGGGGCGGAGGAAGGAGTGTTAGGATTATGGGCTCCGCTACCATGCTGGGTCTATGTGGTACTCGAGACTCAATCTAGGGCTTTACACACATGTTTAACATGCTTAACAAGCACTTTACTTTGAGCTATTTTTAGGAATTACAGGTATTATTACCACAATTAGGAAGATGGTCTAGCTCTTTTTCTTGTGGGGGAAAAGTTATTACATAATAATAGTACTCTGGATGGAGTATGGATTTATATATTTATGTACTCTTTTTTTTTGTCATGGTTCCCAAAATATGTGTAAGAGAAAATTTTTTCTTCAGTAAATTACAATGAGCTTAATTATATTTCCAAACTTTTTTTTTTTTTAAGACAGGATTTCTCAGTAGCTGTGGAGCCAGTCCTTGAACTCATTCTGTAGGCCAGCCTGGCCTCAAACTCACAAAGATCTGCCTGCTTCTGCCTCCCAAGTGCTGGGATTAAAGGTGTGCACCACCACCTCCTGCATATTTCCAAACATTTTAATGACAAATAATTCTAAAGTAAGCCACTATAGTAGACATTCATCAAGAAGTAGATTATCACATAAATAGATAAATGTGACATTAATTATTGAGCAGCTCACTTTTAGTGTCTCTGCCTCCTTCCTGGATAACAACTGAAATTACATTTCTTCCTCAACCATTACGCCGTTTGAGGCGCTGGGAACAGTATATTTTGTCTGAGTAGGAAGTGTACCCGATCCTTTGGAGTTGATGTATTTAAGAGTTCTGAGAACTAATCCTGGGCAAGCCCAGCATCCGTGCAGCAGAGGGGTATAGGGTGGTCACACACTTCCTTTCCTGGTATGTTGGTCTGTCTTCCCCACTCACTGTTCTTGCTCAGGTTCTCATGGCACAGCAAACCCCACTAGGTGCTACCACATATGGTGGACTATATTTAGCCTGGGGCCTGCCTGGGGAAACCCTGAGAGATTGAACGTATGCTGAGAAAGAAACTGAACGGGAAGAAAGGCCAGAGAGGAAAGCTGAGGTGCCAGGTCCTTCCTGTGGGTTTTAATTCAGTCCGAAGTCTTGACAGGAAGCTGTAAGAATGGACAGGGTTGTGGGTGGGAAGAAAAGTTAATGTCCACGAGGAAACACAATGTAACTGAGTTACAGAGTCAGGGAAAGTCGAGGGTGGAGAGACAGTGTTTGAAGTCAGATAAGATCTGAATTAAAATGCCATGAGTTTTGACCAAGTGCTAAGCATGATTGGAACTTCCCTATAACATGCAGCCGTGAGATTTAAACATACTCTTTAAAACTCTCTGAGCCTGGGTTTTTGTAGCTACAGAGCACCTTTAATACTCCCCGTGTAGGGTATGAGGCCTGGAGGATTTAGACACACATAAAACACTTGAACGGCCTAAGCACAGGAAATACTTATAAAAAGGAGCTGCTATTACTTTGTCTTACTGTCTTTATTCTGAATAAAACCATTCTGTTATGCCTATAAGAAGGCAAAATATACAAATAACATGTCAAGGGGAGGCATCTTAGCTCTGGTTTCTAACGCAGTAGTGCACACACACCCAGGAAAGAAATGACAGATGTTTTCTTGGGAGCATAATTCACACATAACGAAGCAATGCTCAAGAGGGTTATTAGTCTGCATTAGCCGGACACTGTCCACCTCTGCTTCGTAGTTACTCAGCAAGAAAATGAAGCCTTCTGCACAACCACGAACACAGGTTAAGTGTAGTACAAGTCTGAGGGCAGACAAAAGCAAATCAATCAATCTACTTTAGACACTGTCTTAACTAAATGGAATCAATCCCAAGAGCAAAGTTAAATAAAAGGTGAAAGAGTCAGGGTCAGCACGAGGAACATGGAATGATGTAGTGTATGAGGACTCAAGATATCTGGCCATGATTGTTGACCTTCAGAAGAAAAATGAAATGGATGCTAGAAATACAATTGTGTGTTCTAAGTGAAACCAGAAGAGCTCCCAGGGAATCATCCTGAACGGGCCACTCTGTGACTACTGACTTCTAGGATCCTTGAACCCTTAATCAAAAGCATCATTATGATCCTTCTGCACTGAGAAGGGCAATGAGTGATGTCCTCACCTTTGCCTCTTTGCCTGCTTGATTTTATCTTTCAACTTTGCACTGAAAAGCAGTTGGTACTGAACATCTTAGAATCCTGGATTTCGCAGCACAGCAGACATCAGCTCTGTTCCTCATGGTGCTGTCTTGGCAAATTCTGCAAATTTGATAACTTCTGCTTAAACGTTATCTAAATATGATTCCTACCATGTCCGGGTGTGCTTTTCTGCTGCTGGAATGAAGCACTTGACCATCACCGACTTCAGGGAAGAGATGGTTTATCTGGCTCATGTATTCGTGTCTCCATCCGTCACCATAGAAAGTCAGAGTGGAATACTCAAGGTGGAAGCTGAAGCAGAGAGAGTGGAGGGATGCTGTTTACTGGCTTGCTCCTCATGAATTGCTTAGCCTGCTTTCTTAGTCAACAAAGGACCCCCATTAATCAAGGAAAGGCCCCACAGACAAGCCTACAGGCCAGTCTGATGGAGACAGCTCTTCAGTTGCTGTTGCCCCTTCCCATGCAACCCTAATTTGTGTCAAGTTGACAAAAATTAAGCAGTACAAACACCTTTCTTTCTTATTTGTGATTCTTTTGCAGGAGTATGCTAGGTTTTGTCTTCACTGTCTTTTCCTCCCACCAACATCCCCGCTGACTTGCCTAGTTCTAAAATTAACAGAAATAATCACCAAATTTTTCACATGTGACTTCTTAAAGAAAACCTCTAAACAACCTAAAATTCTCCCACTGTTTTAAGAATTCTGGGTCCCTGGATCTGGAAGATTCTCTCTCTCTCTCTCTCTCTCTCTCTCTCTCTCTGTGAAATTATAGATGAGTCTAAGGGTAACTATTATTATAGGAAATGCCTTCAGGGAATAACACTTGGCAAAGGTTTATGTACAAAAAAATCCACTGGAGATTACTCTAGAATCAAGAAGATGATCTGGGATGGAGTCACAAGACTTGATCCAGCACCTGGGTTTGTATTAGAGCAAGGAGTCAGCCTTTCCTCTAGATATGAGATGACTAAAATCCAGCTTCCTAAAATGTGGGTTGTGATACCATATGGAATCATGTCATAAATGTGGTGATCTCCAAAAATTGACAATAGTGAAAGATTTCTGAGTAGGTAAGAATAAAAATTCAATTCAAAGTCATGCACACAGGGCTCTGGGGGTTTCTGAGAGTGTCAGCACCAGCCTTTCATGCTGCCGCACCACCGCAGGTCTGAACACGCAGTCTGTGCATGTGCGTGTTGTGAGGCCCAGGCTCACAGCACACAGCTCAATGGATGCCGCCTGGAACACACCGATGCAAATGTGAGATATTTGCTTGTTGTGGATTAGAATGCCTTCACTATGCTTCTTAAAAGTTTTATGCTCTTACAGAAACAGTGGTTTAATTGTTGAAATAGACTAATATTTGCCTAGCTTCCATCAAATAGTATATTTTTGAGTTACATTGTGTTAGAAGGTCTGACTTGAAAATTTTTATGTGAGTTGCTGATTCGTTTCACTTTAGAAATGATTAAGTGCATTTGGCATGAGATTAGTAATGAATTTCCAAAAATTTGGAAATTTCTGAAATAAGCCCGAAAGATTTGCACCATTTTGTAGGTATTCCTGTGGTGTAATGTTCTCAGCACTGATGTTTATAATATCAAAATATCTTCTAACCCTAGAAAATGTTGAAGATGTTCAATGTCCTGAACCATCAAACATTCAGCTGAAATTTATTTCTTTATGTGAAGATAAAAGGCACATCTGTCTCATTAGTATGCAAATTTGCTTTCATCTTTAGTAAATGGTAAAACTGTATGCGTCCTGAATTTAAAATATTTTTTAAAATTTATTATCAGTAAAGGTTTAATTAGTACCTCTCTTTTCTATATTAGTATACCCAGGGTCACCAAGAAATTTCTCAGGTAAAAAGAGTCACAAGCAGAAGAACTGTTAGAAATCTTAGCCTAAGGGAAGAGGCCCAGAAGGGCAGCTGCCTTCCACCAAAGGGAATTCCTAGGTCCTGGAGGAATAGAAGCTTTAGTCACAGGGCAGGAATGTGAGCAGTGCAGCTCAGCAACCTCTTAGAAGAACAGATGCTGCCCTCTGGTCATGAACTGGAGACTGACTGTGGAGATAGCGTTCCGCAGGCCACTTCCCCTATATGCATAATGCTGAACCCTTTTATTTTGGCCATTGAGACAACAGACTGTGAAGAACAAATTCCTTGCCTTTGCGTTTCAAAGATTTAAGCTTCAGTACAGACAAAAATATTTAGACAACCAAGAAATACAAGATTTTTCTGCTAGGGGTGATTCTCAGTGGCCAAGCTCTTGCCTAGAATGCGTAAGGCTCTGGGTTTGATCCCTAGCATAGTGCAAGACACAAGCAAACAAAAAATAAAAATAGCATAGAAATAGGCCAGAGGTAGAGTAGCTGACTAGCATGTTCACCTTCACAGGTTTGAACCCCAGCAATTTATGATTATAAAACTAATCATAAGCTCGTTATAGAACTCAAACAATATGAGTGCATTGAATTAAAAATGTAAAAATCCCCTTTCTTTGTCTCCCCTCTTTGCCACTGTTTTTCCCAATTTCTCTCTCCACATAAGATGACTATAAATGACAAGATTGTTAGGTATTTTTTCAAGTGTCAATGTGTTCTTTACATTTAAAGGTATCTTAACACAATAGAAAATTATTTTTGCTTGTTTTTTGAAGTTTCCTCTCAGCTGAAATCAGACACAGAAGAGG
Source organism: Bramus lutescens (assembly GCA_001685075.1). Taxonomy (NCBI): domain Eukaryota; kingdom Metazoa; phylum Chordata; class Mammalia; order Rodentia; family Cricetidae; genus Bramus; species Bramus lutescens. The sequence continues at coordinate 245,146 of LOEQ01000824.1, read as the reverse complement.
AACACTAGACGGTGACTAAAAGAACACACATGTACATATGTATACATACACATAGAACACGCATGCACATATATGTATGTATACACATAGAACACATATATACATAGAACATACATCTGCTCACACACACACACAAACACACACATGCATACAGGGCCCAACCATGGCAGGCTCAGTAGAGACCACCCAGGCACCACCCAGGAACAGACCATCCAAGGGGAAATACCTAACATTCCAACCATTATAGATAGGTTCACCTGAAGTCCCTTAGCCCAGCACACACACAGTTCCTTTCATCAGGACACCCCTAGACAAATGGCAGTCAATCAGGGGTCCTGAACCTTAGAAATCCTCTCACCCCAATCTCTACTATAATTAAAAACCCCACCCCAACTGGACTCATGGCTCTCTGACCTCACCGATATGTCAGATGGACAGAGGGTCCAAGCTCAAGCTTGAATAAAGGTTCTTTGCTTTTGCATGCGAGTGCAGACTCCATAGTGGTTTTGGGGGGACCCCACAATCTGAGCATAACAATACACATAGAAAATACATATATACACACACACATATATACATACACATAGAATACATATGTATATATACACATAGAACACAATGCACACATATATAGGCATACACATAGAACATACATGCACACATATACACATAATAAACTTATGCACATATATACATACAGAACACACATACACACACACACACACATATATATACATACATGTATGTATATAACTTTTACAATTCAAGAAGCCTAGAATGGAAGGAAATCAAGTTTCCTCTTAAAAGTTTTGCCAACTTTTTTGCTTTTGTTTTTTCGAGACAGGGTTTCTATGTAGCTTTGGATCCTGTCCTGGAACTAGCTCTTGTAGACCAGGCTGGCCTCAAATTCACAGAGATCCACCTATTTCTGCCTCCAGACTGCTGCGATTAAAGGCGTGCGCCACCACCGCCCAGCTGCACAATGCATTTTGATCATACTCACTCCCCCATCCACTCCATCTCTTTACCCAGAATTTGTGTCTTCTTTTTTATGTTTAAAGTCCATTGAGTTCAATTTGTGTCATTGCCCAAATGCTCTTGAGTGTGGAGCCAGCCCCTGGAGCATGTGACTTACCAGAGATCACACTCCTTGCAAAGAGCTCCTCAGCGAGGGTTGGGACTTCCTGCCTGTTTCCTCTCTCCACGCTGGGAGACATTTTCATTCAAAAGAATCCCAACAAAGAAGAAAGCAGACATATTAAGTATTTGAACGTTGTTTAAAGTCGTATGTTTATTAAATACCCTGTGAAAGCTTTCAAAGTAGCCTTTTTTTAAAGGTAATCTTTTGCTACTATTCTAAATTTTACAACAGAATTATCTCCACTGTTTGACATCCCGACTGCAGAATATGCATTTGCCTAAGAAAGAATTGAGTAGCTTGTGCTCCTTAAAATTTATAGAAAAAAGGAAAGAGTAAGAAGATGGGGATGGGGAACCCCTGAATACCTAATGAGAACCTTTGTTTTCTTTCAAAAAAGACTATGTTTTCAAAAAGAATCTAAATAAATGTATCATTATGGCGGCTTAATTCTTAAAGCTGTTTCATACATTTTTTTTAAATGACCACCGTTCATGAATTTTCTTATTTAACCTGATAAGGGCAGTTTAAAATTAAAGAATGGGTACAATTTTAAGTAAAATTATTATCATCTGATTTACATGGGATATGCCGATGTTTTCATGAAACAGAATATATCTAGGGCTTAATGTGAATAAATTAAAATAGAATTGCATCCTGCTCTCTCTTATTAATTAGGTCTTCTTTATTTGGTTTACTATTACTTACCTAAATAAACAAGTTAATTCCATGTTAAATTTTAAGGGAAATTAATATGAGATCAATTCACAAACCAACTAAATTTACAAATACAGCCCTGGTAATGTTGGATTTGTTTTCTGAAAACAGTTATATCGTTTGTAAACATACAAAAAAGACACACTTGAATAATTTAAATTACAAATCATCTTAAGACAAATAGATTTCCATAATAAAATGAAGCTTAAAGTTATCCTTGTTTTTGGTATTCATTATAATACAAAGTCTATTTTTCCTGTAGAGTTGTACACTTAGGACACAAGGTCCTCACAAACACAGTTTTTTACCTTTGTTTCTTGTACTGTTCCTTGAAGAACCTAACTAGGGCTTAAACCCACAAAAATGAACTGAAATGAAACTTGCAGGTCTGATGACTGCTAGAGTTTGATTCCAAGCCACGAAAAACTCTAACTAAAACAGAAATCATTTGGGAGGATATAGACGAGCCCACGGAATCAAAGAGAAAGCTGAAGAAAAGTGAAGCCAGGAAGGACAGATCTTATGCCATTTTAGGGAGGAAGGCAGGATTCTGTTGACAGTGTCTTCAGCAAGCCTCCCTGGGATGGATTTGCTTTGGTTTAATTTCTTTGTCAGCCTGACTCTACTCTGGATACAGATTTTCAGCAGTGTGCACGAGGCCATTTGGGGCAGGCTGGACATTGTCTATGAAATGTCCATAATGAAACCTAGTAGATGGTAAAGCCAACTGATCTTCTCCCAAAGGAAAAAGATTTGGGACAGAAAAATCAGCAGGTTCGTAGATTCTAAAATGCAGGCTACAGCAGCTACCACGATATTTATTTATAAATGCTACATATGACTTTAACAATGTTGGTAGTTAAAGTATTCATAGGGGAGGTTATTACCACCAAACAAAGCTTTCATTAAAAATAAAGAATAAGAAAAACAGCACATTCTTATTTATCATATTGTCTCTACCTGGTAGTTACTGCTCTGCTTTCAACAGGATGTGTAAGCCTTAGATAGATAATCTTTTTGCATTTGAATGAGCGTAGCCTATGAACCAGGACCTAAGCTGTATTCCCCATTGTTCTTTAATATAGTAGGACATCTGGACTAACTGAAACTTTCCTAGGGTTTAGTTTCTTCATTTACGAGCAAAAGACTACAATAAACTCAAGCTGCAGGATTCATTCTTCCACTCATTAAAAGCAGGTAAAATTCTTTGGTGCTACAGATTTCTGTCATACTTTCGAGGGTCAGCTAATTCCTGGAAACTGAGTAGTAGGAAGAGACTATCCAGTGTCTTTACAGAAACTGGCATGAGTCACCTATTTATTTACTCATTCAACCAGTCAACGATTTGCAGACCTGTAGTGTGGCAAACATCTTTGGATGCGGGCGAGAGACACTACTATCTAGAAGCTTGTGCATTCTGGTACCTAATAATTCCAATGCACCAAAGGAAATCTCATGAAAGGAAACTGAAGGGAAATCCGTCCCCTTATATTAATAGTAGAGATAGATAATTTATGAGAGCAAGGACAAGGGCCCGCCTTCTATTACAGAACAGAATAGAGTCAAAGCTGGCTCAGGGGTACTACAGACAAATCACTGAGTCCATGTGTCCGTCCGGCAGCTGGTGAATGAATGCCTTTGTGGAGTCACTGTGTTAGGGAATGAAGAATGGCTGGAGAGGTTCGGGGAATATCTAAACAGAGGGAAGATTGTAAGAGTCAGAGGCTGAGTAGTAATGCTGCAAGACCGTGACTTCTAGACCTGACAGGGATGATGCACACAAGAACTCAAGAGTTGCTCGCCCAAGACCTACACAACAGACTGCATACCAAAGTAGAGGTGAGGGATTTAACAAGAAGGTCAGTGGCTGCTAACGGAGGGGAAGAATCAGTTTTCACTGGGTTTCCTAATGCCAAAATGGTCACTCAAATGAGCCAAAATGAGCCAAATGGTATATACACACAGCACTATTTAGACTCAGCAGGTGGTTGTTGTTGGTGGTGGTGGTGATGGTGTGTGTGTATAACAATAATAATTATTAAAGAAGCGGTTATGAATTTGAGAGGGGGAAGTAATAGGGTCACAGGAGGAGTTGTAGGGTCGGAGGGGGGGTGAAAATGAATGAATCCAGCGAACTGACATTTGAAATTCTCAAAAAATTAAAATACAAAAACAAAAGCCTAATAGTTATGGGGGAAAAACAATGGATGTGAAAATGAAAGGTAATATAAGGGATTAGGACAGGGAGGGGAGGAAGGAAAGCTGTTTAAGGGAGAAAGCTCCAGAAACAACATACCTGCAACTATCACTTCAAAGGGACAGAAGAATCTCAGTGGCTAGCAATTAGTGCCTGCTCTCTGTTAGGCAGAATTCAAATTGTTTTCAAGGTGCCAACATTTCTTAGTAGAGACAGGCAGTGCTGTTATTTCTGTCTTATAGTTGAGAATATCATTAGAAAATGTGTAGGCAACCTTTCCAGAGCATATAGTGGGTTTGGGATTTGAACCCAGGCTTGTCAGAATCCTGAATTGTGTGTCTAGTTTAACCTACCTCTCTGCACATTTGTAATAGCTGGACAAATAATCACCCACTATAAACCCAGTAGCCTTGATCTATTTTAGACTCATTTTAAATACCATGCTAGTTTGAAAAAAATTAATACCCTTAGCTATAAATAGTCCTCTTAAAATTAATTGTACCATAATTTCCTTTTTGTGGCTTCGTTCCCTTCCCCCACCAAACTCCATGACTAAATTGTCCCTCAATGCGGCTTTTATTGCAGAATACTTGAGTAGAATTACAGGTAAATGGGGGGATGGGAATTAGAAAGTATGGTCATTTTGGGTTTTTTATTATTATTATTTTGTTTACTTTTCAAGACAGGGTTTCTCTGTAACTTTGAAGCCTGTCCTGGAACTAGCTCTTGTAGACTTACAGACCAGGCTGGCCTCGAACTCACAGAGATCCTTCTGCCTCTGCCTCCTGAGTGCTGGGCTTAAAGGCTTGTGCCACCACCGCTTGGCAGTCATTTTGTTTCAGTGAAGAAGAACAATATTGATTCAGAATAACTCATAGATGGATGCAGGTGAGAGTCACAGTGTTATAGGTTCTCAGGAAATCTGTCTTGTAAGTTTAAAGAAACCTGAAGGAAACTGAATTAATAGTTTATTGTGGGAAAACTGTTTAAGTCACAGCTTTAAAAGCTGTAACATTTTTTATTCAATCACAGGACATCAATCATTTTCATAATCATACATTTACATACATATATTACCTGGAAATACATTTTTATGATGTTAGTTTTTAAAAAATATTTAAAATTAATACTTAAAACACTTGGGAACCAGAATTAAAAAAAAAGTTTAAAAGCCTGATGCATGCAATCTCACAACATAGCCACAGAGCACAGATCAATTTGTGTGGTCATATAAAATATAACTTTTTGATAAAGAGAATTATTTTGATAGCTGTAGAGCTATTTTCCATTAAACGAAAATCTTACGTCTGAGGACTGACATTCTTTTCTCTCAGAATTTTTTCTAGACGCAACCTAGAGGAATACTTCCTTTCTTTCAACTCCTATATGCTCCCATTGTCAAATCCTGCCTGAATTTTAAATGACTTGAAGTATATGTGTAATCATTATGACCCTATTGTCCCTAAGGTCTTTCAAGACAGTGTCAGCGCACAGTACTTGACTGGGCTTCTGTCATAGGTTACTCCATGTAGCTGTGATTTTGGCCCCAACCCCATGAATCAAAGTTACTTCATATTATTTTTCAAATGTACTAAAAAAAATAATATCAGAATTTTAGTATTCATGTCTGAGGATGAGTAACACAATCCTACAAATAAATTGAATCCAGTAAGAAATGATTAAAACTAAATGAAGCTACCAAAGAAAACACCAAAAAAAATATAAGGTTATAATAAGAATAAGTCAGAGAAATAAAGCAATTCAACTGGAGGCATCAAAAGACAATGCATGTAAAGTTAAAGTGAAGCATATATTCTATAATTTAATTTTAAAGTATATCATTTGAAAACTCTCACTTTTCAAATTGGTAAAAACTGGTTTCTTTTTAAATTGTAATAGACTAAATCATGGATAAAATTTCTTAAACTTTTAAAATTATATTTATTTATTTTGCGAATGTGTGGGGGAAGGTGTTTGAGCCATGGTGCACATGTGGTGGTCAGGGAACAATTTTCAGGAGGCATTTCTCTCCTCCCACCGTGTGGTTCGGGGCATCCAACTCCGTGTCAGGCTTGGTGGATAGCATCTTAGCTGGCTAAGTAATCTTGCTAGCCTGGGAGCCGATATTCTTGATTGATAGCTCATATGAATGTATAGTGAAATTTGAAAATAATGGCCATTTTATACAGTGACACCAAGACAAAGAACCATGCACCCCCTCATTTTTTTTCAATAATGAGGCGTGTTGGTTATGCTGACAACATTCTAATTTGCATCCCTGAGCAGATCTCGCTTTGCATCTCCAGATTCTGACAGCTTGCTGTTTCTCCAGGTTCCTTGTGGAGCTCTTGTGGGAATAACAAATCCAGCATACCCTAGATGATGCCGGGTCTCTGAATATCGACACACCTGCTGGTGTGTGACTGAGTAGTGTGACCAGGAAAGCAGAACCTCCAGCTGCTGGAGCAGCAGCAGGGCCAGGTTCTGGGTTACTCCTCCCCTCCCCTACAGCCCACTTAACTCTCAAGCTCTGTCTCTTCTACCTGGCATTCTCGTATCCATTCTGTTCCTACTGACACCTGTCTGCTTCCTGTGGCCTCTGCGTAGGTCTACTGTTCCTCACCTGTCTGCTGTGTTCAGTAGCTCTTGGGGACACAGTCACATCATTTTCTCTTTCCCTAAATGACTCATTTTTGTTCTTCTATTGCTCCGTGACTTTTCCCTTTACTGTGCAATTTAAATGTCCTCCACATGCCCTACCCATGTTATAGCTGAATTGGTAGCAAGGGCCAAAGACCCTGGTGCCTATTTTCATAAATAGAAATGAATGAACATTTCATCCACAAAAATCCCCAACTTTTTGTTTTCTTTTTGCCACATTCTGATGAAAGCTCCTCAGTTTGAGTTTTGAGGCGAGAACTCGCGTAAGGGCTCTGCTGATCACTTTTCTCCTCCCACTAGGTAGGTCCCAGGCAAGGTTCGTTGAATGAATCTTCGTTTTCCCTCCAGACTGCCCCTGGGGACTTGTAATGCTCTCTGTTGCATCCCAAGAGGCTTGGGTTTAGATACTCAGTCATACATTTAATAAGGGAAACTATTAGTCAGTGCTAGGCTGTGACATTCTTGGAGAGCATTCTCCCACATTGCTTCCCCAAGTGGGTAGGTTGTGGTCTGACTTGGTCTTTTCTTATTGGCTTCTTATCTGAATCTTCGCTATGGGCTTCTGGTGTCTTCTCTTTGTGTTTGCGGCCTCATAATTGGCCTGGTCTTGGCTTCCTGCCAGTGTCCTCACCTTTTTGTTTGGGGCCCATGAGCTTGCTGCTTGTTGGGTCTTGATCCTGGTGAGCTCAGGGCAGGGCATGTAGCTGCCATCACTCTCATTCCTGGTCTGTTTTGCACCCACAGCCCTTGNCCCCCACAGCACTCTAAAAAGGAAGACATTCACTTGTCACCTTCAAAGCCCTTCAGAGTCATGAGTCTTGGGTTGGCTGAGGAAGACCTTGGACTTCCAATCTTCCTGCCTCTACTTCCCTAGTGCTGGGATTCAGGGACGTTTTGAGGGTTGCAAATTGAATAACTTCATTTCTCTTAACTGTCTTTTTTCTTTCTCACCTACTGGACAGCATGTTATAAATGTAAGGATTCACAACAACCGTGTGTTATTGTTTTACACAATCCCACAATCCCGTTTCAGAGCCTCAGTTCCTTTTGACTTTTCTGTTCTCCATACTTAGTTTCAAGGTGCTGTTAAGACTGCATGTGGGTGGATGAGCAACGTGGTAGAAAGAATGGGCTTTTTGACTTTCAATTCATATGGTGGTGCTGAGGGACCCTGGGGCTTTGAAGTCTGTGTGGTCCTTGGGTGACTGCTGCTGAATCCTTCTTACCCACCACTTGTGCCTTACTGCTGGACCCTGATAGCCCCAGGCCTCTCAAGGCCCTTTCTTTAACCTCCAACATCCACACAGGCTAAAGAGGCCGGAGTGCAGATGTGCTGTTCTCGGTAACTGACCGCTTATCTCACGCCTCCTCGCATTTTTTTCCGGAGGGAAGAAAAGTGCCTGCTCTGAGCGTTCTGAGTGATTCCCTGTCCTACTCCTTTGGCAAGGCTTCTACCTAGTAGGGAGGGTTGAGAGCTAAACTCATTTTTCTACCTTGGTTCCTCTTCTGTGCTCAGAAACTTGCCTGGGCTCAACTGGGCTGACATCTCTCTATTCTCTGTGTTCTTTCCAAGCCACAAGGTCTTCCCTCAGATCTTATCCTGAAGTCTCTCCTTTCCTGACACGCAGCAATTTCGACAAAGAAAGTCAACATGGGCTAAAAAAATATTCAGAAGATTGCAGAGTCTTTTGAAAAGTCCGAGTTTCGTGATATGAGAGTGGGAAGCAGACTTAACATGCCCACTTTGAGTACTAAAATTTGAACACTGAAGCTTTCTTTGTGTAGTCCAGATATACTATAGTCCCGCCGCCTTGGGGGAGAAGGAATCAAAGTCACACATTAATGTAAAAGGGAAAACTCGTGGTTTATGACAAAATGTTCGCCTTAAGGTATTGAATTGGAAAAAATACATTATCCACATTAAAATTTCACTTATTTGAACTTATTTTTAATAGTGAAGTCAGTATGAGTTGGCAAAATGTTTATCATTAAAGAAAAAATTAAGTATGTAGAAAAATGTAAAATATTAGATATAAAAAAGGGGTGCCTGCCATTGAACTTTAGAAAAGTTAGGCTGCATGTATTTTATAGAGATCAATGCCCATTTCACACATATGGTGAAATACATGAAAGTTACAGACATATTACTTTATATATATTAATTCTTTTACATATACGAGTCAATTTCTCAACTGATTTTACAGAGGAAATAGCACATAGATTTGGATTGTCAAATATTTGTTGTTTGGCTAGCTTTTCCTGAATAAATAAAACCTCTCTTACATAGAGTGAGTGAGTTCAGAGCTCTAATGAGCAATGTGAGGACAATCATTAGTGATAGTTGTATCTTGTATGAAGATCTTTTTGCTAAGTGAGTAGATGTGGCTTATAGTAGTAGGCTTTTTCTTTTAGGCCACCAACCAGCTCCCAAATCAAGACCCAGAGACTTCTTTACAGCTGTGAATGCTCAGCCTTATCTTAGCTCTTATTTCAATCTGCTTCTCTTTATCTACATTTTGCTTCAGGGCCTTTTACCTTTGTTGTGTGTGTATCTTACTCTCCTGCTGTCTCTAAGTCTGTCTGACTGACAACTGCTTCTGGCCCTGGACATGCCCCCCTCTTTCTCCTCATTCTCTTCTTCTCTTAAGCCTAGATTCCTCTTCTGATTTATTCTCTCTGCCTGCCAGCCCTGCCTGTCCCTCTCATGCCTGTTAGCCATTTAGCTCTTTATTAGACCAATCAGGTGTCATAGGCAGGCAAGGTGAAACAAATGCAACCACACTTTTATATAATTAAACACACATCCTTGCATTGTTAAACATATGCAGCATAAACAAATATATTTAAGTTGCACATTTAAAACAAATGCATTTAACTTACACAGTTAAAATAATATTGCACAGCATAAACAAATGTAGCACTTCTTTTTTAAAAAAAAATTATTCCACAACAGTGACTGCTCTTGCCACAGGTGTGTGGGATAGCGATTGTGTAACTATTTAGGATGGTGGATATGTTAGTTTTTCCCAGTGCTAGCTATTTCACTACATATGTATTTTATAGCATCATATTTTATATCTTGAATATGAACAATTTGATTCATTTAAATAAAAAATAAAATCTATCTTTAAAAATAAATTGTATGAAGACCCCTTTTACTAATAAATTAAAGACTGAAATTAGTATATTTCATATAGAAATGACTTGACAATCCTTGAAGATTTTTTTTAATTCTTCTAGCATGAGAATTTCCATTATTTATTTTCTTTAGATTTCATGTGTTGTGATGAAAAGAGTGGTTACTGATTTACTTACCTATTCATAAAATCCACTTTAGAATGATTTGCTTTTATGCATTTTACTGTATGATTTCACAAATTAAACATAATAATCCCTTATTATATGTGCCATTTAATCCACTTTCCCTAGGCACTTTATGATTACAAGGCATAAACATGTTTACTCTAGTCACAATTTTTTTGTAAAAAAGTCAAAGGTCACAGACATCGTTTGCCAAATAGCCGAATGAACTGGCACCATGCAGATGTTTTCATCTGGGTCTAGAGCTAAGGCGTATAGACGTGTAATGTGTTTATTGATCGCTTGCTTTGGAATAAAGGCTGAATATTCAACATAGGCTGAGATGTTATAAGAGAGGTAACTTTTTGAAAATTGGAACTATTAAAACAAAAAATTTTAATTATACAAAATGATTTAAACTTTCTGAAATAGTCAAAAGTGGCATAAAGAATAATTTAAACTTTATTACTACAATAAGTCTGAGGTCCTCGGTTCTCACAACTTTCTTAAGTTAAAGCAAGAAAGGCTCCTTGGGAAACTGGATGGTTTTCAAGCTGGGCCAGTGACTCTACAAGAGGAGCCCAAAATATTTGGTGGTAGCAGAAAGTAAGATGTCCTGAACACACATGTTCACAGAAGTGAGGCAAAAGAACACAAAGTCAAGAGCATGAAGAGATGAGACAATGTGAGCAATAAAGCAACATAGGATTTAACACCAAAGTATGGACTAAATGCCCACAAATCCAGACCAGAATAAATTAAAGGTTTAATCATTGAATAAATAGAGAGCTGAACCTGTTGATGATGTTCCATAGTCCCAGCTAGCTACTCATGAGCTCACGGCAGCAGAACCACAAATTCAAAGTGTGCCTGGACAACAGAGGCCTGTTAAAGTAGTTTAGAAAGATTGTCTCAAAATAAACAGCAGAAAGAGCCTAGCATGCTTATAGCACTAATCCCCTCAAACAAACAAATTAATTAATGGAGGAGAAGCAAATCTCTCATACAGAAAAACCCGCTAACATTGCGCCAAAATTTTGCCTAAGAGAAGTAAGACATGGCCCTCTGCTCCTTAAGTGTGTGTTTAGTGGGATGCCTTCCTTCTATAGATCACTGGGGTGACTTAGGCTTCTTCATCAGGAAGAAGCCTGATAAATCCACCTTTCCTAGGTGATGAGTAACCATGATGGAGCAATTTCCTCTGAGTTCCATCCTGGAGACAAGCTAGTCAAGACTCTGGAAGTAAACAAACAAACAAAACTCTCTCTCTATATATATAACCAACATCAGGGCTAGGGAAATTGGTCAGAGGGTAAAGCAACTTAACTTATCAACCATGAGTACTGGCATTTGGGTCTTCAGCACCCACATGAAAACCAGGCTCCTGCTTGTAATCTCACTTCTTGGGAGGTAGAGACAGGAGTTCTCTGGGTAGAATGGCCAAATCCCTGAATCCTGAGCTCTGAATACAGTGGGAGTCCCTAACTCAGTAATTAAAATAGAGAGCAATCAAGGAGGGCGGCTGTGTTTGTGTGGTCCAGTAAATGCTCTGATAGCCATATTTTGGGTTTTAAATGATTACAAAGAATGTACCAATCAGAAGTGGGAAAGAAAAGAAAATTAGCTAGTCTCAGATACCAAAACATCAAATGGCTCATGACAACCATCAGAAAAGGACTGAGGAAGTCATATTAAGCCAGTCAGAGCATCAAACTGAGAGCTTTATGGATGAGCTCTGGCTTCTCATTCCCACCACAGGCATTTTTATTCCATGGAATAATTATGATTCCAACCTCTGTTGAAAATGTTTTTCTTACTAGCTGTTCTCAAGAGCTATGTGTTTTTAATACCCTCCCACTGCTTGTTGTTTCCTTTTCTCTCCTGTTCTAGCTAGGGGACAATTTCTTCAAAAAATAAGAGGCAAGAAAGAAAAAATTTGAAGATTAAAAGACAAATAGGAAGCGTATGAACCAATCACACTGTGGAAATCTTATTGGGTACTGAATGGAACAAACAATGATAAAATTATGAAATACCTGGAAATGTCAACAAAAACTAAATGTTTAATGATATTAAGAAATGGTAATCTTAAAGGGACAATTTTCAGCTTCATATGGAAACACCCCCACACACAAACAGGATAGCTAGCACAATCCTGAATAATTAAAGAATTGATGGAAGTATCACTACCCTGGTTTCAAACTGTACTAGTAACTAAAAACAGCATGGTATTTGCATGAAAATGGACTTGTTGATCAATGAAATCTAATTAAAGACCCAGACATAAGCCCACACACTGTGGATACCTGATTTTTCTTTTTATAAAGAAACCAGAAACACACTGGAAAAAAAGATAGCATCATCAATAAATGGTGCTGGCCAAACTGGTCAGCTGCATGTAGAACACAAATAGATCCATACTTATCACCCTGTACAAAACTCAACTTCAGATGAATCAGGACCTCGATACCAGATACACTGAATCTATTAGAAGAGAAAGTGAGGAATGGCCTTGAATGTACTGGCCCAGAAGACTTTCTGGACAGCACATCAACAAGATAGGCAATAAGATCAATAATTTATACATGGGACCTCATGAAACTGAAAAGTTTGTATAAGGCAAAGGACACCATCATTCAGACAAGGCAGAAGACTACAGAATGGGGAAAATTTTATCTAATTATATACTCAATAGATGACTAATATCCAAAATATATGAAGAACTAAAACACAAAACTGGACAACAAGAAAACAACCCAGTTAAAAATGCAATGCAGATCTAAGCAACAAAATTCACAGTAGAGGTCAGGCAGTGGCGGAGAACGCCTTTAATAACCCAGCACTTGGGAGGCAGAGGCAGACAGATCTCTGTGAGTTTTAGGTCAGCCTGTTCTACAGAGCTAGCGCCAGCACAGGCTCCAAAAACTACACAAAGAAGCCCTGTCTCAAAAAACAAAACAAAAAATTCACAACAGAGAAAACTCAAATGGCTGAGGAGCACTCAAAGAAATGTTCACCATTCATAGCTATCGGAAGTACAAACCAAAACTTTGAGATTTCATCTTATATCCATCAGGATGGACAAGAACAATAAAATAAATGTCAGTTCATGCCAGTGAGGATATGAAGTAAGGAGAACATAAATCCATTGCGGGTAGGATTGCAAACTTGTATAGCCACAATGGAAATCAGTGTGGTGTTCAACAGAAAGATGGGAATCAAACTGTTAGGTATATACCCAATGCATGGTTCATCTTACCATAGAGACACTGCTCAACCATGTTCATTGCTCCTCTATTCATAATGGCCATTATTAGAAACAGACTACATGTGTGTCAGTGAATGAATGGATAAAGAAAATGTGGTACATTTACACAACAGACTATCACTCAGCTGTTAAAAAAATGACATCATGAAATTCACAAGCAAATGGATGGGGCTAGGTGAAAAATTATCCTGAGTGAGGTAACTAGATCCCGAAATGACAAATGTGGTATTATTTGTTTATATGTGGATGCTAACTGGTCAGTCTTCATCTATAGAACTGTAGAGGATAGGTATATAGTAAGGGACTAGGACTGAGGGGTGGACGTCTCTAGGAAGGGAAAATGCAATATATAGTTATGGATGGATTGGGGGCTGGAATAAGAGAACCAAATGGGGGAAAGGAAAGGAATTTGGGGAGGGACAGCTAAAACTAAGGGCCATTTGAGGGATTCACATGGAAAGCTAATAGAGTAGACGCTAATACATATCTTAAAATATGTATGCATATGAAAGAAACCTAAGTGAAATCATCAAGTAACAGGGAAGACAAAGTCCTAACTAGACATCGCTCCACCAAATGAGATCTCCAGTGCTAGGAATGGGTTGCATATAATCAAGTCGTTGGACACTGAGAAGTTGAACTAGGGCCTACCTAGAACCTTCAACTCTGTTGACGGTGTTCATGGTACTGGAAGGTACTCTGCACACTGGCGAAGAAAGGTAAACACCAACCCAGCTACGAACTCCGCAATCTACAATAGTGACCTGTGCTGTTTTTATCAAATTTGTAAATGTTATTATTATTATTTACTAAATCTCAATCTTTTGATTTTACCAATCAAGACTTGGGAGCCAGATGCTGGGGTGAAAGCACCCAGCTGACCTTCCTCCTTCACCGACTCCCACCCCAAAACAAAACAACGATAACAAAACATAAAACAGACCTGCGTGCAAGACACACTGGTGCAGAGTGACCCAAAAGTTGTGGAAGTAACCACTCACCATCTGATTGGAAGTAAGTCTCACTCCATGAAATGGGACCCATCCTTGATACTGTGTGGGTGGCTAATACCTGAGGCTAGATAGGCAATGGACCTGGGAGAAAACCAAACAGGGCTCTTCTGCTAAAGGAATTTAGCAATAAAATGACTCTTAATGACATTCTGATTTACTCAGAGAGCAGTATCTCACTCAGCCATCATCAGAGAAGCTTCTTCCTGCAGGAGATGGGAACCGAGACCCACAACTGGGTGGCTGCATAGAGTGAGAGACCTTGGAACACTCAGCCCTAAACGACTGACTGTCTTTACCAATTCCCTTCCCTCGGGGGTCAGGGAACTGCAGAAGAGGAAGCAGAGTGTCAGAGCCCGAGGGGATGAAAGAGAACAAGGAAACAAGGTCTTCCAGACATCACAGGACTGACACATTTAAAGTCACAGAGACTGTGGTGGGATCCACAGGGCTTAACACAAGTCTAAGCGAAACCGGGTCCTGGTGCTAAGAGGACACAACCCCCATCCCTAAGTGCAAGCCGTTTCCAATTGATAACCACTTACAAAAGAAAATTTAGTTTTCTCCAATGGAGTCTGACTGGGTAAACAAACTACATGTAAGGGTAGGCAACATTCCAGTAGATAACCAACACCAAATGAACTCAATAATGCTTTGCTGGGATTTTTTCCCTCTTAGAGATCTTTTGCTTATATATTATGGTTTCTGATTTTTGTTTTTATGGATTTTCTCTGTGTGTAAATGTGTGTCTCATTGTGTGTTTATGTTCCTTGTGCTTTTTCTTTTTTTTCCTTGTTTGCTTTGTCTTATGGTCAGTTTTTTTTAATCTTATTTTATTTAGTTATTATTTTTTAGATGCCTGTTTGTATTCTATTAAGAGTGAGAAAGAAGGGGTGTGGATTTGGGTGGGTGGGGAAGTGGGGATCTGGGAGGAGTTAGGAGAGGGGAAGCTGTAATCATAGTACATTGTATGCAAAATATCTATTTTCAGTCTAAGAAAGGAGGACACAAGGTTGGGAATCCGTGCTGAGGGAGGAGTTAGAGGGAAGAACGGAGGGTGAATAAAATCATAATACATTGTATGAATTTATGAAATTATCAGAGAACTGATAAATAATTTTAAGAGAAAAATGCTTATTTTGTTTTTGGTGTGCTAGTTTATTATATTTTGTTAAAAATTTTACCTTTCAGAGATACAGAGTAAAATATTTAAGGATTAAATTATAAGGTATGTGATATTTGCTACAAAAATTACAGGCTGGGCAGAAAAGGATGGAGACAGACAGTAAGATTGGTTATGAGCAGTTGTCGTAATAACATAGAAATTCCCCATACCTTTCCATATGCTTATGTTAAAATCTTTTCCATAATAAAAGCTAATGAAGTAAATCTGCCTTGTGACAATAACACTTTAATAAAAGGTATTGTGTAACACTCTAAATACCAAGGTGTTTTTACTTACATGTCACCAATTCCCAAAGTAGCAACTTGAAGATAGTGACATTCAAGCTGTGTCTATAAGAAGCCTAAACTTACTGGTTGATTTGATTAATTCAGACAAAAAGCTAGTTAGTTTAGAAAAGGCAAAATGAACTCGAGCTATCCATTTTGCAGAGTTTACTGGACTAAACTGACATCATTGGAGTGGTTGACAATACTAGAAAGTAAATCAGCGCAGCTGGTGTTTTGTTCTGGCCCTTTAATGTGGACATGATTTAAGGAGAGAACTCAGAAACAATAGTGAAGTTCACCAAGGTAGCTCTAGGCAAAACAGCAGAGAAACCATGTTTATTTTCCAAGAAGTCGTGTGCAGCGGGCAATACCATAAGCACACAAGCCCAAAATTATGACTGGAACCTGATCAAAAACCAGTTATTAGGGTATGGTTTAATAGAATTCCACCTAAAGTTATAACAATATATATTTGAGCTGAACTAGTATCTTAATGATCACTACACAACTTTTTAAAAAAAGACCAATGTAGAGAAAGCTACTCTCATGTTGCCGGGTATCATATTGCCTCATTTTGTGACTCAGACAAAAATAGGTAACATTATCTCTGTTTGTCAAGCAGGCAACAGACTCTGGGAGGTCTCCTTGCCTTCCTGTTGCCAGGGGCAGAGGGATGGGGACTAGAACCCAGGTGTTCTGGCATGGAGTCCAGTGTTCTCTGTTACGCTCGTGGCTCTCAAAGGAAGCACATAATATATGCTTGGAGCTTCTACTTAGGTTATCGTAGAAAGAAAGCAGGCATGAATAAGTAGTTTAGGAACACAAATAACCTCTTGGCTATTCTCTGGTGCTTGTCAATAAATTGGTGCTTCCTTTTATGACTATATATTATAAATAGTCGATATTACAGGCAGTATGATGCACCATTAATGTAATATCCTATTTGTTCAATGATGCATGGCTGAAATCCAACATTAACCTCTTAGAGAAGGATGCTGTACACTATTAGATCCTCTGATGTTGAGAGAAGTTGAATTGAAGCATATTAAAATATTAGATAATAACCTTATAGTGTCAATTAGCACACAGCTCATTATTTGACAAATGGGTTTATTCTCTCATAGTGCCTTTTGCTAGGCTTCTCTCCATCTTCTATAGATTTAGTCCATTTACTTTTCACGCTTTCACCACTGCTGAAATCCACTTTCCAGTCTCTTTTATACGCAAAATCCCACATTCATTATGGTGTGACTGTTTCTTACCCTCACTCAATGACCATATCCATCCCTGTGATTTTAAGCAACAGTTTGGAGCGAATCCATGCCTTTCCTGTGAATATACTTGATACCTATCTGTTTGTATCTTCTCCCAGATGACTTGCTTTTGCCTTTGTTTTTAATTAAAGTTTCTTTGTATTGTTCCTTCCTGAGACTCCCCAAAGGAGACCAGTCAGTCCAGCCAAGAACAAAAGTATCCATAAGAGTTGCTGCAACAACCTTTAAGTGGATTTAATCGGAGTCCAGTTTAAGATTTTTAAAAAGTATCTTTATTTCAAAAACCACAGAAGAACTTAACTGTCAATGCTTGCTACTTCATCAATATAAAGAAACCAAATCTTCAAACACCGTGCCAGTGGCAGCAGGACATAGTTCTAAAATTGTTTTCCTGATTTGCTGCAAGCAGCTTGATTACAGCTGAGAATGTGACCCTTGGGGGTTGCTGAAATGTATTTTGCAACTTTATCTCATGCAGAATAATCAAACTGTGAGGGCTTGAAATGTCATTTCACAAACAGAAATTAAGGAAACAGGAAGAAATAAACTAAAAGAGATTTGGGGGTTGAAAACTTGCCCACAGCATGTCGGTCACAGCACACATGTAGGGTCACAGCAGAGTGGTGATGTGGGTCCCCTGAAAGCCCCACAGATGGGTGAGAGTCAAACATGAGGGTTCGTGCTAAGGCTGAGGGAGTGTGGGTCTTCAGGAAGCTCCCCACATCAGGGAGTAAGACAAAATCCAGCGGTGTCACATGGTGACTCCTTCCCTTGCTTTAACAGGTATTACCTTTCTCTCACTACACTAACAGGATCACACACTTAATTTATCATCGTATATTCCAGTAGATGAGGAGCCCAGTAAGACTCTCACAGATAAAAAGTCAAAATGCCAGCTGGGTTTCTGGAGGATACAGCATTGGCACTCCCGTTGAACATTTATCACGCCATATCTTCATTTGGCCACCCAGGAAAAGGTTTTTAGAGACTCGTAATGGCAGGAGGTCCACCTGGAAATTCCAGAATTATCATATCTATTAAATGATATTTACTTGGAACACAGGCTCTTTCTGTCTGCCCCTTTCAACATTTCTCAATTGTTATATCTCTTGACTGAATCGGGGCCTACAACCATTCCAACAAATTCTAACCATATACAACTCTTATTGCTTGTTCACCTGCCTTATAACCCACAGCATCTATAATTTCATTCATTGTGCTCAGCAATAACAGCCAAGAGCATAGAAAACTTATGACAATGAAATTACTTTTTGCATGAACTGAGAAAGTGTTAATTTCCCCTACTTGACATCAACACACCATGAACCATGTTCTGGTGGAAGGTTCTAAATTTTGTTTTCAAAATCAAATGCACTGATTACAACAGCATCGTGAAGGAAGCCATCAAACATGTGGCATGGCAGCCCATTTTGATTTTTTTTGAGTGAGAGTAAATGCAAATATATGAATTTCTTTAGAGAAGGACCTTCAGAAATTTCCACTTCTCTCTCAGTTATGATTTGTATGGTCCTAATAAATGATCCTTATTAAAAATTAAAGTATTTTATTTTCAAAGAACAGTCCTAAGTTTTGGAATGGGATAAATATTTTTACCCTAATTGTATTGGTTGATGGAATTAGTTTTTTAAACATTATATAAACTGGAGGCAACACTGAACATAATATTAATTGGATTTAAGCTTTAAGGCTCCTAATTTTCTATCTGTTGATTCTATTTTCTTAAAAAGGTTTGTAAAAGTTCTGTTTCAAATGCTTTAAAAGTTGGGCCCACTAACCTCTGGGAAGGGGAGCTCTGTACCTGAACTGCCTACCTACCTAAAGATCATACTTTCTTTAAAAAAGAAAGTATGCGTCCCATCATATTAGCTCACCAGGGTGTCCCCTTCAATCTGCTAGACGATTATATTTACTTACAGTTTTCACTGTTCTCTACCTTTGCCACATTTCCCTGTAAGAGCTATGAACTTCCTTATGCTAATGACTTTGAACTTAATTTGCAAATGGAACATGAGTTTAGGGAAGACTGCTACGCCCCAGGAGAAACTTCCTTGCGTGGTTTGACTCTGTCCTACCCCTCGCCCCTAACTTCTGTCTTCTTGTATTAAAGTTACATGTCCCAAACAGTGCCAGTTGTTTTAATGTGGATTCTGAAAGGAAAGACTTAGAGCCCAGGCAAGCTCAGCACAAACCTAGGCAATCTCCATCCCTTAATGTCAGCTGGATAAAAATGTATGGTTGGCCTGAATTTGGCCATCATTTTGCAATTGTAGCAGACTTGGTGTTTGCCATTCTGCCTTTTTTCTCTTTCTCCCATTTCACTATAAGGTGTCCATCTATCTATCTAGTCATCCATCCACACTGGTATTATTTTAGGTTGATGGTACCAGTGTTACATTCTGGTTGTCGTTAACTATAACAGCATGTCTTTTATTTAATAGTTGCCAAGGACTGAGTCATGGAACACATACCTTCTCTTCCCTAGAGATTGTCCTTGGGAAGAGGATTTTAAACCATAAATTGGCAGATGCACACAAGGAAGGAAGCTTACATCATTGAAGACTTCAGATCCCAAGCATGTACTGTACGTTCACCACTTTTGAAAAGTGAAAATCCATCTTTTTTTCCTTTAGATGTATTTTTTATAGAATATGTTTTTCCAGTTAATTAATTTTAATTATGCCCCTATAGAATTAGTGCAAATTTCCCTACTTGTTTATCTAAAAAATCTCATGAAGGGAGGCTGTGTCCCCTGATAAGTACCATTTCCATTTAAAAGCTTCTATATGTGAGTTTCTGGCTGATGCTTTTCAATGTGACCAAATTGATACTGTTTCAGATTTTTGCATTCCAGCTAAATTTCCTCAATCAGCAGTAGTACATGTCATTTCTATGAGTTCACTATATTATTTACTTAAACATACCACACTTTCTATAACTCTATGCCTTACCTAAAAGGTGCTAGGATTCCAAACCACCAACCTTGGGTGCCTGTGGCCTTGTATGTATGTGCACCTGTGTGTAAACCAGAAGACAGTCTTGAGTGTTGTTTCCCCAGGAGCCATCAACCTCGGCTTTTGAGGCAGGCACTCGTTAGACTGGGCATTGCCAGTTTGGTGAGACTAGTAGACCCCAGAAATCTCCCTGCTTTCTGCTTCTGCAATGTTGGGATTACAACCACTATCTCTTGATTGTTGCATGGACACTGGGGATCAAATTCAGGTCCTTGTGTTTTCAAGGCAAGCCCTTTATAAACTGAAATACTTCCTCAGACCCTGTCAGCCCTTTTGAATAGATCAACAATTCATCCTTGGCATCAAAAGCCGTCTTTGAAAGCAGTGTGCCCATTTCTTATTTTACAGCTGCTAGGATGGGCTTGCCCGGCCCCTGTTGAAACCAACAGTTGAAGCTGAGTTATAAAAATAGCTTCATTCATATAAATTTTTTAGAAGTTGTCAGTTGTGCTTATATAAAATTTGGATGCTTTTAAAAAAACAACCTAAGTTTAAACAAAGAAAAGAGCAAAATAAAAATAATATTCAATGAATTATGTTTAAAAATAATATATAGAAAATGAAGACTATCTTAATGCCTTTGTGTATGTGGTGGTAAGTGTGTAGGAGGGTGCGCTAGGTGGATGGGGAGATGGAAGAATTAGATATAAAAAGAAGAAAGACAGAAATTCAAATGTACCTTACTCTAAAATGAAAAATGTTCACCGCAGGGAAAAAGGACTTCAAGGAACATTGAGCCTTAAATTCCAGCAGATATCCAGCGAGCATTGAAGGAATGAAGTGGACTGAACTGAAGACACATGTCTCTGGGGGAAGGTACAAAAACGGAGGGAGGCAGTCTGGGAACATTCTGTGAATATCTAAATTTAGGTTCAGTTCATACCTATTTGGAATTGATGTGGAAGAACAAATCCAATCAGCTGACTGCATTATCTCTTATATTACACCCAGAGCTGCCGTTGGGAAGAGGCCTGCCCTTAGTGGAGATCCCTGATAAACGAGTGTCCTTGTCTGACTAGAGGGCTATCCTGGCACAGGTGGATTCTCTTCGCACTGCACGCAAGCATCAGGGCATCTCAGAGTACTACCAGTCTTTACCAAGAATGTATTCTTTCCAGAGAAACCTTGTCGAGAAAAACAAAAACAGAAAACAAACAAACGAAAAAGTATTCTTTCTAAATTTCTTTCTCTTTGCTTCTAAAGGGGGCTTAACAATGCCTATGATCTGCTAGAGACCAAAATTCTGTAAAGAAAGTGTGGTGGGCTGTGTGGAGTCCCCTGAAAAAGAGCCCTGCCATTTGTAGGATGGTGAGGGAGGAAGAGGTCTCCCTGGTTTGTCTTAGTGGGCACTAAATCCACTGAGGAACAAGGCAAAGAGGCCATAGAGGGATGGAGGCAGAGAAGGCCGCGGGACATTGCTATAAATGAGTTTTACTTTTTAAAGACGTCCCTGAGATCCATTGCACTACAGGACTGTGTACTTACAATGGCTATTGTAGAAGTCAGCTTGGTATTACTATGTCAAAGTCCCCAAGGCAATCGCCACCAAAGGAAGAATGGCTTGTTTTGGCTCAGGCCATGGTTGGTCTCCATGCTTGGGGCCTGTGGTTGCCCTGCACGTCATGAAGCAACCACGTGCCGGAGGAGGGCTGTCTGCTTTGTGGCAGCTGGGAAACAAAGAGAGCTGGAGCTCCAGTATCTTGTCGGGCCGTGCAGGCTCAGTGACAGTGTCCATTCATGGGGCATCACCTCTATCCACAGTGTCACAGGTTAAGAACCAAGCCTTTAACACACGGGCACTTAGACATCGGGACATTCAAGATCCAAACTAAGCCGTTAAATTGGAACAATTGTTTATTTTAGAAAGCCTTTGAAATGTTGTGTAGAAGTACATATAACAAAATTAGATTAAATATAGAAATAAGAGAATTTGAAAGTAGGACAGAATAAATCTGAAAAAGATAAAATTAAACTGAGTGTTTTGCTCACAGCATGGATGCTGCGAGGCTTTGTGCTTTTGACTCTAGGCTTTTTAGAAGCCATGGCAAACAAGAAGACTTTTTGTCGCATGACCCTTATAAAACATACTAATTTATAGTATGCTCTGAATTAGCTAAAAATAATGCTCTAACCTTAGAAGGAAATATGCATGCACATATACACATATACAAAACCTTAGAAAGATGCGCACTGAATGTCAATAGATTATTATTAGGTGATGGTGGTGGGCCAGTCAGAGTTTCTTCTCGACACTTTTATATATTTTCTGAAAATGTCACAGTTGATTTACAGCTTGTAATTAGGAGAGTGCTTTTGTGCATCTCGATGACTTCTGTGTAAATTTTCAAGCATCTCGGAGGAAACAAAGGGGAAGATATCAAATGTACAGATCTCATGTTGGGTGAGACTGGCTGCAGAGGCGAGTGAGGACTCCCGGGAGAAGGACTAGACCCTGTGAGCTTGGTCTCATAGGAAGGTGCAGGTGCATGAAGCCTCAGAGATCCCCCCACCCCCAGCAACTTTCTAATCCCATGGCTTCAGCTGCAGGGAGGGAACAGGTGCAGGAGATGGCAAGGTGCATGGGAGAGGGCTGAGTTCCCATTCTCCCCCGGGGGCCGAGGGGACAACATATACAGTTGCTGCTTGGCTTTGTCAAGACCCGAGACGCTAATTTTACTCCCTACTTCTTATATTCCACTAAATCAAGCAAATTTGGGATAAAGTTAAAGAGAAATTGGGCACTCTGGACATTTCTGACAGCTCTGTTGACATATAATTTATATACTGTAAAACTGATCCACTAAAATGTACAATTTGCTGAGGTTTAGCCTGTTCGCATGTTCACAGACTTATAGAAGCACAGTTAGTGAACTCAGGGCCTTAACAAGGAAGCCACACATTCGGTACCCCCCCCCAGTTTTTTTTTTAATGTTGGTTTCTTTCATTCAGAATAATTTTTTAAGTTAATACTTACTGTAATATATATAAGTTCTGGGCACCTTTAAAATATTCTTATTTATGTTTTATACGTATGAGTGTTTTGCCTGTATGTAAGTGAAAGACCTGGATAAATCCAGACCCCTAGCAGGAAAAAAATAGAGCCAAAACTCTAAGCAAGGAGGGAAGAATCAGAACTCTAGGAATAGCCAGTTCAGTTTCAGGAACTAGCTGAAGATAAAGTTAGATTGTAATCTTGAGAATAATCTTG
>LOEQ01000824.1:206042-218873 GCA_001685075.1 Bramus lutescens | reverse complement strand
CAATGGGCCAGGCAGTGCTTAAATGAATATAATTTGTGTGTTGTTATTTCTGGGGCTAAGCTAGCCGTGTGGGAGCTGGGCAGGAAGAAAAGCAGGCCTACTCACCTCATCACTACACTATTTCTTAAAACTTCCCTCTTCATGAAAGTCTTACAGGGTGATTAATCTATCTTACTTAATGTAGCCAAAGATGTTAAATGATGGTTACTCAGAATTTTCAAATGGCATGGAATAACATCAATTATCCTTTGAGATAATCAATTATTTTACATAACAGATTTAATTTCCATAAAAACAGATGTATCAATTTAGTTAGTTCATATAGATAGCTTCAAGTTAAAAGCTCCATTTCCACAAGGTCTTGTGAATAACAAATAATAATGATAAAATAGATGCAAATAATAAGAGAATAGATAGATATTTTACAGAATACATGATAGATACATAAATCATAATAATGGCGTAGAATAATAATAAAACAGATGTAAAGTTTCCTGTCATTACTATTGATGTCATAAGGAACCAGAGATGAGATGTGAGGTTAGGTGTCCTGTTTTTAAATTACAAAAGAATAAAGCTGGCACTTAGCTTTATTGTTTCCAATTACATAGCGTACCAAAGACTAATTTCCAAAGCATTGGAACACAGTGTTCCCAGGAAAATTCAGTTTAATGAAGAGCTGAGGGATTTACAATGAACATACCCACTGTAATATAGGAATGGAGCTTTTAAGGCACTTAAACACTCTTCTTTTTGTGACTTTTAAATTGACTTTTCTTTGGGTCTAGAGAGATGACAAAGTGGTAAAGAGCACAGCCTTCTCTGCCAGAGGACCCGGGTTTGATTCCCAGCTGCTAGCATCTCAAGGCCATTTGTTATTCCAGTCCCAGGGGATCTGAAAGTCTCCTTTGGTCTCTGAAGGCACCAGACACTCTTATGGTGCACAGACACAAATGTAGGCAAAACACCCGTGCACATAAAACAAATTTTTAAAAAATGAAATTAATTTTTGCTTATATGAGTCTGTTTGTCTGTTTGTGCACCATATGAATGCAGTGTCCACCAGGTCAAGAAAAGAGAGTCAGAGGCCCGGGAACAAGGCTGGGAGTCAGGTAATATGGGTGCTGGGAACCAAACCTGGGCCCTCTGGAAGACAGACGGTGCTCCTCTGAATCATCTCTCCAGCCCCACATTTTCTTCTTAAGCAACTAAAATCTGGCTCATCTAGTTCATCTGCTCATTGTGAAAAAAGGGAGAACATGGTCTCCAAGTTCTGTCCCTTGATCATCAATATCCTAGAAGACAAAGTCCTTATTTCTTTCTGTTTCCCTCTTCCTCCCAGGGCTGGTTCTCACCCCCCACCCCCGCTGGGAAACGGCTCCTAACAGTGTGACTTCAGTTTATACAGGGGAATTTCTCCCAGATGGGGAAATTTCCTTCAAATATACCTATTTGTGTGGGGAGTCTGGGGAGTTGTGTGTATGAAGTTTGGACCTACCTTCCACAAGAGAGGCAGGGCCAATCTTGTGGGTTCGCTGCTGTGTTATGTCTCCCAGGCTGGCTGGCTATGAGCTTCCAGGAAAATCTGTCTTCACCTTCTGTCTCGATGAAGTGTGTACCGTTACATCTAGCTTTATAAGTGAGATCTGGGCATTGAACTTGAGGTGTCTGTCATACTTTCATGACAAGCGCTTGTATTCACAGAGCCTTTTCCCAGGCCGTGGTGGTTGGGACTTTCTAGGGAGTTTAAAGGCAGGGATCATGGGCAAGTCCCTTTCCTCCCACTCCAGTTCTTCCCCATCTCTAATGCAGTGGTCAGAGCTTCTGCCCTGACCTGAGAGGCAGCAGCCACGCATAGGGAGCAGCAAAGCAAAGGAATTTCTGAGAACTTGACTGCTGCTGAGCAAAGGTGGGCAGGAAGCCGTGAAATAGGGGCTTCTGGGAGTGACACCCTTTCCACGCTGCAGTGTAAAACCTCTTGGTCTGCCTCTGCTGATTAGGCTAGCTCTCACCCTTAGAGAAATCTGTAGCCTAAGGCCCAGTCAACTAACTTCTGTGACCAGATAGTCTCTGGCCACAGTACCTTAGGATGGCAAAAAGGTGAAAGCAATAGCCCAGTGTGGTTGTCAGTTGTTCAGGAGAAACCAGGACTTCTGTCACACAGGGACTCCATAATTGCCAACAAATAGTTCAGTCACCACAGGAGAGCCTTGGTCTGTAGGTAGTGTGGATCACTGCCACAAATGCCATTGGCAAAACTCACATGACCAAAGCTGTATAAGCGACATCTAGGAGGTGACAAAATGAGCTTGTAGCCTAACAGGTAGGAAAAAAATTTTTTTTTCTCATTGTTTCTGGGGGTTTGGTTACACTGTCTCTGAAAGAGTCCCCTTGTGACATCTTAGCAATACATTCTGAGATTTAGGGGTTGAATTATTTAGCGATTAATGAGGATTTGTCTGGTGCTTGATCCGTGAATATTCTACCTCAATAACATCTATGCATATCTGAATTAATGGCCCAGAGATTCACAAACAGTGACGTTCAAGAGCTTCACTTGTTCCCTTGGATTTGTTGCTTGGTGTTTTATATAAGTTATTGAAGCCCCATCAAGTACCAAGGCTTAGCGGCTTTCCTGATGCCTTCCTCCCTCAGTCACCACTGACCTACATTCCAAAACTTGTTGAGAAATCATTACCATCCACATCATCATCAAAATTATCGCCATAATCGGCATAGGAAATTTTCTCACTTGGCAAGCTATCCTACTGGGATTTCCATCTAGTCCCTAGACTCCTTGTGAGGCATCTGATCATCTTGGGGAGGAGCCCAGGCTCAGGAGCAGCTGGCATTGTGGGACCTTGACTGTTTACTTCATGCCTTAGTTTCCTCAGCCGTCAAATGTTGGGGGATGCTTGAGGACCAAAATTATACTCACTAACTTGTGTATCTTTCCTAACTTAGCCTGCATTCTCCCACGCTCCAGGGGCCCTCTCCAGCAGTGACCGGTGAGCAAAAAGATGCCTTTCTCAAAGGCAGCTGCAATTGGTTAGATTTTGATTTTGTCATTTTGATGAATTTGTTTGAAATCTGGAAGCAGATATGAAGAAGCCATTGTCTTGCTTCACTGGGCTGCTTTTCTGCTGGCAAACCAGAGGCTGTGGGGTGAGGTTTAAACTGCAGTTGGGCTCCGGCATCCTTTGCTAGCTTCCTGAGCGCTAAAGGCAGAATCCACAACACCTGTGCAGATTCTTGAATCTGGATTCCTGCCTTGTGATGTGTTTGTTTGTTTGCTTGCTTAATTTAATAGCTTGCATGACTATGAAATGAAGTTCCCTGAAAAAAAAAAAAGCTTCACCTGTGATAAGAGTCTGCAAGCTGATTGACTGATTAGAACTTGATTGTGGAGAGATGCAGTGGTACAGATGACAGCCAAATAATGAATTCTCTGTGACCCTCTTAGCAACCATTTACTGTCCACTTCTACAGCTGACCTAACATTTTGGAATTATAACATGCAAACTTGTGGGATGTTATTAACAGATCATAGCTTACACCAACCCAAAGGGTAAAAATGTCATCAGATGCCATCTGAGACCTGTAGCAAGGACTCTCCAGATTGCTTTAAGAATGACACGACCTGCTCACGACTGTTTGAGAAGTGCTTTGATTTATGATTTTTTCTATTCAGTAACTATAAAAAATGTTATGACACTGTTATCACTTGGAATACGGTATTTGCAGTAGCCTGAAGCCATGCTCCTGGGTCATGGCCACTTATGTTTGGCTCATAATACACTCTTCATTATTCCCTTTGAGGTGGAAGTTGTGTTTTTGCATGATAGTTAACCTTGAAAGTGGCAGCTTTGTCAGGTCTCATTTGGTACCTACTGAATCTTTGATGAGAAAATATGTTACCACAAGTTATGCATGAACATCAATATAAAAATGAATCTCACAGTTTCTTTCCAAAAGCCATTTCTCTTGTCCCTCTAACAATTTAAAAAATGTTAATTTCTTATATTATATCCTGGCGAGGCTAAAATTGCCCCTTTTTCCCTACAAAGAATTCTAAGGAAATCAATGTCCCACAAGGTTTTGTGGGGAATGACACAACATGCCCAAAAGCACAGCATTTGGATGACACTCAGTGTGTATGAGCTCCACTGTGGTGCCCATGATGACCAGGAATGTGGCAGGAATTTCCGAAGGAACTCCTAAAGAGTTCCACTGTTAAAGATGAATCTGCCTCCAAAGAGGCGTGTCTGCTCAGCAGCAAAATGTGGCCTCTAAGTTACAGGGTAACGAGCCCACATTCCTTTTCGCACATGCTAATTCAGGAAAGGCTCTTTGGCTCTCTGCTGACCCTATTGCTTTGATGACTGCCATTTCACCTGGTCCTAAAGACACACAGCCCCAAATTACTCTTTAGGCCTTGGAGTCCACCAAGACACACACTGTGGGTAATGTCAGAAATAATCTTATTGAAACCTTCTCTTTTAGGTTGTGAATTTGAGAGGGGGTTGTGTGCATGGGAGGAGCTGGAGGAAGGAAAGGGAAGGGGAAGGGGGAAACAGTGTAGCTGTATTTTGATTTTAAAAAATTAATAAAACCTTGTCTTTGAAAATCTAATTTCAGAGACAACTAAAAGATAAATAACTGGCTATTCTGAAACAAATGTCAAAATAAAAGAAGAAAATTTAAACAAAACTGTATATGGTCACTATAAAGCTTCCTTTATTCAAGATATAAAAAAGCCTAATTTGAGTCGTTACTTCACCTTGAAATCCATTCCGTTTGCCTTTTGATAACGAATTGCCTTTTCCCCAAGCCTGCCTTGCACTGTAGACATGAGAATGCTTCCTTTCACTGCTCCTCCTCCTGAGCTAACGTTCTGAATCTGGAGTGATCACTCACTTGTCACACATTAGGAATTCCCATCCTCAAAACAGCATTGATGAGATTTCAGGGGCTTTTCTAGGGAAGACAGATATTTGCTATCAAGGATGATGAGGGTGGTGCCTTTTCACACCAGACAATGGAAATGGCTTTTGTAGAAAGGCTGTGAAAACCATTTTATATGACTGCTCCTGCATCCCTTTTGTTGCGTCTTTCTCAAGTCACTAGGTACCACGTAGAGGAGAGGCCATGGTTTGCTTGACCACACGTTGACGCTGTTGAGATGCTGGCTGCAGCTTTTATGAGTATCTCTTGGCAAGCATGATTCCTAGGTTCTTGTTTTCTTCTGCAAAATAAGAGCAATGAAAGTTTCTCCCCGGACACTTACGAGGACTAGAGGATCATAGATTAAAATGTGCAGCCCTGTGCCATCACACTAGAAATCCAGGGAGTTGCTACCTGTTGCCATAGCAAGTTTCTTCTGTTTTCTCTCTGAGATGTTTTTAGCAATAAGATGAGTTTCTGTCAAGATCTAGTACAGCCAAGGCTATTATTACGCCCATGATCTTTACTATCGCGAAAGAAGGTCCCTAAAAAGGCCTCGCCTGTGCTGGAGACTCTGCAGAGCCATGTGCGGGTTGGGATTCCACAGTTGTTATGTGATGACATGAAATTCGCACCACCAGAAAGCTGTAGAAGCCATGGGCGTGCTTTTCTGCCATCTCCCTAGACCGATGTCCCCTCTGGTGTACTCATCCAGTTGATGTCTATGACTTCTTCCATAGTGACACTCATCATCTGGGTGACCTGAATCCATGTTCCTGGGTCATGGTCACACATGTTTGGTTTAGAATAAACCAACTCATACTCCCTTTGAAGGAAGAAGCTGCATTTTGCATCGACTTGTCTTTGAAAGCAGTCAGTTCTCTTAAGCTAGAGTCCTTGGCTCAGTGTTCCCGAAAGGACAAAGGACTATTCTGTTTTCATAAGTCTTTAAACATTTTCTGAAAACCAGTAGATTAAAAATACCAAAATGAAGTGAAAATGGCTACAGACAACTCCTACAGAATCATCTAGTAAGTTTTACTGTGCCTTAAAATGGGCGGGACAGGGGAGCAAGCTTTTTAAATTTGCAGCACTGTCTTCTCAGCCAGATGCTCACCTGGGGTTTCTGAGATCTGCCAACATCCAGAGCATTCGAGATGGCATGGTCATTGAAAATAATAATGGAAATAATAATAATAATAAAGATTTCATTTCTGTTGAACACCTGTTTATTTTAGTCACCCAAGTATTAAATATTTTATAATTGTTAATGAAAGCGTTTTATGTTTATGTAATTTAAATTGTAATGGGGGTAGGGGAGTCTTAGAAAGTCAAAGAGGGCCAAGGTAGGAATTAGTCTCTAGAATTTTCTACAGTGGTCATTTACAGAGCCTCAGGAATGTGTTTTCATCTGTGTCTGCAGAGATGCTGAGAGGTGCTTGGAGGAGGGAGAGTTCTGAGCGTTCTGTTGGTTTGAATTCTCAAAGGCAGCATCTCTACTATGGTTGGAGGTACTGACTAGGTCTCGGGAGCTGAGCAGTCCCCAGTACAGGAAATAAAGACTCTGACATCTCCTAACTGTGATGGGCCAGGACCTCTCACTTCACCTGGTGGCTGAAAGTAGACCCCACTATGCTTGATGCTCTGCTGCTTAAACAGTATCAAGTATGACTGTCAAAGTTGTGTGTGTGTGTGTGTGTGTGTGCGCGCGTGTGTGTGTGTAGTGAGGCTAGGCATAACAATGGAGCATTTCACTTCTGTCTGCAGAGGCCTAAAGGTCTGGAAATACCCGAACTGGGTGATCTCTTCCTGAAAATTCTTGAGGTCAAAGTGTTTGACACTAGAGATTACAACACAGACATGGGCATATGTGCTGAGTAAAATCCCTCTTTTGTGGAAAAGATGTTCTTCATCATTTTACTAATGATCAAAATACCCCCCCCCAAATAAAACCCTCAAAAGCCAAGTCTCTCCATTTTTAAGACTTTGTGAGGGCCTGGAGATCTAGCCCAGCTGGTAGGGGAACATACTGCTCTTGTAGAGAACCTGAGTTCAGTTCTGAGCACCCATGCCAGGCAGCTCACAGCTGCCTCCAATCCCAGCTCCAGGAGATCCAACACCCTCTTCTGGCCTACACAGGTGTTCATATGAATATGAACACGCATATACTCACACACACACACACACACACACACACATTAGAAAGACTTTATGGAGAAAAAATTACATAACACTAGTGTCTCTTCAGCATAAAATTCAGCTGTTTTGTGGGTAAATTTGCCAAGTTACATTACTACCAATGTCTTAGAACATTTTGCAGTGCACGCTGCTAGCATATTGAGATGTAGTTGATCTTCAATATATCAGACGCTGAGATCTTATTGCACTTTAAAAATAGTAATTAAAAGCTTTTCTTCTTGGGTGTCTACATCTTAAGGTTTTCTATAAATAGGACCTTGTTGTCTGAGGGCAAAGAAAGATTTGTCTTTTGGCAACTTTCCATTCAACAACAGAATCAAATCTGTTCCCTTTATGAGAAGACTCAGGTCTCAGTGCGTATGGCCCATCCGGCTGTCCATGTGGAAGCAATAAGAACCGGGAATTTTTTTCCTTTGTTTCAGAAACAGGTTGTCTCTTCATAGTTATTTGCAAAGTTATATCTGTGGTTATAATTACACATTGGATCTGTAGGTTTATGCATATTTCTTTACAACTGCCATTATTCATGACAGTCAGTGAGAGCCCTCCTCCCACTTCCAAGTTAGAAAATAAAACAGGTGTGTGGCTGGCAGTTCCAATACCTTTAGGTGGCATTCGTGGACACAGCCTGTGTGTCACACGTGGTGGTGCCTGCTGTGTGTCCATTGCTGTCGCTTCTCAGCTGCCCATGAAAGAATTGCTCCCCACATCCAGCCCATCTCCTTTCTTCTCCTCCGTGATGTCTCAGCTGCTCTTCATCTTCTTATGTTCATGAACTCCCTTCAACACCATTGGTTTATTTCTAAATCCCTCTCCTTGCTCATCACATAGCCACGAAAATCTTTTTCCTTTTGAAGCGGTTGTGCTTGTCTTAGTGAGCACATGCAGGGTATGTGTATGCATTTCTGCGTGTACTTTTAAAATTTCACTTTAAAACAAGTAAAATTCAATCAAAAGTAAGAAGAGCAGAGAAGGACGTCTCCTTATCACCTTGAGTTCGCGGTTGTAGTATATCCAGCGTGTAAGGCACAGATTCTGTGCCTTGGAGCAGACGTCGAATTCCTTTGGAATGGGAGGGAACCTAGAGTCCAGAGTGCCAATTCTGAGTGGAGTCTCAGGTCTTCAAAGGGTGTTAGGGTTTGTTGAGAAGTCACTGCTTGCTGCTGCAATGATGCTGCACAGAAGTGAGTGGGGGAGACTCTGGGATGAGGCGCTGGCGTTTCCTAGGCAACCCGTCAGCATCCCACCCAGCCATGACCTACCCTGCACTTCGCATGACTTCATATCCCACTGAACGCTCTTGTATATTTAAAGACACAGCCCATTTATAGTATCTAAGCCTAGAGGATACTTAAAAAAAAAGTATACATACTGAGTATTCTGATTGTTTTCCTCCGGCTTTAAACTCTGTTTAGTTTGGAACTCTAACGTGCACTGTTCCCCTTTCTGCAAAATCACACTGCCAACAGCTTTGTAGTGTTTGGGTTTCCGGTACAACAGTGGCCAAATATTTGCACTGCTATTTCAGAACTTCAACTAGGATGGGAAAACATTAATAACTCATAGAATATTCTTTTCCTTAACTCTTGGTCTATTCTGTGCACCTACCTGCTCCAGTGTATCCTCCAGCAAAGCCATGTACGTATGTACATAGGTTATTCGACATTATTTTTCTCTTAATGCTCATTTACATTTAGCACAGAGCATTGAGGTTTTAAAATTATGCATGAAACTCAGTGTATATCTATGAGTTGTATACCTAGATAATAAAGATGGGGTGAACATATATTTGCCATATTAGATTGTAGACCTGATAGATTTAAAAATATATCCCATTTATAGTATTTGAGTCTAGAGCCCAACTTTTAAAAAGAATATACATAGTGAGTATTTTGATTTTTTCAGCTTTAAACTCTGTTTAGTTTGGAACTTCAACATGCACTGTGCACCCTTTCTGAAAAGGCACACTGCCAACAGCCATACCTCCTGTCGGAAGAGCTGGAGATTCCCCAGGTTGACCTGGATCTCTCCTGTGTTATTTAATGCCATTTGAAGTTTTCAATCATTTTTTTCTTACCTCTCTTTGGAAATGAGTTACTCAGAACCACCTTAAAGTTTTCCTTCCTTTGGATTCAAAGGTGTCCATGATGTAACATCCTTTGCCCACTGGTTTTGGCATCATTAAGTCTTTTCTGGGAATAAATATAATTTTGCCTGTCTCAGAGTTCAAAAACTACTCATTTCCTGTGGAACTAGGCAAGGACGACAGCAGCTTTTCTGCAGTCTCTTCCTGTGACTGCTCCAGCAGCTGGATGACCGATCCTGCCTGGTGTGCGAGCTGTGGGACCCTGTGCCTTCACCTCTGAGTGGGGCTCTGTGGCAGCCCGCAATCTGCCGTCAGCGCTGCTAACTCACCAAGCTAATTAAGCTAGTTAAAGGCCAATAAAGGCAGAAATCTGTTGGACTTTTGTCTCATTCATTTCTTTCAGAGGAACTTGCAAGGAAGCTCCTGTCAGCTTCTGGAATGGGAATGGAATCTCAAAAGCTTGGCATGAGAAACCGCTGAAGGCGCCAACCTTCCAGGCCAAAGATTCTAGTCACAGAGCCCCAATTCAACTTTTTCCCTTGAGGCGAACTTCAAAGAATGTAGATATCAAAAACTCATAGGATGAAAATAAACGGAAGGATGCCACACTTAGCTGGGACTTGCTGGAAACTCGTTTCGCCCACTCTGTCTCCAGCATGGCCTCTAGTACTTGCTTGTTGGGGACACAGAACAGGTTTGCTGGTGCCAACTGATCCCCCACCCCCGACATGGGTCCTGTATGGTTTATTTAATTTTACAGATGTTGAAATATGGAAACATTATTAGCGGTTTTCCTTCCTTGATCTTTTAAATTTGTTGTTTCATTTTTTCCCCCCTGAAAACAGGTTTTTGGAACAATACGCAATTGTGTTTTAGAATCAAGTTCTTTAATGATTGAAAACACCCTGGTAGGGACCAGACCAAAGCATATTTCAAAGCACAGGGTTTAGAATTATCTCTTTTTTGATATTGTTGTTGTAGGTGAGATATGAGCTACTTAAAGACTCTCACAAAAGGGCATAGACTA
The DNA here is from genome assembly GCA_001685075.1 of Bramus lutescens. Classification (NCBI taxonomy): domain Eukaryota; kingdom Metazoa; phylum Chordata; class Mammalia; order Rodentia; family Cricetidae; genus Bramus; species Bramus lutescens. The sequence goes on along the minus strand of LOEQ01000824.1, from coordinate 208,617 downwards.
AAACTGTTTAAGGATTTATTTAGTCATTAGGCCCAATTTAGCAGAATAAGGTGACATCATGGGTTTGGGGCCTTAAATTCCTCTTGCTTTCACAGACTTCTGGAATTGGCAAATTTCTTCTTTCTGGTGAATTGCTTACCTCCAGGGTTTGGTCATGGTAGGAGACGAGTGGTACCCTTAACCTGGGTAAAGGTCTTGTTAACACATGGAGGCACACTTCAGAGAATAATGCCCAGCCCTGGCGGCTACTGTATGGGGCCATTCACAGTCCCTGCTTGCACCTGTGTAGTTAGTACCCTCCATCTGTATGCTTTTGTGTGGATTTTGTCAAAACGCAATCTAGATCCGGCGAGTCGGTTTAGAAAGATTACCAAACTGCTTGCAAAGTCTTGGAACCCACTGTCTGTTAAATTGAGAGCACTCTGGCTGAAACACTTGGTATTTCACTAAGGGGCAAAAACAGAAACTGTGATAATTGGATGGGTCTTACCTCATATAATTTCTTTCAGGCAAGACAGTTTTACCATGCTGTTTTGAAATTCTGAAGCCCATGCCATTTAGGTTTGGACTATTGTCAACTATCAATTAGCGGAGAGGTGTAAGGCTGCTCTCCCCTTTCAAGCATTTTCCCAGGCCACTGGAATTCTACAGCAAGCTTGCTATGAACTAGCAGGTTCAGACAGTGTGGAGCTCTGGCTAGTCGGGAAAGGGAAGAGTTAATGAAGACGCCCATTCTCTTCGAGCTCTTCGGTTTCTTTGTAAAATTAATCAGTCCACTTAATGACCTTGGAAAACAATGAGCGTACTGCTAAAACTACTGAGGGTCTCTTCCAGAGAGCTGTGCTCAGTGTCTCATTCTGTACGGCATTATTATAGAGAACGCTAGTTAGACGGCAGAAGGGACAGGGCCAAACCCCAGCTCTCCCTGAATCTACCTACTAAGGAATTCTATTCACTTCTCATTTCCCAAATACGTTTCCACTCTGCCTGTTTAAATTCTAGTTCCACCGTTTATTCACTGAATAATATTGGGCAATAATTTGGTTCTCTGTTTCCAGGTCTCTTCTGATTTGTAATGCAGGTAAATTAGTAAGATTTAGCGTGACCATTAATGTTCATGGTATATATTCATTATTCATACAAAGGCATCAAGGAGAATACCTGGATTAGTCAAAGTGAAGGGCTTGAAGGCACAATCCCCAAGACTGTCCTGGGGGCAGTCTTTGACAGCTTCTGCAAGCTAAAGGTTTTCCAAACCATTTCCAAAAAATACTAAAAATGAACGCAGTTAAAGCCATTCCATTTTGTCTGTGGCCACTGTTGTGTGAAAGGATGCCACTACAATAAGAACTCCCTAAAGGTGGAGACACAGGGCAGAACGGAGGGGGATTCCGATCTTTTTTTTTCTTTCAATTTTTATTTTTTTCTGATCTTTGTTTTGTCCTCAAAATTTCTCTTCTCTGAATATCAATGTGTGGTAATATGTGTGGGTGTGGCAACCTGAAATGCTCCCCTGATCTTCAGTGTTCACATTTTTCATTGAGACACACTGGCTTGGGTGAGTGACTGCCTCCTGGTCTCTGAGGCTAAGCTGTACATGACCTCAGGGGCTGCCCAGGCTTAGCTGTGTTAGCACAGACTGTCAGATATAAACAAAAATTAGAAAGTTCTTTGAGGCCAAATTCATTTTCCCCATTCTCTATCTCCCTTCCTCCCTTCTTCATTTTATTGTTTAATGTCTCACATTCCCTGTAGAGCTGAGAATGACTTTAAACTTCTGATCCTCCTGTCTCTACCTTTTGATTGCTGGCAATGCAGTTGTGTGGGCTAAAATAACTGGAGAGAAGAATATTGTGCAAAAGGGAATGAGAACTCTGCATAGATTGTTGAGGAAACTGAATAACAAGAAAGAGTCAGTGCTCAAGAAAGGACATAGGGACTCTAAGAGACTGCACGTGTAGTGTGCTGCTGTACCCAGTGCTGGAGATCAAACCCATGGGTTCCTGCATGCTAGACAAGCACTCTACCAGCTGAGCCGCACCCTAGTCTGAGTCAGACCAAAGCGATCAGCACACAGTTGACACAGAGTATGTGATCTGTTACTATTTATGACTGTTATTATCAATGGTCTTCTTCCTTCTATAAGAAGAACCAAGTACAACATTTTCCAGCTTCATTTTTATTATAAAAATGTACATGTACAAATAGTGTAAGAAATACCTATATACCACCACTAGATCCAACAACATTACATCAAACTTCTTTGTCTATATTGTAATGGTCTATCCTGTCCCTTTAAGAGACAAGCCCTATCTACTCCCTCCCCCATCTGCTATAAGCGGATATTCCTTCAGTTTCCAGCCTGAACTTTCTTTTCCATCTCTCTTCTGAAGAGGTGGCTTCTCCTCTCCCCTCCCCACCTCTCTCTGCCTCTCTATACTCTTCCCCCTTCTCCCCTTCCCCCTTTCCCTTTCCCTCCATAACCCACTAAATAAATACCTGCTTTCTCTGCATGGCGTGCCTATCCATCTCTGTCTCTCACCCGCTGCCTCTCACCCCCCTGGAACCTACAGAA
>LOEQ01000824.1:177415-195249 GCA_001685075.1 Bramus lutescens | reverse complement strand
CGTGTCACCTGAACTACACTGTACCTCCATAAAACTGTAATAGGTTGCTTGCTGAGCCCACCAGCACTTCTAGTCTGTGGGACAATGGTGACTCCTGGGACATTTCCACTGTGAGTGGTTTTGCTGTGGGGAGGGCAGCCACAAGACCTGGTGAAAGGGGAAAAGCCTGGGGGGAAAACCCACCCACCAGGGGCTGTGGCTTTTCCTGTTGTGCCCCGATGCGACAAGTCATGTTGAACAACCACACATCTTACACAACCAGAAAGGCACTGAAAATAAAGGCCCAGATGAAGAAATGTTGCTAAGTTTATGACTGAGTCACAGAGCTGAGCTCCACTTTGGAAATCGGTATTCACTACCACACACAGTTTCAGAGAGTGTGGGTGTTTTGATAGGTGCGGTACAGGAGAGTCACTGTGGCCAAGTTCATTGACATCAGTGGGCTTCAGGTTTTCTCAGCTGCCAAACAGGACACTCAAATCTATTTCAGTAGCGTAGACCCAGCTGAGGGTGACTGAGTAAAGTACCCAGAACGGGTCTCACACAGTGTCAGGCTAAAGCTCACTACTTGCTAGAGAAAATGATCATATTTTTATTGCTACTCTGAGAATGGCCATCTACTAGTAGTTAGTCATATGAGGCTGTGAGCCCCTCTCTGACCTTTGGTGCTGGTGGCAGCAGTGGGGTCCAGGGCCAGGTCTAACCCCACCGGACCACCGTGTGACTGAGAACACGTGCTGAGCCCGCTGGCAGGCCCTTCCCCACACAAAGCTGTTCAGAGCCACTTGCTATGTGCTCCTTGCACCTCACTGACCAAACGGAAAACACATTCCTGCTTAATGCACAAAATTGGCGCTTCGCATCTTTAAAGAAAGCCCGTATGGCGGGGACAACTTTCTGATCTACACATTTTAGCTGGAGTCATTAAACAAGATCTCTCCTCAGATAATTTTTCAGCATGGGATTATAATGAATACATTATTCATTGTTTAGAAAGCCACGGGAGGGAAGAGGGGAATGCCTCTTACCTTAGCAGATGTTTTTTTTGGTTTAGGCTCGGGTTTTGGCGGAACAGGTTTCTGCGGAAATAATTTAAATCATACAAGTACTGAAACTGACACCATTAGCATCAAAAAGAAGACAAACAGGCTAAAAAGACACTGGTTTTGACTGCAGCTCTGGGCATATCGAGCTGGCCCTTTCAGTACCAGGCGCTATGTTCATCCCGGGTTTGCAAATGATGGACAGATAAGAAGAAGCTAACTCATTAGGCATTGGTTCAGTAGAGCTCTCTGGGGCAGGGTTAGGTTTCTCTTTCTGATAGCCCTGTACTTCCTTTTTTCATAACACCGCAACGAGAGGAGAGACCTTGGCTAAATGGCTTGATGAATTCACTCTCAGCAGCCTTCCCAACAGACCAGAAATTACAGCATATCACAAGCAAAGTTCACTGTCCATCGGTCACCAAAGCTGAGGCCTGTGAAGTCCTTCAAAGCCACATCCACCTTCCTCCCCTGACACAGATTTCAGTTTCTGTAGCCAAGCCTCTTCCTGTTTCATCCTCTCCAATGTCAGCTTAAGGTACGGCACTTAACACCAAGACACTGGGTCCCTTTGTCTCTGGAGCTTTGTATTAAGTATATAACTATGGCGCCCTGTCTGGCTATTGAAAGTTAAGATTTTTTTTTCCTGTGGGGATTTTAGGTCAAATATTTCTCTAATAAAGGTTTAAAATGTGTACGTCTCTCTGAGCACTAAAAGAATGTTTTAAAAATAGAAAGCACTGTCCAGGGTGTCCCCTGTGAAGAAAGATGTTTCCCTCCAGGGTCTGTAAAAGATCTAGAGTTCATAATGAATATAGTCTTTATGTGTAAAATTTAATTGAAGGCATTTCAGTTCCAAAAGACCAGCTGTTAAAACAACAACAACAAAAAAAATTAAAAAGGGGGGGAGGGGAAGGCTAGACATACTGAACCACTCTGGACTCCGAGGCAGGAGATGGCTGTCAGTTGGAGGGCAGTCTCAGCTACAGAGTGAGACACAGTCTCAAATATCCAAAAAGGAGGGCCAGGGAGATTGCTCAGTGGGTAAAGGAGCTGCCAAACCTGATGACCTGGGTTCTAACCCTGGGGCACACAGAATGGAAAGAGAGAACTGATTCCTGTAAGTTATTCTCTGACTCCCCAACACACAAGTAAATAAGTGTAATGACACTATCTTCTCAACAGAGAAGAAAAAGATTACCCTTTAAAAAAAAATCAAATTTAAAAAAGGGTGGCACTTAAAAAGCAAGACAATTTTCACGAGTGTTCTTATTCCTCTAAACCTTCAGTCTGCTTCCCAAACACAGGTTTCATGGCTCGGAAATCTAGTGACTTTAAAATTTGTTATTGTGAGCTTTGATAAACTAGTGTAGATGTCTTCTTAGTTGATTTTTAGCAAACTACTTCCACTTTTATCATTTTCTGAGATTGACCGTTCACCTTGGCTCAGCAGCCAGTGTTTCGATAGGACTAAGAAACTAAGATTTTGCATGCGTGTATGCATGTGCGTTTGTGTGTGTGTGTGTGTGTGTGTGTGGACGTGCAGGGATGCACTGCCGTACCTGGCTCCTTAGGCAGGTGCTGGGAATCCACACCCAGTTCCCCAGGCTTGCATGGCAAACACTTTCCCCAGTCCTCAGAGGTTTATAGTATGGGGCATTGTTGGCTTCAGGTGAGGTTGTGGTGACCACACAGGACATGATCTCCATGAAAAGGGCTCTTACAGTGCTGGCTCCTGGTGTTCACGAAAAGGTTTCTAAATTTCGGTTTTCTTTTGACTGCCAAGGGCTATCTCTTAACTGGCTTGAGTTTTGCAGGTGATCTTGAGTCTTTCTGGTGACTGACGCTGCTGCTCTATGGAAGTCAGCATCCACTTCCACATATATTCCAGCAGCGCCTGTGACATTCAGTGTGGGGGTGGGGCAAAATCCTCTACCAGAGTCAGGTGGGTTTGTTAGGTGGTAGAATGAGGAAGAACAGACGAGCAGACTACCAAGAAGGAGCACAAGGACCAGAGAGAAGCACCTCCAGGCTGGAGCACAGGCTCCCACATCTGGACTGGCCAGGAGCTGGAGCATAGGCTCCCACATCTGGTCTGGGTAGGCTCAGTACCACCATACACCCCAGCTCTAGTCATCCTCTCTGCAGACATGGCCAGCTGAAGGAGGCTCGAAGAGACAAAGGAAAGTACCACTCTTTCAAAGATGTCCCAGGACTAGAATGCAGCTAACGCCTATAATTTAGGAACATTCTGATCCAGGAATAAAATGCTCAAAAGCATGGGTTGTGGAAAGAGAATCTACATTCTGGATCCATTTTAATATTAACAGATGTAGAATTTGGGGACCAGGATTTGCCTAATGCTCTTGCTTGTCTCAGGAATTTAGCAGTTTCAATGAGCATGGGCTTTATATACTTGATAGCGGACTTGGCCACTGTTTTTCACTGACACAGATAATCAAGTGAACTGCTTGGCAACATAGGCCTGATTTGCTAGAAACTGAGACCCCAAAGGAAAATAAACTCAAGGAAAATGCCAGCAAATCGTCCTTTTGCTCGGGACAAAGGGAATACACATTCCTAAGAAGCTACATCAAGGGGCTCAGGGGTACTTACCGCTGATAATCTGGCTGACCGTCTTGTGGGCTACAAAAGAATGGGAAAAAATTGTTTTTGGCAATTATAAACATCCAGGCTGGCTTTAAAAATTCTTTCTTGATATATTTTACTTTTTTGAAATGGTGAAATGTATGCTACCCATCATCCTCTCAGATTAGCGTAATGGAACACACCAAGACCCCTGAGTGCTCCAGAGAAAGTGATGCTGCAAGATACAGGCTCAGCTTCCATCAAGCGGTTCCTCCCAGCTACGAGCACTGGGAGAAGGGGCAACTCTAACCCACAATCGCTCCCTTTGTGATAATCTGACATCAGAACATGGAGATACCTTAAGAAATGGCCTCGTTACAACAAAATCAAATCTTGAAGCTGGTAAGAGAGACTGAAGTAACTACACAGACACCAACACAGGACTCGCCTATCTTTGCAACGCTGGGAAGAACAATGAATGCAGATCTTACACAGGCAAGAAAGATATTTGTTTTCAAACCCAGAACAAGATCAACACAATTATCTACCCAAAACAGGTTTCACTAATCTCTTAATACCAAAAGTTTAGGAAATTGATTAGCTAGATACTGATTGAATTTAGTTTTTCTGTTTTTCAGAAAATCTTTTGAGGATTGCCCCAGTTAATAGCCAATGATACCCTAAAGAAAACATGAAATAACACAAGCATCCAGCACACAAAATGGACCCTCTTTATTAACCCAGGAGAACCTATTTCTCTTGGGCAAAGGGATTTAACTTCCTAAAACCAAACTTGGTTTTCTCTGCAGGCTTTACTCCATACTTTCTGCTCATTTCACTTAGGTTCCATCTCCAGGAGAACAGCAGACACCACCTGCCACATCCAGAACATTTGCTGAGCAGATGAACTCAAGCTTCTCCCTGACTCACACTACTTTATAAGCCTCTGACTCACACTGATAGTTTAAATTCTTCCAAATTGTTTTTCTTAAGTGGGTCAGCAAAAACGGTCAGTGGGAACTCGTGTCATGATTGAGAAGAATTGCAGAAATTCTTGAGTCCTTGCTGAAGTCAGTCTAGGTCAGTGGGTCAGGCCAGATGGAAAGAAATAGTTCTTGACATCACCACACCTGAAAACTTCCTTGCTGAAAGTTGAAGCGGAGCTCATCTCATCTTCCTTCCATCCGCAGACAGAAATGAGGGGCCAGGGCCTCCAGGAATAGTTTTAACCTTGGGGTCTCAAGGAATGATCAGAGTTGGACTTAAGTCTGGCTAACAGGATCTACACAGAATGGGAAGCCAGTTAAGCTGCTGGCTGGGACACAGTCACTACCCAGGTTTGCAGGAGCACCCAGCCTAAGGCACAGCTGTGATCAGTAAAGAAGGATGTGGGAGGGATTCCCCACTGGAAGCACCAAGATGCCTGCTAGGATTCCCTTGGGGGCCTTGTGACATCACACCCACAAGTCCCTAGGAGTCTGGATCAAATCCCGCCACACCTTTCTCAGAATGGTCAACAGCATTGAGGACTGCTGAAGAAAAGACAACATTCCCACTACAGCTGTGCAAAACATGTGTATGCTTCACCATGGTTTCTGAATGTGGAAGAACAGAAGGGCATACTCCCTGCCCTCTCCCTGGTTACTGGGAAGTTCAGCTCTGAAGTTTCTGTGTAGCCTCAAAACACATTCCCACCATCCAACAAGTCCAGCAGCAAAGCAACCTCCTCCATGGAGAAGAGTGGCAGCTTCCTTGCTAAAGGGAAGCAAATGGACCCTTACCCAAATCCCTTCCTGCTTGGCTGTCAACCTACAAGCATTCCGTTGGCTTCGCTTCACAGGTTACTTCATTCATCCCCTGTCTGTATCTCCTACCCCAAAGCAACATCTTTTTCTATTTCAGTACTGTCGATGCCTAGCAGGAACCCTGAGTAAGTGTTAAGGCAAATGGCAGAAGCAAGTGCCAGGAAACCATATATAATTTATATATGGAAAGGTGCCAAACACGTTAGCCATGATACATAACTCTCCATTTCCCAATTAGTTGCTGTTGGCAGAATCTTATTAAAGAGAGGTAAAAATCACGCTGAAGGATGTCCCAGTTGCGAAACCCTGCCTCTCCACGCCAACATCTGAACACCCAGAATAGGCCTTCCGGGGGGATGGTCTCATCAGAGCTCGTTCTACAGGGCGGGCCTCCAGCTGACTGATCCACAGTCTTAATTTAGGTTCAGAATAAGTGTTCCAAAAGAAAGGGAAATTGATACTACATCCGTCTCTATAGGCTATCTTACCCAGCCAGACTCTAAAATGTAGATACTTTACCATAAAATTATTTTATGACTTCCTACCTAAAATTTACCAGCTTGTCTGTGCCATAAAAGAAAGCCTTTTCTAACTTCCTCTCCAGTAATCACCATAAGGGATTTTTTTTTCTTTCACTGCAGTGAAGGCTGAGACTAACCTTTCAATCAGTCAGCAGTACCACTTACGAATGCAAGTGTGGATGCCTTCCTGGAAAGTTCCATCGGCTTCCACAGCCTTAACATCTATAAATGATTGGACTAAATTTATTGGATACGAAACAGACTAGACTGCTATTTATTCCTCTTTGAGACATTTAAAGCATTTGAAATATTCATTTAAAGCTCAGCCTTACTTGGTAGAACTGGGTAGGGGAGCTGTTAAGGAATTTTTCTTAATTTGTTGATTGAGAAATCATAGGAAAAGTGGTCGGCTCTCAGACAGGGAATAAAGAGGTTTAGGATGCCAGATTACCACGGTTTATAGCTACTGGAGACGTCAGAGTTATCCAGTAAGCATTACTGATTGACTGATCACCCCCATCTGAACGACATGGGGTCTATGTCAACATTCTGGCTGCACATGCAGCATACACATCTACTCTCACAAAGTTGAGAGAGAGAGAGAGAGAGAGAGAGAGAGAGATCCAAGAATCAATCACTGGACTTTGCTGATTATTGCTTCAAACCTATTTTTTATAAGAAGCCCCTTTGCTTCTGAGCCTCAGCACGTTCTTTTAAAGCAAAACTTGAAAGTCAAGTTGCTTTTGAGACTCAAAAACAAACAAACGAGAAGTTCAGTAGGAACAGCCTTCTTTTCAAAACTGGGAGACAGAGAAAGAGCGAGAGCCTTGGCTGGGCAGTGGAGAAGATGAAGACATAGGAACTGGGTCACTCAACTAAAGCCCTGTACCAAAGGAGGGGGGCCAATAAGGATCGGGGACCAGGTGTTTTCCCTGACTCTGCTAATTACAAGTTGTGACATTTGGAGAAAACTCTATTATTTCTCTAAGAACTCTTCTCCTTGAGATAAAATAGGGATCATTGCACCTGCCCGTTGGCTATCAGAATCACTCCCCTGACAGTCGCTGTTTCTTCTCCTGACTTTCTCTCTAATTTTTTGTTTCAAATAGCAAATGTCCTATTACTTTACTCTCTCTTCCATATTAAGACAGAGGCTTTAGGAAGGCAAAGTTGTGCTTGTTTTTCACTGTGGGATCCACAGGGCCTGGCACAGTGCTGAGAGAATTTATAGGTGATGATACATTTTTGATAAGGAATGCTGTGAGGCAGGGGTGTAGCATGGTAAAGCTGAGCAGGTACAGACAAGGTGCTGGGTCCCATCTCCACCACTGCAAAGAGGGAGAGAAGGGGGGTAGGGGGATGCTTCTTAGGTTATCGAACAGCTCAGATACAAGAATGGAAATGAAAAGGTTTTGCAAACGGCAGACTGTAATAGCCACGATACACTGTTTAGGTCATTTATTGTCCAGTCTCCTGAAGCTCAGGGCTATGTACAATGCCTTCCAAATATCACAGCCATAGTGGGAAATCTACAAAAGAAGAGCCCCCTTTGTAGCCGGCATCTGTTCATCCTGGGTGACATACGAAGTGACATAACTGGAAAATTCAGTTTGAACTGAATTTCAATTCACTTTGGGTGGTGGTGGAGGAGATCAATCAGTGCACTTCTGGCAGTTTTTAGCACTAGTCAACATTCAAGCTAACCGATGACCTTTTACTTTCAAACGACTATGTCGATGTCTTGAAGACACGTGATAATTTTTTTTAAAGCATTGTCTACAAAATACTTTTGTTAGGAATGATATAAAAATATATAATATATACTGGACAATAACTAGAAAAGCATAAAGCATAAAAATTCTTGGGCTAACATACCTAAGTTATACACATAAAACTCATGCTTATCTTTTACATGTGTCCCAGGCAGCAGGATTTGCTTCTGGCGTAGAGGGACTGACTGGGAAGGCTTTCTGTAGTCCAGGGTCTCTTCTGAGCAATAGTTTTAAGGCTTTCTGATTGATCAAGTTAAATGTCAACCCTCAGAGAGAAACCCAAACGTTTTGTGTGCATGGGGTACCTAGACCCAAAAACATTGAGGTTACACTTCACCAACTGTTCTGAAATTATGTTTAGCTATTTTCTAGATGTTCCTCATGTTTTTGTTTAACGCTAGCATGTGTGTGGTGGCTTGACTGTGCTTTCTGTCTTCATGATTATCTCCAGAAGCTCACTGTTGGTACAGGGCTGATAAGGGCAGGCAGGCAGCTTTGTTTTTACATTACATCTTTACAGCTTCTGGTAAAGATTTCGTCCTTGGCAGAATGAATTTCCATGTACAAAGCTTATGTGGGGGTTTGGATAACACAATGAATTCCTCTGAATTATTAACCATACTATGAATCACCCCATCAAAGGATCTGTAACTGGATATTGTTTTTGCTCTCTTGTGACCCACTTAGGTTATAAGTTCGAGTGTAAGAGCTGAAGTTTTCCACACTCTGGAAAGCTCTATGCAAAAGGGAATAGCTGTCATCATAGATACTGCTTGCTTCTGACTTCTTAAGACATCTTTTTCAGTATCCTCATCAAGGGTCGGACATAAGCATGTCTTCCAAGTTCTTAACCCCTTTCCAGGTTTCTGTATTTTAATACAAAGCATCTTTGAGTCATGGACTAATTTGTTATCTGAACAACTGAAGAATTTTCCTAATTAAAACAAAAGCTTTAATATTTTGATGTATTATGAATTTTTCCATAGTTTTGTCTTTAGAGATGAATCCTCTTAGGTAAATACTCAGAATCAAAAAAGGAATTCATAATTCACTCATTGGAGCAGAAAATTTATGAAATCAACAACCTTTCATTTTCTTGTTATAAAAAGCCAGCTCTGATTTCCTTGATGAATTTACCTATTATCTTACTCTCTGCCCAGAAGGAATTCTCAGAACTCACTTTGACAGACAGCAGGACCAATAGGTAGAAACACAAACAACATCTGAAAATACCTCATCAATGTACTCAATGAAACATGCCCAAGCCAAGCAGAACTACATGTAATCTTTGGCTTTTAGCCTCAGTGGATTTGTTTGCAATGGCATTCCTTCACATGCAGAGAACATGAAACATTGTAATAGCAAGGCTATGTCAGTATGCAAAGTTATGCTTACCTCCTGTTTAGTTAGTTTGGGTCCATCTTTGCCCTCGGTATTCTCTGGAGACTAGAAAGAAAACATTTCAGTGAACTGTTTTTAAATTTGTAATCATGCAAACAATGATTAAAACATACATGGTGATATGATGCCTAGGACCAGGGAAAAAGGCATTTATTAAGTATGTATTTTAAGTGTGTGTGTGTGTGTGTGTGTGTGTGTGTGGTGTGTTTGTACTCATCTCTGGGTGCACATATAGAAGCCAGAGGTCGACAGTGGATGTCTTCCTCTACTGCTTTCCACATTATTTTTGAAACAGGGTCCCTCATTGAACTCAGAGCAAGTTGGTCTGGTCAGGGCGACTACCCAGCAAGCTCTGGAATTGCTTATCTCTGCCCCCAGAGCTGGGAACACAGATACGTGCAGCAGTCCCTGGCTTTCACGGAGGTGCCGGTGATTCAATTTCAAGTCTTCTTATTTTCACAACAAATATGATATCCACCTACCTAGCCCCCCCCAACTCTGGTCCTCTGGAAGAATGGGAAGTGCTTGTAACCACTGAGCCATCTCTCTCTACCCCATACCCTATGGCATCCTTCTCTGCAATGTGAATGCACCTGAAGCAATTTTCATCCGTCCTTGACGAGTGGAGGAGGGGTATCTGGAATCCACCATCTTGTTTACCTCCTTGTTCAAGTTACTTTACTGCTTTACAAAGTAGGACAGAGGATGAAAGTGCCATGAGGGGTTGGAGGGGATTTGCGGGGTGGAAATTCACCAGGGAGCTGACAGAGGACACGATAAAGAGAAAGAGGGAGGAAGTTAAGTCACACTAAGCATGTTTTTAAAAGCTACAGGGAAACATTTCATGTGTACTTAAAAACCGTGAATATTATAAAAACATATGTTTACAGATACACATACACTAAAGTGACATTACTTGAGGCAATAATACTTCAATCAAGAGCCACAGACAAAACAAAAGTCCCAGTTCCAGGCATGAGAAACCTCCCTTTGAGTTATTAGGAGAGTCCGAGAGACTCTCAAAACAATATCGGCTACTGCCAATGACTTTGGTTACATTCCAGAACTTAAAGGCAAGATCTTATCGCTGAAGATACAGCATAGTTCAGGCACAGGACTTGAAGGAAGCCTTCTGGAACTGACCTGGAAGCCTCCTCCCTGAGGGATGGCTCTTACAGTGTCTGACGGTGCTAAGCTGTCAAGGGGGACAAACAACTATCGTCCTACCCGGCTATGACACCTAGGACACACAACATGGCAATGGCCAGCACTGCAAGATATCCGTAAAGATGTAATAGTAATACATATCTTGGCAGTAACCAATAGCTGCCTAAGTGGACTTAAGCCTTACTCAGCAGGAGGGAAACCATGCCAACTTCCTATGGTTAGCAAGGTTATGGACTGTGTGGGAGAACCTACTGCCACTTTCATGCATCAGTATTACTAATAACTATATTCTAAATACTTATTCTTTTAACCAGTTAAGTGTTGGTCTCAACCCTCATCAAAGCAGTGGGTTTTGTAGCAGATGGAAGCCATCATAAAAAGCCAGCACAATGACAATAGTCAACATGGATGGAAGAGATCATACAAGGCCCTGCACACCCCTAGAAGAAAAGCTACAGGCAATTAATGACTGCCAAGAGTCAGAGATTCAGCCTTCCCCAGGGCTGAACTCCTTGGGAGGTTATCAAATACCTAAACACATTACACATATGAGCAACATGAACTGAACTTATATATGTGTGTGTGTGTGTGTGTGTATAAAAATATATATACACACATATAGCATAAATTTGAGAGTGAATGGGGGAGGACACAGAAGTTGAAGGGGGAAGGAAGGGATAGAAATTATACAAATGATAATAGCTATCTATGAAATTATCAATAATTTTAAAAAAGAAAATAATAATAATAAAGAGACGCAGGGTGCTCAACAAAGCCCCACTTTTCACAGAAGCATATTCTCATCCTGCATTTGCTTCACTTTGATATCTAGACCATGCTTTGATATGTTTGGATAAACTTATCTGTTATTTTTCCATCATCATTTCTGGTGTCTTTATTACAATCCTACCCTGAGCATGACAGTCATGTGCCCTGGTGCTCATGGATTTTGATCCCTTTCTTGAGGCAGCACCACACACGCCTGTGACAGTTTGAACCTGGGCACCCACATCATTTCCGGTGTCTTTATTACAATCCTACCCTGAGCATGACAGTCATGTGCCCTTGTGCTCATGGATTTTGATCCCTTTCTTGAGGCAGCACCACACACGCCTGTGACAGTTTGAACCTGGGCACGCACATCAGTGGCTCACAACTGCCTTTAATTTCAGTACCAGAGAATCTAAAGCCCTTTTCTGACCTCCATGGGCACCTATGTTCCTCTTCACAGAATATCAGAGAGACATACACACAGGGAGACATAAATAAAAATAATATAAATCTTGCAAAAAAAGGCTCATTAGAAAATTGAACAAATGAATATATTTTAAGACTTCATAAAACTAGAAGGTGAGAACTACGGCATGAATAGGTAGCCAAGAGGACTGGTGTACCCTTAGAAAATATACAAATAGGGTTAATGCGATGGCTGAGTGTGTGGAGAACACTTGTCATTCAAGCCTGAACCTATAGTGAAAAGAGAACTTATCACCACGCACAAAACTCAAGTCCAAATGGATCAAAGACCTCAATATAAAGCCAGTCACGCTGAACCTTATAAAAGAGAAAGTGGAAAGTACACTTGAACGCATTGGCAAAGGAGACCACCTCCTAAATATAACCCCAGCAGCACAGACACCGAGAGAAACAATTAATAAATAGGACCTCCTGAAACTGAAAAGCTTCTGTAAAGCAAAGGTTATGGTCAACAAGACAAAATGGCAGCCTACAGAATGGGAAAAGATATTCATTAACCCCACAACAGACAGAGGGCTGATCTCCAAATTATACAAAGAACTCAAGAAATTGGTCACCAAATAGAACAAATAATCCAATTTAAAAAATGAAGTTCAGACCTAAACAGAGAACTCTCAACAGAGGAATCTAAAATGGCTGAAAGCCATTTAAGGAAATGTTCAACATCCTTAGTTTTTAGAGAAATGCAAATCAAAACAACTCTGAGATTCCGTCCTACACCTGTAAGAATGGCCAAGATCAAAAACACCGATGACAATTTATGCTGGAGAGGTTGTGGGGAAAAGGGAACACTTCTGCATTGCTGGTGGGAATGCAAGCTGGCACAYCCCRTTTGGATGTCAGTGTGGRGATTTCTCAGAAAATTAGGAAACAACCTTCCCCAAGACCCAGTAATACCACTTTTGGATATGTATCCAAAGGATGCTCAATCGTGCCACAAGGACATGTGCTCAACTATATTCATANTTCTCAGAAAATTAGGAAACAACCTTCCCCAAGACCCAGTAATACCACTTTTGGATATGTATCCAAAGGATGCTCAATCGTGCCACAAGGACATGTGCTCAACTATATTCATAGCAGCTTCGTTTGTCATAGCCAGAACCTGGAAACAACCTAAATGCTCCTGGACTGAAGAATGAATAAGGAAAATGTGGTACATTTGCACAACAGAATATTACACAGCAGAAAAAAATAATGACATCTTGAATTTTGCAGGCAAATAGACGGAGCTAGAAAACATCATTTTGAGTGAGTTAACCCAGACAAAGAAAGACAATTATCACATGTACTCTCACTCATAAGTGGTTTTTAAACATAAAGCAAAGAAAACCAGCCCACAAATCACAATCCCAGAGAAACTAGACAACAATGAGAACTCTAAGGGAGACATACATAGATCTAATCTACATTGGAAGTAGAAAAAGACAAGATCTCCTGAGTAAATTGGTAATAATTGGGGGAGGATTGAAGGGGAGGGAAGAGTCAGGGAGGGGAGTAGAGAAAAATGTAGAGCTCAATAAAAATCAATTTAAAAAAATAAAAAGAAAAGAAAACCAAGTCTTGAAAGTCACCTTCTCATCTTCATGTAAGCACCATGGCAAACATATGTGCACGTGTACACATGAAAATAAATAAAAGAAAAATAAAGAACCCCCCCCAAAATAGCAAACTCACATTTATCACTGTATTTGGTTTAGCACAATAAAACAGCTGTATTCATGCCTTATCTGATAACAAAATTAAGCAGATCATAAAACTGCTGCTTAGTAGGGCTGGTAACACTGAAGATTAATAGAAGCTTCTCAAAGAACAACCTGGAAAAAGCTCAGAGAGATAACAAGGTGATGACACAGTAATTCTTTGTTAAAAAAATTGTTGTATTTCTATTATATGTAATACGACATAGTTGGAAATAATATGCATGCTCAATAAATAATTAGGAGCTATTTAAACTACATCTATGGAGATGACTTAGTGACTAAGAGAACTTGCTGCTATTTCAAAGGACCCAAGTTCAATTTCCAGCACCTGTGTTGGGTGGTTCGGAACCACCAGTAACTCCAGTTTCAGAGGATCCAGTGCCCTCTTCTGGCCTCCACAGGTACATGCACACATGTGCATAAATACTCAAAGCACATACATAAATAATAAAATAAATCTCAAAACCAAACTATAACTATTAATATAGTGAGATTAGAATAGGCATAAAATAAGAGAATAAAGATCTACATAAATTAGTGATATATTTATAAAAATTAGGTAATAAAATAATGAGCAAAATGTAAAAATTGCAAATAGTCTGGGGAAAATGAAACATTTCAAGGCAAAGGTCACAGGGATACTCTCTGTCCCCTGATCTATGACACATGTGGTTTACCATCTTCTATCAGCTCCCTCGCCTACAAGGTTAGAGCTCTTTTTCCACACTTGACTAATCATTCTCTCCTCCAAACAGAACCTCTCCTGTCCTGGAGGGAAACAGAACATTCTCTTTTCTGTCCTCTACCCTTGCACAGGGATGCCAGATTCACAGCCCTTGTGTTGTATCCGTTAAGTGAGTTCTAGACACCAACATCTCAGCTAGTCCAAGCGTATGACAGCTTCGACAGAAGGTTTTCCCAACTCCCTAGGTTATACAAACTTGGTGCTTCCATCTATCTAGATTTTTTGATGATCAGGCCAGTCAGTAGCTGTCAATCAGGGATGCCTCTACTTGTAACTGATAATGGCTAAGAAAGCAGTATGCTGGTATTATATAAATGTATATAACATATAAACATATCCTGCTTAGTTTTTCAGCTTGTCGCAGGTAAGGGTCTTAAAAAGAGGAAACCTCAGTTGGGAAAATGCTCCCACTGTCCTATGTGCAAGCCTGTGGATTATTTTCTCAATTAATGTGATTAATGAATGATGTGGGCAGGTCCACCCCACTGCGGGCAGTGCCAACCTGAGGCCACTGGTCCTCAACTGTGTAAGAAAGCAAGCTGAGCAAGCCCTGTGGAGGAAGCCAGAAAGCAGCGTTCTTCCATGGTTTCTACCTTCAGGTTCCCACCCTGGCCCCAACTACTCTCAGTGATGAGGTGATGTAAGAGTTGTAAGGTGAAACACACCCTGTTCTCCCCAGCTTACTCTTGGCCTTGGTGTTTATCATAGCAGTGAAAACCCTAACCAAGGACACACACACACACACACACACACACACACACCCCATGAAAATATTAACATTATATAAACTCAACATTCATAACACTACTTTCAATATTATATGCCATGGATTAGGAGACAATATTATCAACACATTAATCTCTAAACATAGATGTAGTTGTAGGAGCCAGCCACGATAAGCTAAATAGAAACAGACCACCCAAAGGAAGTTCTTTACTTCCAACCATTATCACCTGCCAAAGTAGGACTCAGCCGTAGATAAGTTTAATGGAGGCCTGAGCCTCGGTAGTTTACCCTGAAGCAATACTTGGTTACAGGAAGAACACAAACTGAGATTACCCGAACACCACCCAAGAACAGACCTTCAGAAGGAAATGCCTAACGTTCCAACCGTTCCCACCGTTGTAGATAGGATCACCTACCAGCACACACTCACCAGGACACCCTTAGACAAATGTCAGCCAATCAAGGGTCTTGAACCTCAGAAACCCCTCACCCCCACCTTTACTACTATAAAAACTCAACTCTAACTGAGCTCGGGGCTCTCCGTTTATTCCAATACATTGGACATGCGGAGAGACTGAGTTTGCAAACTTGCATAAAAGAAAGGCTCTTTGCTTGTACATATGGGACTCGGTCTCCTTGTTGGTTTTTTGGGGACTTTGCGGATCTGGGCATAGCACTAATGATGTTTCATTAGATGCAACAAAAGACACCGCGTTAAAAAGGCATGAAGAATGAAAATGTTAATGCCTTCCGATGAGCAAACTGATTACAGATGCGACAAAGAACAGCTCCAGACAAGGCTGGTTGCTCTGGCAGTCTCTCCACAGGGGTTTTTATTATCAAGCTCAGACACATTTCCAGTTAGGAGCACCTGATGTTTTCTTTGGGGTCAACATGCTTCAGCGGCCTGATTACAAGCTGCGGGCTCAAAACTCTGCCTTGTATCCTGGCTCCAAGAGCTGGGTCCGGCAACACAGTCAGAGGCTCAATCTCTACATCAATGATTTAACAATGCCATCTAATGTAAAGAAGGGTCATGCTTATTATCCCTTAGGCAGATGTTAGAGAAAGCTGCTCGGGAACTCGACTGCTATGCAGATGTTGTACGATAGACGGTGGAGGTAATTTTAAAGAATCTTTTGAATTACAAAATATAAAGGTCCATCCAGGGGAGCCTTAAAGATGCGCACATTTCCTTAGATGCAGATTCTCTGCGTATGGCCATCATGCTGTTGCTTGCGATGACCAGGTGTTCTGCTCTGGGAAGACCTTCATTATGGATGTCTTACTGCACGCCTCAGCACTTAACTGTGAATGAACTGAAGCAGGTTGCACCAGGGGTCAAATAAGGACAAAGAAAGGAGGAGAAAGAGGATGAGGGGCAAATTTAGGTGACTTCTAGTGGGCAGAGGTGCAAAGCGAGGAGTGTTTCATGGGCTACAAGGACTGCCAGGCAAATAGGTTCCTGCTTCACTGTCTGGTGGACACCAGGCGTACGTAAATCTGGTGAGAACCAAGAACACCCAAGAACATGAGAACTGTGGTCAAACAAGGTCTTATGCATATCCTCAAGGTTCCTTCAACTACCAGCGAGCAAGAACTAGCAAGGAAGGTTGGAGATATTCAGGATGGCTAGGAGGTGGGCACAGTAGAGGGTCTCACAGGTCAAGGCATCAATGCAAGTTGATCTTGTGTCCAGCCAGAGGCAGAGGGATCACTCACTGAATCCGCAGTGACTGGATCAGGACACTGACTCAGCCAGAAGGCACGGGAGGATTATTTTGAGGGAGCACGGCTCCTAAAGCAATCTCAAAAGAGCAGGTACGCTTGGTGGGAGATGAGCCAGACACCGTGCTGTATGATTGGAGCTGAACAACATCGCCCTCTGCAGGATGAGCTGCGTAGGAATCTGATAGACACCACCATGTGCCTCAGAGCTGTGCTAATCCCAGGCTCGGGTTTATACATTTGTTTCATGAACGGACAAATGTCACAGGAGGCTCTCTTACACTGGGAGGGTTGACTTCTCAACTGAAGACCGGCTTCCTCAATAGCTGATGTATTATGCCAAGATAAATTATTGTACCCTTTTGCTACTATTAGGGCTCAGGGTTACAATTTGTCAGGTCAGGAATGGTATACATGGCCACATATCAGGGATAAAACATCGTTTTCCCTCAACACTCAGTGCTAAGGCCAACATGGGCAATCCATGTGTGTGTGTGTGTGTGTGTGTGTGTGTGTGTGTGTGTGAGCGCGCGCGTGCCTACGCATGTGCTTCGTCTCTGCAAAGGGTGTTAGCTTCTTGTGTGTTTTAATAACTGCTTATGTAAAGTGCCTCTATGCCTCTATTATTTCACCCTAGGCTAGCCCTGGGCAGTTTCCAGGAACCTCTATCATTTCTCAAGAAGGAAAACAAATGGGGTAGGGCTAAGGGAGGAGTGCTTACTTGCTCGGTCAGATTTAAAGGCTTAGAAATAATAAAATAAACAATTTAGATGTAGTTAACATGTATTTAGATTTGCATACCACTACCCCTCCAAAAAGATAAACACTAAAAAAATCCAAGAATACAGAAAGCATGAAAATAAGGGATGTAAAAATATATTTGTGAGCTACGAACTTAACTCCATGTCCATGAACAGGTTTGAGTTTCAGCACCAACAATGAAAGAATAAACAAATCATCACACACATTGTTGTGCTTATTTAAAAGCTAGAGCCAATGTGCATCAGGAAGGCACTAAAATACACACTAGTACACAAAAAACAACATGCAGTAGTGAAAACAAACTATGGGTAGGCATGTCATTATGCATAAATCTCACAACAGTGGTGAGCTGAAAAAAGGTATCAAATGATTTGAAAGAAAGTTTAAAACTACATATAAGTGCTTAACCTGTAAGAAGAGCAAAGAAAAACCACAAACTCAAACCACATTACTTTTGGGTGAAAAGTAGGAAAAACAAATTCACTGGCAAAGGTTGTATACTTCATAAGATGGATGAGAACAACATTGGCTTACTATTTCTACTTAAAGATGGATGGATGGATAGATGGATAGATAGGTGATAGAAGATAGATAGATAGATAGACAGATGATAGA
>LOEQ01000824.1:124583-154794 GCA_001685075.1 Bramus lutescens | reverse complement strand
GCTAGCCCGGCCTCTCCGACCTGCACCTCCGCTTCCTCCCTCGGCGCTCCACTCGCTCGCATCCCGGTCTCCCAATGGCGAGCCCCGCCAGCCGGTCGCGAGGCCCCATTGGCTGAGGGAACGTTCTAAATTCCACGAGGGCACGCCCACCCCCGCTCACCCAGTACGCGCAGTTGTAGTTTCTACTTCACTGGGAAAAAAAGAAAAGAAAAAAAAAAATCTGCCTGGCGACTGAGCATGCCCAGTTGAACTAGTAGCCTTCAGGCCGCTGTCTTGGAGTTTCATTGCTTCACGCGCTTTCTTTGGATCGGAGCAGAATGCACCTTCGTAGAAAAGAAAAGTTAAGTACTGACATGTTAACTTTATAATATAAATAGGGACACAGGGTATCTTGTACACTGGTTACTCGTAAAAACTTGTAATGGGTGTTCATGGTGCAGATCTGTACAGGGTAGGAGGTCCTCTGCTCAGGAAGTCTTACAGTTTCTAGGGCTCTCAGTCCCACCTCTAGCAAATTAAAAAATGCCTCGATCTAATTGTGATTTATTATTATATTATTATTATTTATTTTAATCTGCGATTACAAGTCACATACAAATTTGGCCAATTCTGTGTGAAAATGGATATAGTGTGTTTGCTGTGGGGATTAGGGAGAAATCGAAAAAGGAAGAACAAATTTATATTTTAAGTATGTACATTTAAACAACACCTGCCAAGTTATCTTTCATGTATAGTGTAATGTTGCTCAAAGTCCCATAAAGAATTGCAAAATATACATTTCTGAATTTATTTTATAAGGGTCATTTTCATCCTGGTGAAGGACCTCAGCACGGTGGGGTTGAGGGAGAATTTTAGATCAACTCCCTTATAAACATAGGCACAAAGACACGTACAAAAATTTAGCAAATCAAATTCAACAATATTAAGAAGATAATACATAACTGGGGAGTTGGCCCTGGGAACACAGAATTTGTCTAACGTCTGAAAATCAATCAGTTTAATCAGCATGTGACTATAACAAGGAATGAGATCATCTTAACAGCTGTAGGAAAAATGGTAGTGAATGGGTGAGCAAGTCATGATAAATCTGTACAATGGAGTATTACTCTGCATCAAAGAACTGAGCTATCCCTGCTCAGATAAGTAGCAAAAGCAAAATGAAAGTCAATACAAGACACGGCGATGGGTGATTTCATTTGTACAAAATTACAGGAAAAGCAGACTAAACTAAGCGGGATTAGCCTCAGAATCGTTCACAAGGCAAAAGTCTCATCATAGGAAATTGCACTGAAGCCTTACAATACATAAGATGAGGTCTACTTTGGTCACGCAGAGCCTGCATGGAAGTATCAAACAAGTCATCAGGCAATTCATTTGAACGCCTACTTCACCTTTTCCTTGTTAATTTTCAGAATAAATGAGTTGGAATCCTTGCAAGGTCAAGAGGTAACAAATGGCTTCCTTTTCTGGTGCATCTAGCTCGGGTCTCTTTCTGTCACTGCCAGCTGCGCTTCAGTGTCCTGCTACTTTTATTTTCTTAGTGCTCATAGTGTCCTGTCTTCAGTCAGAGCGAGTCTTCCTTGGGACATGGTCCCAGTTGTCTTTGATGGATCTTTTCTCTCTGAAATTCAGTAGATGACATATTCAAAATAACTAAGGTAAGACCAATTCTTTGCTTTAGAGCTGCACAAAAACCTAGAGGTTCATATTTTTTTTTTACCATTAAACAAATATAATGAATATGTCTTGGAGGAGAGTTATTTTGCCAAGTGCTTGATGGTTGAAGAAGAAGAAAAAAATGGCAGGGAAGATATTTTTAGTAAGATGTGTGGGGAAGAGGCTGGGTAGTGTAAGAATGTAATCTGGGTTGAATTGTGCTTTTTGCTTTTGGCAAGTGCTTTGCCACCGAGCTACATCCCCAACCCTGTTGGTTTTCTTTATGGAGATTTAAAGGTGTCAGAATTAGGGATAAAGCGACTTTTTCCTTCTGGTAATAAAAATGTGATCCAGAAAGCTGGTTTCTTTCATTGCTAGTTTTAAAGACCAAATACTTAGTTAAGAGTAGCAAACAAAATTACAATCATAGTTTAGTGCACAAAATAAAACAGTTGCAATGAAATTGAAACGTGTTAGCTGGATAAACAAAGCTGATTGTGGGGCTGGAGAGACGACTCAGTGGATAAGAGCACTGGCTGCTCTCACAGAGGGCCCAGGTTTGATTCCCAGCCCCCTTATTGTGGGCACTCCACAACCATCCATAACTCCAGATCCAGGGAAGTGAGAGACCCTTCTCTGACTTCAAGGGCATCAAGGATACACACCTGCAGGCAAAACACTCACACATAACATAAAATTAATAAATATTTTTTAAAAAGCTGCTTATGAAAAACCTTGAGTGTTTGAGTCTCTTAGTTCATTTCCAAATATTGAAATTCACAACTTCAGTTGCAAACAGCAGTGGCTGTCTTTCCTTTGATATGGGTTGCACCTGTCTAAGCAGGGCAAGGGAACTGTGCACCCTCCCCCCACCACATTTACACTTTTATTACCCTTCAAGACTGGGGAAATCAGTGCTGAGGGTAAGAGGAGGAGGCAAAGAGAGTGACTGGATAGGCAGCTAGAATTTCAGGTTAAGAGATAAAGAGGCCTGAACTTGCCAAGTGTGGGACCGCAGAGATCAGGCTGTTAGGATGCAAGCGCGGCTCTGCTGTTGGGTGTATCCCAAAGAACATTTTTATTGCTTTTCTGAATGACCAACCTTTAAGACAGTGAAAGCTTTTCAAGAAGGTGCAGATACTTCATGAGCTCAGACAATGGATGGATCAAGGGAGTTGCTGTCTGAAGAAGAAAGAAGGAAAAATTAGGAAACAGAAGAGAAACTGTCTAGAGAAGCAGAGAGGACCAGGGGGATGGAAGGAGAAGGAGAAATGGGCAGGTGAGGAGCATGAAGGGTGTGCTCAATGTACAATAGATTCTTGAATGGAAACAGAATGTAACAGTACCATGTACTAGTAGATACAGTGGAATTTTAAATAATTAAAAAGAAAATGAGATTATTTTCATTTCCCATTTATTTGCACATGAAGACACACATGCTGTATGTGTGTGTGTGTTGTGTGTGTGTGCACATGCATGTGAACTAGTGTCTGTGTGCGTGCTGTAATATAAAATATATTTCCATTATTGGTAACCAATATTTGACAGTAGTACACGTTTAATGAACCTTGTGGGTCTTTGGGGCTCCAGTAATTTGCCTCTGGAAGAAATTTGCACAATCTTCAAATCTAGAAGGAAGCTTTCAAAGGAAGTTTGAAAGGAAAAGACTATTTTGCAAATCCCCTCCCACCTGTCCCTCCCCACCTATGTAAAGCTTGGGCATCTTCCCTCTGGCTTTTGCTGGAGAAGTTGGATCTGCAGTTTCTAATTCTAGGTCACATTAAGGGTCAAAGACTGCCAAGGTGAATCCGAGTGCAACAACAACTACGGCAGCAAACGGACAGAAGCTGAGAAAGGAAGTGATGAAGGAGCAATAACAAGAAGACAAATACGTATTCTTTCCCATAGAAGGCGCTCATACATAAATATGTCTATTATGTGACAAACAAGAACATTCTGTTTTGTTTGTGGTACTGGTAAAGACTCATTTGTTGACATGCTAATTTTGAGAAAGACTAAAACAGCCAGGGTAGTCTAAGAACCACCGATCCAAATCAAATAGTAACTTGCTAACAGCACCGATCCCTCGACTCTAACTCCAGTATGCTAACCCAGAATCTCACAACTGGGCCTGGGAGCCTGTGTTTCAACTAGGTTTCTTGTGTTCTAGCTCTAGAATTTGAGAAGTCTAGGCTAGGACTATGCTCTCAAAACATATGTACTGAATACTGGAACATTTGTTCCTCGTTCCAGGACCCTCCATGCAGATATCCGTGAATGTCTTTATGAAGTGCCGTCTCGTCTGGTATACGCTAAGTCACCTCCAGATCAGGTCTTGAGACTAATACAGTGTGGACACTCTGAGGATAGTTGTTCTGGGCGATGGTTTAGGATATCATAGGTAGTAAAGGAGTGCATGTCAACGTCTCTTCCCTCTTCATTATCTTCCCAAAGTGGGAACACAGTCCTATGAGTGAAGCTGGATCTGTAGACCTCACCCTCTATTCCGTTTTCCAGCTTGGCTTGGTACTGATTTTTTTCCTTCCTCTTCCTCTTCCTTAGCTTCAAGACACCCAAAGAGGAATTAACCAAGTACACCCCTAGATTAAAAGAACCCCTGTCTTTCCCTGAACCATTCAAGGCAGCTCCCGAACCCTCAAAGGGTCCAGAAATTCCTGCAAGCTTTTCGTAGTGTCGTCATGCTAACAGTTGGACCAACACTTGTAGCTCTTAGATGCAAGAGAGGCAAGGCCCTCTGGAGCCTCTGACAGGAAACCATCTTTTCTCTTTTCCAACTTCAGTCCAATTTAACCTGTGTGCAGGTAACTTGCCTCAAACATGTTTTATTCATCTCTCCCATCTCCAAGTCCCTTTAAATCCAATCTCTGTGCATTTATCTTTCCTTGGTTCTGATGGTGCTTGAACCCACAGGCGTGTAATGAATTCACTCTTTGTGACTACAAAATGACTATGTGAGGATAAAAGAGACACCCTTTGTAGTTAGGTCCAGGGATTGGGCTACAATCTTTTAGTCATCTCTTTCTACATGCCCCATGCAAAGAGCCTATTGGTTAAAAAAGGAGAAACAGAGTGCAGGGAAGCCCCCAAGGATTATGATAAAGACACAGCCAAGTAAAGACAGCTCCCATCTCCCTAGTGGAAAGAACACAGGGTACCAAAGACCAAGTAAGAGTTTCTGCCAAACCCTCTGGCAGAGTTACACATTCTTTGAGGCTGTTGTCCTTACCAGCCCACTCTCAAACAGGACCACACCCTGTTAAGGGTCTTTTTGGGGTTGTTCCTTCCCTTAACAGGCAGGGCTTCAGCTTTCCAATGCCGGGCCCAGCTGTGACAAGTTCAATAGAAGCCTGAGTTTCAGATTGCCCTAAAGCAATAGCCGGTTCCAGGAAAGACCACCCGGGAAAGGACTCTCCCAAGGGAAAGTACCTACCATTCCAAAGGAAATTCCTAATGTCCCAACCATTATAGATGGGATCACCTGATGTCCTCCCTTAGCCCAGCACACACCCAAAGATACTCCTAAACAAATGTCAGCCAATCAGGGGTCCTGAACCTTAGAAATCCCTCACCCCAATTTCTGCTATGATAAAAACCCTACCCCAACTGAGCTCGAGGCTCTCTGATCCTGTCAATGCATTGGACACATGAAGAATCTGAGTTTGAACTTGAATAAAGAGTTTTAGCAAGATCGCTATAAAACAAAATACAGATTTTGGGTCTGGATAAATTTTTGTTTTATAAACATGAGGTCATGTAACTTCTGCTAAAAATTTCTGATTTTCTATGGTTATTTCTACTCCTATTTCTACTCTCAAGAAACTGCAGCAGCAGCGGGGGGGGGAGGGGGAGAGAGAACATCTGAGAATCCTTAGGAGTTCACAGATACATCCAGCAACCCATCCCTGTCAGGGCAGCCCCATAAAACCAGTGTTTGACACTACCGACATGCTGCAGGGCCTGAAAACCCTGTGTTTGATCTCCAGAACCCACAGTAAAGGGGGAGAAGAGACTTCTGAAAGTTGTCTTCTCACCACAACACTCATGCTCTGCCACACACGTATGCGTACACACACAATTTTGGAAAAGGTTTTTCATAGTCTGCTTTATCTCAGTAATTTACCTCTTTACATGACAAGAACAATCTTGCAACTTTAGCGAATGTTTCATCAAAAGTCTTAGTGGTTGCAGTCACAGCTGTGGGTTAAAGTACCAGCTCACTGAGCTAAGGTCACATTAGTTAACATCTTGGAACCTAAGCAGACCTTGCAGCAATGGCAAAACAGAGGCAGCTTGGAGGAGCCAAGCTAAGCTTCCAAGTGACAACGAAGAACATTGTGTTTGGCACTATCTTAATAATTGGTTCAGTTTCCTGAACAAAACAGATTCCCAAGGCATATTGGGCTGGATGTGCCAAAGATGTGCACAACTAAAACTGAAATTATGTTGATGCAATTTAGATAGGTGAAAAATTAGACTAAAGGATTAAAATTTTCAAGCAGAGATGGATGTTTGAACAGCATGCATTTCTCTCTCTCTCTCTCTCTCTCTCTCTCTCACACACACACACACACACACACACACACACACACACACCAGAGTAGGGAGAGTGGGTCCAAACTCTTAATATAAATGACTTTTTAAAAAGACATTCCACAGAGTAAAAAGTTTTTCCTTTATAACCAGGTCTGAACTTGTGATAGGCATAAGGACCTTCCTGGGTCTCGGGCAGTCTGTGCCTATTCCACATATGAGTTAGTGTTGTTCATGTAGGACAGGGGGAAGTTGTGGAAGATTCAAGAGAGACCAGGGCAAGAGTTGGGTTGGGCATTCTCCATGGTGCTTTTTAAAACTATTTATCTTGCAAAATGAAGAAAATTGTTTATCATGAGGGAGTACCAACATAAAGTTCTTTGCTAACAGAATTTAGATTTGGGAATAGTTCTAGCTAAAACAAAACAAAGACTTTTGTTCCCTAGCTCCACGGCAAACACAGGTTGCTAAGTGACCAGGCTGGTGGTAATGAAATGCATGCAAAAATCCACAGGGCCTTAGTGTAAACACCACCTGCCATTAGCTAGTCTTTAACATTAGCTCTGTGGCTCCTTCTGTCCTGGACTCTGTTACCAGTGTCTGAATCAGAGCCATCTGATGTCCAAAGAGATGAGAGTTACACATTAAGGATGTGAGTTCTGAAAGCTGAGCTCCTGAGTCTCTGTCCTGGCTTTGGATTACCCAACAGCACACCACTTCCTGTATATGAAAACTAAATGCCCGTTTGATCAAAGTTGTCCCACATAGATGGTGTCTGTGAAGCGTATCTGAAAACAATCCCCAGATAACACTATACTGCACAGGAAAAGCAAAGTGGTTGTCTGCTGAATTATGGTTATATACATTTGCCTGGAACATAGTACTTTACATATTTTGTTTGAAGAAAAGTATATTTCTTCTTAGACTACAGAAAACACCAGAAACTTTTAACTTTTCCTTAATTTCCAAGAACCTATTTTTATACATTGAACAGGATTCTTTCAAAATTGGAGTAGAAGAGGGTAATTAAAATGGCAAAGAGCCACTCCACGTTATGGTCCATTGCCCTGTGTTAGACAGAAGTGTTAGATAGTTGTTCTATGTCACCTTTGTTCTACCCAGATGCTGGGGTCCCTATTACAGCTTAGGTTCTGTGAGTGAACCGCATATGGATAATCAGACAGGCTTATATGAGAAATAGAAAACGGAGGTTAAAGGCAGCATCACTTGCTCCGTCTATATGTGGACTGCTTCTTGCTTTTCTGTGTCAGTAAAGACCCTGGGCACTAGCCTCATGGCTCTCCCAGCTCTCTGCAGGCGTAACAGGCATAGCAGGCCTATTATACGCCAGAAATGGTGTCCTCTTAATTGAGACAGTGTTTTGATTTGTAGTGTGTTTTGATAGCAGAAGAGGTGTGGCTTCCTTTGATGACCAGGTCTGAGGTACGACTTTGGGAGACTTTCCAGCTACTTAGAATCTGTTTCTTTAGTTTTGCTTTCTTCTAACCTAGAGTCTGATTCTTCAGTTCCTCCAGCTACTTTACAAACCACTAAACATCGAGTCTCTCTCCTTTCATTGGGTAGAGTGTGTCTTTGCAGAGATATCACAGCTTACAGAACTTCTTCCCAGCTCTACGAGTTGCACTCCTTCCCACCGAAGCTGTGACTTGGGGAGAGGGTGTAGAGAGATGTATTGTCTTTGTGTGTCCTTGAGTACCTGTGGCAAACAGAGCCTTTAAAACCACAACAGTTAGGGTTTCTATTGCTTTTATAAAACACCGCTACCAAAAGCAATGGGGAAGAAATAAACCCTTGGGGGAGGAAAGGGTTTATTTTATATTATAGCTGCAGTCCATCATCCAGGAACGTCAAGACAGGAGAACCTCTAGGGAGAAACTGATGTGGAGGCCATGGAGAAGTTTTGCTTACTGGCTTTCTTCCCAAGGCTTGCTCAGCCATCTTTCTTTTATACCCTGGGACCAACTGCTAGGGGTGGCACTACACACAATGGGTTGGGCCCTTACCTATCTATTACAGATTGAGAAAATATACCATAGGCTCACCCACAGGCCAATCTAATGGGGACATTTTCTCATTTGAGGTTTCCTCTTCCCAAGTGACTCTAGCTTGCGGCTAGTTGACATAAAACCAGATAGTACCACACTCCAATGGGTACAGCTAAGAACATAAACATCTTATTTAGCCTGCTGGAACTTTAGGAAATTTGTTACTACTGAATTGCACCTTACCCTGAAGTGACGTAGGACTTAGAACTGAAGAGTGGAGTGTGTACGTCTTTAATGGTAAACTTTAAAGTAGGTTGCTTTGTTTTAATGACTCTTCAGAGGGAATCAGAAACTATCACTGAGGACTAGAGGCTTAGAGACCCACATTTCCTAGTGTTGACACACTTGGTGACACTTTTTGTCAGCAACAAATTGGAAAATCAAAATGACACAACTGACTTTAGGGTAAAGGTTGAGATAAGATTATCAATTGTTTGTTGGTTGCTACAAGCTTCACTTGATAAGCTATTTCAAGAAAAAAGTTATATATGTTCAGAGAATAATTAGTTTGTAAGGATAAATGAAAGAGAATAGAGAGTCTGCAAATTGGGGGACTTCATAAGGTTAGAAGAGGCAACTGTTTTTCACCCCAAGTGAAGAAAAAGAAAATTACTGCTTGAGAAACAAAAGCTGACAAAATTTGACAAAAATCAGATCAGTGATCACATAAGCTGTGATGTCCCGTCATGCAGTTCAGTTAACCAGATGACTTGAAAAGACTTAAAATTGTCCATAAAAGTGCCATTGCCAATAAAAGGAGAGAGAGTTTGAGGTGGAAGGAGCATAACAGACTAAGACAGACACTGGGGCAGGAAAATACAAAACTGTACCTAGAAAGTAGGTAGAGAGTTGAGGAAGCATAAATTTGTAGGACAGTTTCATCATTAGAAGGCTCTAATCTAGACTACATGTGACCATGGTTTTCTGAGACTTAAAATGACACTCAGCATCTCAACACAGTAGGTCGGGAAGGTTGTCCAACCTTTAAGGCAGGCTTATCTCAAGTTGGCCATCTTTGGCAAGGACTAAGTAAAACCTTGCCGAAAGGAGAATCCTGGAATTCTGAAGGTCAGTGGACAATGAACCCCTCTGAGGAGCCCAGGTAGAATATTTAAGAACCATTCCTCATCTCTAAAGTAGGCATTCTAGAACTCCTAGCCAGTCAGATGTTGGACTGTGGGTCAACGGGAGAAGGTATGCATGTAGGCTTGCTGTAGATGCTTTCTGCACATTTTTCTATGACTGGGACTTGTGAGTTTTCTTTCTGAGAAAAAGGAGTCATTGGAAATAATTTATGCACTAGAAGAAAAGAGAAAGAAATATTTGTATCCAGAGGAGAAGGCTGGTGGTCTTGACTAGCATTCACCAAATATCCCTGCTTTATGCTTTCATGAACGAAGTCTCCAGCTATTTTCATCTTGCACAATGGAAACTTGAGGCACCGAACAACTCCTATTCCCATCCCACGTCCCAGTTCCTTGTAATTGCCATTCTGTTGTCACTACAAATTATATTACTCTAGTATGTACAAATTATACTACCTATGTAAATGGAGTCACATAGCATTTCTCTCTTTTCTTCTGTCTTATTAACTTAGCACAACATTCCTGTCTGTGTTCTTATAAATCATAGATTATGTCTTATTTGAGGTGGATTAATATTCTGCTATATAAGTACGTCACATATTATTTATAAACTCATCTAATGATAGACTCTTGGGGTGTTTCTAGCTCTTCACTATTATGAGCAGCACTGCTTGGTCAACATGATCCCTGAGATCCAGAATACGATTATTGTATATTTTAGTTACTTTTCTGTTCCTGTGACAAGATACCATGACCAACTTATGCAAGAGAGAGTTCATTTTGCCTTAGGGTTCCAGGGATGAAGTCCATTATGGCAGAGAAGCATGGCAGCAAGTGGCAGGAATGGTGGCAGAGGCAGGAAGCTGAGAACTCATATCTTCAATTACAATCAGAAAGCAAAAAGAACAAACCGGGAGAGGGCTGAAGTTATGAATTCTCAAAGCCTACCCTAGTGACATATTTCCTTTAGGAAACCTGCATGTTTCCAAAATCTCTTCAAATAGTGCCACCAGCAGGAGACCAAGATTTCAAGTGCCTGAGCCTATGGGGGACATTGCTCATTCAAACCACTCTACTTCCTGTTGCCTGCTGCCGTGATCAAGGGGGCATGTACTAAGATGAACATTTTCCATTCTAAGTTTGGAGTGATTGAAATGGCACAGATCTCTTTTTACTCAAGAGGAATATATAGGGTGAAAGAAACATAAGACTTTGTTATTTTAAGTCACTGAAGTTTGGGGGGTCTGCTGTATTTTCACTGAAAATTATAAATGTTTTGATTTTTAAAGTAAAGCTTGGTTCTAATGTCTGTAGAAAGGAAATTGGGTATGCTGGAGCCTCCCTCGTGGAAAAGGTTGATAAAGGAGAGCCCTGTTACATATTCCTTGTGTATCTATCCTGCCCAGTCATACCTTTTTTGAGGCCATGGATGTGTCCATGCCCATAGCTTCATTAACTGATGTGAGCTTGGGGAGATCCCAAGTCTCTTCTCATTTCCTCTCCATTTGTCTTGCTCCTGTGTTTTAGTGTGTTGGCTCCATTGCAGCCTGTATCATTTGGCTGAAAGCATCAAACCCTCAGATAACTGGGACTAAAAAAAGGAGAGCTGGATTTCTTCCTAGCGTTGAAACTGTTGACACTCTGGTTCTACCACCCATGGAGATTGTCTGCTTTCTCATCACCTGGCCATACTCATCAGCATTGCCTTCTGTGTTATGGGCTGAGTGCTAGATCCATCTTCGTCTAACGTATGTGCATTTGGGACAGAAGAAAGTGTAAAAGATATAGAAATGCCTTCTGTGGAAACTCCTGAAAGCTGCACTTACCATTTCTACTTCCATTCCATCAAATTCATCAAAGGAAACTTAATAACATAAAATTCCTACTTTTGAAGAAAAGGAAAATTATGTTGCAATACAAGTAGCTATGGCTGGCAGAGCAATTATCTTCAGTGATGGACATCCTGAGTTTAGGACTCCCATGTGGAAAATAAGGGATATGAAGATGTAGTTAAAGTAAGGATCTGAGATGAGGGATTTTCCTGGATTATGCAAGTGGGTCCAGCTAATAGCATAAATTCTTAGAGGTTGGGGATGTAGGTCAATAATAGCATATTTGCCTAGCAAGCTCAGGGCTATTGAGTGTTTCTCAACCTTCCTAACACTGCGACCCTTTAGTACAGGCCCTCATGTTGTGGTGACCCCCCAACCATAAAATTATTTTGTTTCTATTTCACAACTATAATTTTGCTACTGTTATGAATCATAGTGTAAATATCTGCTGTGCAAAACTGTGACACCAAAGGGATCATGACCCATGGGCTGATAACAGAAGAGAGTCTAGATTCTAGTCTTGAGAAAAGAGAGGAGAGAAAGAGAATCTCTCTCTCTCTCTCTCTCTCTCTCTCTCTCTCTCTCTCTAAGAGAGAGGAGTTACCTGAGGTCAGAAGGGAGATAATGACGTCCAGGGAGGTCCTGGAAGATTTCATGTGAGAACTCAACCCACTGGTGCAGAAAAAAGACCATGAGCCTAGGAACATGGGTGACCTTTAGAAACCAAAATAGGCAAGGAAACAGATTTCTCTGGAGTCTCCAGAAAGTGCATCAGTCTAACCAATAGTTTATTTTTAGTTCAAGTAGAACCATATTGAACTTCTGACCAGCAGAACTGAAAGACAATTCACTTTTGTGGTTGTAAGGCCCTACCCCATGGCAATTTGTTATAATAGAAAGTAAATAAGCTAGCCACCTCAGCCAATGTGCCACCACAGTTTGGCCATATGTATTTCTGCATGCTCTTATATTCCCATGTTGCATACTCATATCCTAACCAAGGGTGAAACTCCTCAAATCCTATTTATCTGTTCTAGTCTAAAGATGGATGGCAAATGCATTTTCTAAGTCAGGCAATTAGTAATGATGGAAGCAGGGTTAAGCCTCAAGTTGCTGACTAAAACCTGCAATAATCTTCAGTACTTTATGCAGCCCTCAGCATGGGCAGCACGAAACAGGTGAACTGTAAGGGTGTGATGCACACTTACCACGGATAGAGGTTAGTGACTGCTTTCACACCCTGGGCTTGTGGGATCTGCTCCTGCCTGCATGCTTGTGTGCTGGGGGTGTTATCTACAGCCTACAGCACAACAGAAGCCTGGGAAGCAACATGCTGGTGCAACACTTTTTACAGATCCCCTCACCTGCCAAGTAATCCTGTGTTGTCTGAGACCACTGAATGGTACCGTGATAAGTATGATTCACGTGGTGTCCCTAAGGGATCGCTAGTTCCCAGGATGTGACAAGAAATATCAGAGAGAAATGTTATGTATAGAACAGCTTTGTCATTGCCTACATTCTGAGATGACAGTGTGGTAGCTCTCAGTCAAATGCAATTTGTTAAATTGACCTTTAAGAGTAATGGAATGCGGGTTTAAGGAAAACACAATGTCTAGTTGTATTAATGATTATTATAGCTTATTATTCTGGTTGGTAGGGTCTGACTGCAATTGACATTGTACTTCTTTTAATTAGCTAACACTTCAAAATGTAATGAGTCAACTTTGTCTTTATTCAGCAAATGCAGTAGACAACTCCTATGTGCCAATTTTTGATGGACAATGAAGAGATAGTGATGAGAAAAAGAATTGAGTTCAGCTTTCTGTACAGTTGGATGTTATGATCTTAAGAATTTGGAAGGCAGGAGCAGGAGCATTGCAGATTCAAGACCAGTCAAGGCTGCATCATGAGATCCTGTTTGAGAATGAATGGGTGAATGAATAAAGAGCACAAATAAATATGAAATTCCAGTGGTGATGGGTGCTACTGAAAGGTTATGTTTATATCAGCTTATTAAAGGCAAATTTAATTAAGTAAACATCTGAAGAAAGTGATTTAAAGTAAGCAAGGATTGCAGAGAAGCATTCAGGCAGAACAGCATGTACAGCATCCCCGTGGCTCAGCTCTGTTCTGTGTAAGGGAGATCTATGCCTCTGAGCTGGATAGAAGACTGGAGATGTTTCAGGTGATGACACCAAAATAAGGGCTGGGCTGAGTACGTTTCAACAGTGCTGTGGCATTTGTTTTTATGTTGAGAGCAGTTCAAAGCACTGAAGGAGGCGAGTGATTGGTGGGTTTGTTCTGGGAAATCCTGAGCAGCATCGTGAGCTGACCAGAGGGGCAAGAAAGTGTGGAGAGTTATGGGATGACCATTTTGGGAAAACGCACAGTTAAGATGCCTGTAAGCCATCAATTCTCGGTAGGAATGATTGCTGTGGACAATGGTCTGTACCCTGTCACTTGTATTTTAAATAGATGCGGATTGGCCCATTAGCTCAGGCTTCTTATTAACTCTAATAACATATTAGCCCATAATTCTTGTCTGTGTTAGCCATGTGCTTGGTACCTTTTTTGGCGAGGCAGTCACATTGTGTGTGTGTCTGTTGCTGGCAGACGGTTTCCTCTTCCCCAAATTCTCTTTGCCATACCTCTACTTCCTGTTTGGTTGTCCCACCTATACCTTCTGCCTGGCTACTGGCCAGTCAATTTTTTATTTATTTTTTATTTTTTTTAATTAATTTATTTACTATGCATACAATATTCTGTCTGTGTGTACACCTTCAGGCCAGAAGAGGGCACCAGACCTCATTACAGATGGTTGGGAATTGAACTCAGGACCGTTGGAAGAGCAAGCAATGCTCTTAACCACTGAGGCATCTCTCCAGCCCCAATCAGTGTTTTATTAAACAAGTACAAGAAACAAATCTTTACAGGGTAAAACCATTGTCCTACTGCACTTCCTCCCTACCCCTTTTTTAAAATACAAGTGACAGGGTACAGACCATTGTCCCACAGCAAATGATGTCACGCCAGACAGGGCTAAAACACCAACCAACTAAACAACAACAAACTTAGTGATTGCTGCATTTTGTTGTCATCCAATGCTCTCTCTGTCCTAATTGATAATATGTCACTCCTTAGTATTTAACTCTTTTTCCTCAAGTCCTGGGGACTGAACTCAGGGACGCATGTCAGACAAGGTACTTGAGCTCTGACCTAAGCTTTCAGTGAAAGCCTCCTGCTGGGCTGGCCTTGGCTGTGGCCACTATGGGGCTACAAGGGTTTATTTTTGCTCCTCATACTTTTGTATGATTCCTGTCTTAGGGTTCCTGTTGATGTGATACAATTCCACGACTAAAGCAACTTGGGAAGTAAAGGATTTATTCATCTCACAACTCTTAAGTTATACTCTGTCAGAGAGAGAAATCAGACAGGAACTCAAGCAGAGCTGTAACCTGGAGGCAAGAACTGAAGCAGAGGCCATGGAGGGATGCCGCTGCCTGGCTTGGTCCTTCTGACTTTTTCAGCCTACTTTCTTATATTGTCCAGTACCACCTGCCCAGAGGGGGGCACTTGCTTCAGTGATCTGGGCCCACCCACATTGATCATTAACCAAGAAAATGCCCCACAGGGGAGTTCACAGGCCAATCTGGTAGGAGCATTTTTTCCCCCTTTCCAAAAATCTATTGTGTGTGTAAAGCTGACAAGACACTAGCCAGCACAATCCCCATTTTTTTACACTGGGCTTTGAGAATTAAAATGATATGTTTTTTATATAATATTTCATTTGTTAAAGTTGACTCATTGTTTTGACAGATGCTTAAAATGTCAAAAATATCTGAATAGGTTTCTACCTGCTAAATATGTTAGATTTTCTCATATTAAGCAAAAATCAAAAGTTAAGCTCACTAAAAGTAATTCTAATAATTTTCAAGAAGTTAATTTTTTAAAATGCTTATACTTTTGCTGGAAAATACAATTTGAATGACTCAAATTACCATGGATGGCTTTTAAAAATAATCTATTAGTGTGAATTGCTCACATGTTTAATTTGATACATTACAATTATTTTAAGCATTTAAATTGTTTTAAAAGTCAGTACATAATAAGTTTCTATTTTAGTTTTTGATTTTGGTTTCTTGAGGTAGGGTTGTATGTAGCTAAGGCTCGCTTCAAACTATATGTAACTGAAGATGATCTTAGTTTTCTGATCCTTCTGCCTCTACCTCACAAGTGCTGGGATTGTAGGCGTGTACCATCATACTCAACTAAAATATAATAGTTTTAAAGTTAAGTTAAATGATGATGATGATGATTGTTATTATTAATGTGATGCCAAAGATTGAATCCAGAGCCTTTCACATTCTGGGTGTAAACCAACATTGGCTACACCTCCAACAGTAGCTTTAAATTTACATTAAAAATATTTATTTACTTATTACTGTATGTATGCATGATTGGGGATCACAGGTGCCATTGTGTGCATGTCATCAGGCTTGCCTTGCAAACACCTTTACCCACTGAGCCAATCATTCACAGGCACATGACTTACCTTATAATTTGGGATTGCACCTAGCCATTCTCACTCCTGCACTGAATAAATGAGTAAGTCTTATATTTACTCCTTTATGCATAAATTCCAGATATGTAGTATATTTATAATATTAATAGTTTGTGGACAGGAAATTATGGGAAAGGTGTTCATAAGGCTTTATATGAAGTGATATGAAGAGATAGGTTAAGGTATTGGAAGCAGTCATACAGAGCATAGAGTGGATTGTGAATTTATTAGGGAGAGTAATAAATAGTTTGGAAGGAGAGAGAGGAATGTGTTGTTCATGACTCCTAGGTCTTGCTGCACATTGATGACATCCAGCCAGATGGGAAACATAGGAAACACAGTAGAACCTTATGATTCATTTGTTTATTTTGAGGGGTCTGTTCATGTGTTTAGCTGCACACAACTAATAAAAGGGTCTTAGACATGATTGCTTCTAGTTACCTGTGGTAAGCAGAACAATGGGCCCTTTACAATGCCCATATCCAATCTTTAGAGTCTATAGATAAATTTATTTTGCCTAAGTTATTCCAAAGAAGATTTAAGGTTATAGATAAAATTAAGGTTATTAATCAGTTGACCTTAAGATATCAATTATAGCTGGATGTGGTAGAACACACCTGCGATACCATCACTCTGGTGGCTGAGGTAGGAGGATAGTACATTCCAGGCCAGCATGGCTGCATAGTGACACTCTTCCTAAATTAAAAAAGAAAAGAAAAGAAAAACTGTATTAATGGTAATAACTAAGGTTCAGAAATATAAAGTAGGTAATAAGTTATAAAAGGCAACAAATTGTGTACTAGAATTATTTATTCAACATGAAGGAAGACCATTGTGAACAAGTTGAGAGAACAAAGACATGGTATATAAAAAAGAAAATAACATATGTAAGTTTTATGTTATCAATACTTAAATGTGCCAGTGCTTTAGGCTTTCCATTAAAAAGACAGAGACTGACAGGTAACATTTTTTTTAAGTTTTCATTTGATTATATATTGCTTACAAGAGTGTTTTTAGATCCAACAACACCAAAGTCTAAAAGAGTGAAAAAGGGCTACCTCAAATACCACCCATATTGACGGCTGCTCTATTCACAACTTCTCAGAGATGGAATTGATCTAGATGTCCATCAACAGAAGAATGGGTCAAAATGCAGTAATATGAAGTTGTATTCAATCACGAAGAAAAAAGAAAATCATGACATTTGTAGGAAACTGTTTTAAAATTGAAAATTATTATGTTAAGTAAAATAAGCCAGACTCTGGAAAACAAATCGCTTCTCTTATTTATGATCTCAATTTTAGTGTGTGTGTGTGTGTGTGTGTACGCACGTGTGTGTGTGAGTTTGTGTGCACGTGTGTGTGACTGCCTGTGTACACATGTATGCCCATAATTCAAGAAAATTGAATGGAGACCAGGGGAGAGAAAGAGCTTAAAAGAACAGGAACAGAGAATAATAAAAGCGATGTGAAAGCAGAGCAGGAAAGGGCAGGTAGAGTGGTTTAGGGGCTGAACAGGGGCAATGAGGAGGGGAATGCATAAAACCAGAGCTTAATGACGCATGCGTATGGAAGTTCTCCAGTGAGACTTCATATTTTGTATGTTATAGCCAAAAGGGAGAGATGTAGGGAGAGGGAGGGAAGGAGGGAGAGAGAGACTCTCTCTCTCTCTCTCTCTCTCTCTTCTACAAGGAGCCAACAGCAAATAAAGACATAGATGTCTATGCACATTTGTACCAATAGAGGCTTAGTATATTTGAAGCAAAAGCTGACAAAATTCAACAACAACAACAGCAGAAAAATCCCAGAGAGTCCAACAATACGTAGAGATTTGAGCACTAAAGTCCGCATAGTCAGTAGACAAAAGTTATCAGGAAAGTGAACTTGAGAAAGACTGTACAAACCAGATGACACAGAGATCTGTAGAACACTCCTTCCAACAACAGCAGTGTAAATATTCTTCTCAAGCACTTGGTGAAACTTCACAAAGCTAGACCACATGTTAGACCATTAAACTAGCATAACTTTCAAAAGACTGAAACCATATAAATTATGGCCTTTCAGCCACAATGAAATGAAAATCAGAAACAGAAGGAAATTCACAAAATTTACACATTGCAGAAATTAAACAACATACATCTAAAGAGCCAATGAGTCAAAGAAAAGCCATAGGGAAATTAAAAAATGCTTTAGGGTGAATGTAGGTGAAAACACAATATGCTAAACATATATGGTAGCCAGTGTAAGGGACATTCAGAGGACAACTTACACATAAATTTAGCTACATTTTTAAGAAGAAATTGCTCCAATAATTAACTAAAGCTTCCAGTTTCAGAAACAAGACAAATTAAGAGCAAACTGAATCCAAAGCAAATAAAAAATGCTATAACTGAAATACAGCTATAGAAGATACAATAAAATCCAGAGTAGAAGAGTATTTCCGAAAAACCAATAAAAGAAAAAGTTGGTTTTCTAAAGATAACAATAAATTTGATAAAATGTTAGATTAGCTATAATTGAGAGAAGACTTAAATTAGTAAAACTGGGAAATAACTGTGTGTGTTACTATCAACTTTACAGAGATCACAAGGATTTTGATGAAAGAACATATAATGGTTTGTCAGTAAGTTAGACTATTTAGATAGAAGTCACAGATTCTTAGAAATATACAAAAAGCTTTCTATTTAAAAAAGGAATAGAAAATCTGACTCATCTATAGCAAATAAAGTTGACTCAGAAAATAAAAATTTTCTAGAAAAGAAAAGTCCAGGATCAGATGGCTTTCCTGGTGAATTTTACCAAATAACCAACGTGCAATTTGTGCCAAGCTTTCAAAAACTCTTCCAAAAATCAGAATCAAGCATTTCTTTACTTATTCTCTAAAGCCTCTATCGTCCTGACAAATCCAAATGGAACATCACAAGAAAAGTAGTTATCAATAGCTTTATGAATCTTCAGTGGTTTCTGCTCACCAGAACCCATGTGCATCTGTAATTGATTATATGCAATGATAGCAGAAACTTATTTGAGGAATCCAAGGTTGGTCAGCAGACAATAATGAGTCTTTATAGAGCATTTTAGAGGACACAAGAACAAACAATGGATGCACAAGCATCATTTAACCACATGCAGCAGGATTTTTTTTTTTGTGTGTGTGTGTGACAAAATACTCAGGAAAGTAGAGATAGATGAGAGCCTCCTCAAACTGAGCAAGGGCGTATATGAAAAACTCACAGCTAGCATTACACATATGATGACCACCTGAAAGCTCTCTCCTAAGAAAGTCAAGTGTATCAGTCATCACCATTTCTGTTCAACAAGAAATGAAGATGTGAACAGTCTCCAACTGGAGATGGCATGGGCTTCTACACTGAAGACCTGAAAGAACCCACAAGAACTATTCAAACTAAGAAATTTAGCACATTTGCAAGGCCAAGATGAAAACTAAGATGTTGACATATCCTAGCTGTGCAGGATCTAATCACAATGCTAAGGAAACAACCTCCCAATAGAATAAAAAGAATAAAATACCTTGGAACAAATTACCCAGGGATATGAAAGACCTATATGTGGAAAAGTGGAAGACATGGCCGAGTAAGAGCTTGATGTTATTAAGTTAGCAACACATACCATCAAAAGTCATTACAGATATAAACAAAATCCCAGATGCTTTTTCTTTCCTCTGCAAATGGGCAGTAGTTCCAAAATAGATGTGAAATTACAAGAAGCCCCAGAGTAGCCAAATAACCTTGAAAAAGAGAATGAGTTTGAGGGATCGAACTTCCCGATTTCAAGCTCTGCTTCAGAGGAACAGTAACTCTCATGGGCTCTTCAAAGTGACAGTTACAGAAGAACAATCCAGATGGTGTTCTATAGAACAGTGTTAGAAAGAGAAAATCATAAGTATGTGGTCAGCTACTCTGGAGAAGACGGTAGCATCATCCAACAAGGAAGCAACACTCACATCAATGAATGCTGCTGCAGTAACTTGACACCCACATGTGAAAAAATCTGAAGCCCTTTCTCACACCATGTGTGAGACACAGCATAAGGTCAGATACTTAAATGTAAGAGTCAAAATTATAAAATTATTAGAAGAAAACCTGTGGGGATCTTTATGCCCTTTGACTCATCTTTGATTTGAAGCCCAAAGCACAAGTACATAGATAAATTGAACTTCATTGAAATAAAGCATTTGCAAATCATAAGACATCATTTAAAAAGTAAAAAGACAACCTGTAATCTGAGAGAAAATATTTTCATCTCATTTATCTGAGAAGGCCCCAGAATCTAGGTTATAAAATTAATTATAAAAACTCAGGTATAAAGAGACAAGAGAGTATTTGAAAGAAGCAGAGGTTTGGGACATTAATAAAAAATAAGTTATGTAAATGGTCAATAGTGTGTGTAAAAATGCTCAACACTGTATTAGTAACATGCCAATCAAAACCATAATGGGACACCTCTTCATAGTCACTGGGATGTTGTGGAATGGGGCTTATCAAACCCAGGATGAGGAGCATCATTAGGATGGCTATAGAATTTTCACAAAAAAAATTCTCAAGGATTGAGAAGATGGCTCTGTTAGCAAAGCACCCAAGCATGAGGACTAAAATTTGATCCCAGACCCATTTAAAGCTGAATGTGATAAGGCACAAAGTGATCCACTCTGCAGAGGGGCAGGATCCCTGGGGCTCACTGGCTGGCCAGTCCAGCTGAAGTGATGACTGATAGACTTGGCAAGAGATCCTGACTCCAAAAATAAGGTAGAGAATTAACACGGAAGACACCTGATGGTGATCTCTGGTCTGCACATGTACACATGTGCACACAAACCTATACACATATGTATCTGAACAAATACATAGGAAATTGAAAAGAAATAAGTAACAAGGTAGTGTATGATCTCAACACATGGGAGGGAAAGGAGGAGGACCAGCCAGGCTGGGATGTATTATGACCCTCTGTCTCAAAAGGTGACACTACATCATCAAACAAAATAAAAAGATAATAAAGAAATTGTAGTCCTCATACAATACTGGTGGGAGTGTCAATTTTAAAAAGTAGTTTGACAGTTCATAGAGACAGTTAATGATAGTGTTATCATATGGGTCCAGTAAGCGAATACACAAGATAACTGAAAATATATTCTCACAAAACCTAAATAGGAATGTTCATAGTAGCCCAAACATGGAAATAATCTATGTGCCAGTCAACCCAAGTGAGCAAAATGTAGTGTATCCATAAATGAAATATTATTCTGCAATAAAAAGTAATGGAATATTGATTCATACTAAGGTGATGAACTCTGAAAGCATTTTGCTAACTAAAAGAAACCAGTTGTAAACCCAACTAATGCTACCTCATGTGTGAACAGTCCCAAATGTCCAAATCTATAGGGACAAAAGGATCCATGGTTGCCAAGGACTACGGGATGCAAACCTGGAGAGTGGGAAACAGGGGTTATAGGCTGTCCTCTTGAGATGATGGAATTCTTCCAGAATTGGATTGCAATGATGTTTGGGCAACTGTAAAAGGTTAATTTCATGGCATGTGAATTAGAGCTTAAATTATTTTTAAAAAGTGTAGGGGGAGATAGAGCGAGTCGGAGAGAGATGCAGTGGGAGATGAAGGTGAGCTCATGACTCAAAACTGGCTTCCAGAGTCTAGAGGAAGCAGGGAAGCAGAGTTTTGTCTTGAGCCTCAAGAAATTGAATCCATTCTGTCATCACTTTGATTTTACTCCTCTGAGGTCTGTGCCAACCACCCCATTTATAGAACTACAAAATAATCATTTTAAGTTCTTTTCAATTACAAGATTTAATTTGCTATAGTAGAAGGAAACTGAGACGAACACAGACCCTGTTAGAGATGCAAACAGAAATGAGTATTGCAAAGTTTATATGAGACTTTGGAGCTCAGAGAAGGTGCATGGGTTAGAAACACGATAGAAATTTCTATACTTTATTCCTCCGATAGATGTGTGTGTGTGTGTGTGTGTGTGTGTGTGTGTGTATAGAAGAGGGACGAGGGAAATAACCACATCAGATAACTATAGTCCTTTGAGATTAATTACTTATTTTTACACGTTTTTAAAAATGTATCAGAAAGCCAGCCACAGAGTTCAGTGAGTTCCCTGAGGAGAAGCAGCATTAAGTGGTGGCACTGACTCAAACGCAGGGAGTTTGCCTTTGGAGTTGGGGATTTCTTGTGGCAAATGCCTCCTGTTTTATCTCTTACATGTAAATATTCAGAAGAAAGAAGCTTACATTTTCTGCACACTTCTTCAACATCTGAACCCAAGGAAGCTTTGCCATACTCCTGAGCCCTACCCTGGGACAGCGTTCCTACTTCCATGGTGGTACCTATGTCAGTTGTAGTATCAGGGGACTTCACCCACTTGGGGTTTCCTCTGCTCCCCATAATGCCTGCCCCTGTGCTGTAAAACTTTTTCCAATTGCCTTCTAGTATCAAGGATAGTGTCGAAAAAATTTTAAGCAATATATTTGGATTGCTTAACTATGACATTAAGTTAATCAGAGTATCATCAAAATTCAATTATCAGGATGTTTTTAGACAACGAACGTATACTAGAACATGTTTGTTACAAGGCAGATAGCCTAGCCATCCTCCCTAACCTAATTTTAAAGAAGGTCTCCTGTCAAAAGAAAAGTCAGCTATAGCATCTGTTTCAATCGCAAAAGAGAAACAACAAAAAAATCTGTGTCCTATAGTTGCTAGGAATAAGGTGCCAATCTTCTTATTTTCATTTCGAGATTAATAAACCTCTTCATCTTATAAACCTGCAGGCCTGTTAGCAATATGATAATTTAAGCAAGAGGGTTGAGCTGTGACAACTGGGGAACAGGACTTTGAAGAGAAAGGGTTGGAGAACTTGTGGCTCTCACCAGACTCCTTTCTTGGTTACTATAGTCTACAGATATGAGTGGCTGTGACTGGGGTCTGATCTGCTCCAGTGGCTGGTTTTAAAAAAAAAGAAAGTGCTGACTTGGCTACCAATGGAAATCAAAGAGCCTAAGAAACTCAGCAACCGGGACCAGCGAGCCCAAGGAAATCACCTAGCAACGAGAGGGAGCTAAAACAGTGCAAGCAGCAACCAAAACACTACCTAGACAAGTTGAGTCCAGACCAGTGGGGTCGGGGTGAAAGGACATAAACCTGCTTAGTCTCATTCAATGGATGCTGGATGCCATTGTTTTGGTGGGAGCTAGAAACTCCAAACGAAATAGAAAAGAGTCATTTTCCTCAATGACAAAATATTTTAAAACCCCAGCAGTCCAGTATGATGATGCAAAGACACTTCATCTATCTGAAACCTATGTTCAGTCTTGTGATGGTTTTCTTACAGGGGAAAAGGGATCTCTGAACTCTGAGTTTAAACCATTTACCCTCTATTTATAGTCCCTCTGTAAGTCTGGTTGAAGTGTATGAAATTCTTATTTCTTTAAGTCAGAAAAATTCAGTGTTGGTCGTTCCTTCAGGTGACTGCCTGAACTTGCAGTGAATGGAATACTTGTTTTCCCACAACCGCCATGGTGTTGGGGGGCCGAGTTCATGAGCGGGGGCCCTTGCGAGTGCAATTACTGACTTACATAGAGGATGAGAGACCTTGGCACCTGCCTCTGTTGTTTGCTTTGTGAAGTTGCAATAGAAGGTGTACATGCAGCCTAGAAAGAGGCCCCCTTCCGGGTCTGATTACACTGGCCATAAAGACTCAGAGAGGAAGTGGAAAGAGAACACTGACTCTTCAT
The DNA here is from genome assembly GCA_001685075.1 of Bramus lutescens. Taxonomy (NCBI): domain Eukaryota; kingdom Metazoa; phylum Chordata; class Mammalia; order Rodentia; family Cricetidae; genus Bramus; species Bramus lutescens. The sequence continues at coordinate 131,272 of LOEQ01000824.1, read as the reverse complement.
ATTTTTCTTTGATTTAATTAATATTTATGTAGTTTTGTGTATTTTGTTTTTATTTTAAAATTTATACTAATACATTGGTTAGTACAGTCTACACTTTTATATTATTTACTTTTATATAACAGGATCCCAAAAGAGCATCAATTAAATGAAACTTGTTTAAAGTCCTCTATTAATTAGAGGCTAAATTTTCACTGAAAGGTTTTTGAGGAAGAGACTATCAGAAGTTGTTCTTTTCCACCTGCACGTGGCGGCTCTAGGCACTTTAACCAGGTCTCTGAGTTGCTGAATAACATTTCCTTATACAAATTCTTATCTGGAGCTCCACTTCAATCCATTTCAATTTCTTAAGCAGCATACGAACAAATACTACATTAACTTTAAATATCAAAGGCATGTATTCATGTTGACAAAAAATATTAAGATCAAATCATATAGCCTAAATGCCTACTTTGTATTTAGTTTGAGAATTCGTTTACATATGCTTATTTCCTAGAGGCTTAAACGTTTACATCAGAAAATGTATTGTGTGTTGCACTTCAAAATCAAGCTATTAGATTTTAAAAGTTCACCAAACACTAAGAGAATGCTAATATCACCTTTATATGGCTCTGGAATGGAATGAAAGAACCTCGTATTGAAAGCTCATTTGAATTCAAATCCTCTTGTGCCTGAAGAGCTTGTGAAACAGGGAAGCAAACTCCAGCACATAAGCCTACAGGGACAAGCCACGCCGAACCACAGTGCCTACCTGCTTTTGGAAGCTGTACTGCAGGACACCCTCCATCAGAGCCACGGGGTTGCAGAGTTCCAGGTATCTCGCCTGTTCAGTCTCTCTGCAACAGCCTTTCAAGCATAAAGCTGTACTGGTTATTGAAATTACTTCTCAGCCTATAAAAAAGTCTGACTTAAATCTACTCATCACGACTCTAATTTCTCATTCTATTCTAAACATTTTTAATCTACTTCCAACTGACAATTCCTCAGGGAAAATATAATATCATTCCTAAGCTCAACTTTGTATGATTTTGATACATAGGACTATTCCTCTCAAAATAGAGGAACAAACAATGTCTTACCATTCTTTTTTCATCTAGAAAAACAGAAATGAAAAGATTGGAATATTCAAAAACAAAGATACATTTTTGTTTTCTTCTTTAAAATTCATAAGAAAAGTAAACTTGGAAAGATGAACATATTGACTAAACATGGGTGGCCACATGATGAAAAACAAAGCACACCACTCCATCAGAAGAACATGGTTGCGCAGGAGTCAATAATTTTGTAGGGAAAGTCTTAAGGATTGTAAGGACACACTGTGCAAGTGTGTAGTCCCAGCTACAGTTTACAGTTAACGTGTGAAGGGAAGGCAGGAAGTTTCAGTCTCTTGGAGACCACAGCCCTTCTAAAGATACAGAAATGGAGTTTTATATCAGAGTTTCACATTCTCAGGAAACTACCAAAATTGTGGGAACTCAGGAGAAGCCTTGGAGGTAAGCCCTATTTGTCAACACTTCTTGCTCCCACCTCCCTGACAGACTTTCTCTGTAGCTTTGGAGCCTATCTTGGAACTAGCTCTTATAGACCAGGCTGGCCTCGAACTCACAGTGTTGGGATTAAAGGTGTGTGCTGCCACGACCCAGCTTCATTAACACTTCTTTTGTGGAGGAGTGGGGAGGGGTTGCATCAAGGTGAAACAAGAGACTTCAAAAGCACAAAAGGTCAAAGGCAGAGGGCAGGCCTGTGCTATCACACCTATGACCACATCATGGAGTTGCTTGGTCATGTTATGATTCAATCACTGTTACTGGAGGCAGGAGTATAAGAGCTAAGAGTGACCATGAGAGCCATAGCTTCTATTACCATATTGAAGATGGCAAAATTGCACCTCAGAGAAAAGCAATTGGTGCTATAATTGGGATTTGAACTGTGAGACTGTTCCTTGTCTTGAAAAAAAGTTTTTGCTTGTTATCACCTCTATAGTCTCACCACTTTATTACTATGGTACTATTGTAACACGGGAAATATTGTGGATACATGTAAATGCTCACAATGAACAAGGTCATCATGATTGTCACAATTGTCTTACTAAGCATTTAAAAAATAACCCTTGTAACCACTCCAGATAGAAGCTCCAGGTTCTAGAAGATCAAGACTTTCAGACAGGTTTAATCATTATCTAGTTTCTGGCCTCAATATATATATATATATTGGTGAAAATACAACTGTTGACCTTCCTCCACAGGTGTCAGGTACAGAGCATAGTTTCTTATTTTGTCTTCATTTGTTTAGTTTAGGTTCCCTCCCTGTCACACACACACACACACACACACATGTACACAATCAGATGTTTCATAGAAAGTTGGGGCTGCCACTCTTCTTTGTAAGCAAGAGGCCATGTGTGATAGCTCAATCCTGAGATCTCTGGGATCCCCCCTGTAGTCCACCCTCATTGATATGTGCCATCAGTAGGGACCCTACAGCAGGCCCCTGGTGAACACTGTCATAGTGCTCTTACTGATTGTGGTACCTAGCTCCCAGGGACTAGAGCAGCCAGTGGTAGCTCTTCTTGGGTCCTGGTGGTAGGTCCTTCCTGAGGCTACTTCAGTTGCCAGCCAGAGCCTCTGAGGAGAGGCAGTTGTGCTGGAGTTTTTCATGTCCCAACTCAAGCTTCAACAGCAGAAAGCTACTCTACATCATTCTTTCTAAAGGCACATCATATCCTGGTGTCCTGGTGCCTACAGAGTCTTGTTGGCTGAGACAGCTTGTTTGTTCCTGGCTGCCCAGACCCCAAATAATCATACAGAAGTTGTAGTAATTAAAGCACCACTCAGCCTATTAGTTCAGGCTCCTTATTAACTAACTCTTACATCTTGAATTAATCCATTTTTATTATGTTGTATTTTACCACGAGGCTCATGGTTTACTGGTAAGGTTCCAGGCCATCTGTCTCCTTTGGCAGCTACATGGCATCTCTTTTACTCCACCTACTCTGTCTCTATATCTCTTCCAGCCTGACTATATTCTGCCCTGCTATAGGCCAAAGCAGCTTCTTTATTAACCAATGGTAATAAAACATATTCATAGCATACAGAGGGGAATTCCACATCAGGGTCTGGCTGTGTTTTCCAATATGTGGGCTTCAGATACTAAACAAGTGAGGGATTATTGCAGGAACAAGTAAATCATTATCTAGGCTGAACACATAGCACTGACAGCTGTGAGGCAGTTGTACTGTGCCAAGCCCTGGGCATGCATTATCTCATGTTATCCTCACAAAATGCCATGAGGTTTTTTTGGTAATCACCACCATTCTACAGGTGGGGGAGCTTAACCTCAGAGAGATTAAGCAAATTACTCAAGGTCATGAAGTCAGCAGGTAAATAGGTCTTCAAATCCAGACTGTTTAATCTCACAATTGAGGACCATCTTAACCACTATATGCATGTATTTATATACACATACACACAATGTAGATGTAGATATGTATATTTTAATGATGTTTATATTGGTTTTGGTTAGGAAATTATAGATTTTAAAGTGTCATATAGTTTATGGTAGATTTTTGCTATTTTTCTATCCACGAATTCTTTACATTGAAAATGTATCTCTACTACCATACTTATGTGTGTGAGTACAGGTGTGCATGGGATACAGCATACGTGCCATGGTCAGAAGACAACCTTGGGTCTTGGTTGTTGCCTTTTCCATTGCCTGGGACAATGTTCACCATTGCAAATGTAGGCCAGCAGCTTGGACTCCCTTCCATCTCATGGGAAGAGCACTGGCACAGGAGATGCAGGCTTTAAGTGGGATCTGAACTCAGTGCTTCATGTTGGGTTAGTGTCTTAGTCACATTCCTGTCGCGATAACAAAATACACCAAGAAAAGCAGCTTAGGAAGGGTCTGTTTTGTCATCTACAACTTTAGGTTATAGTCTGCCAATTCTCAGAAGTCAATGGGTAGGAACTTGAGGCAGCTGGTCACACTGCTTTCTCCCGCAAGCAGTGATAAATACTGGGGCTCATCTCACTTTATCCTTTCACTATAGGTCAGGATACAATCCCAGGGAATTGTGCTACCCATGGTAGGCTGGACTTCCAGTTTCAGTTAGTGTAATCAAGATAAAGCTTCACAGGCAGGCCCAGAAGCTAACATTACCAAGATAACCCCTCACAGGTGTATCCCCAGAGGTCTGTCTCCTAGGTGCTAAACTGGTAATACTAACCATCACAGGTAACAGTGGTTTCTTTACCCATTAGTCAAACAGTAGTTTTTAAGAATTCTCTCAGGAGCCAAGATTTGAGGTTATAACTCAGAGTTGAACTGCTTCCCAAGCATGCACAAGTCTGTGGGTTCAATACCCAGCACTGCAAGGAGTAAGCTAACGACTGCTCAAAACGTCAAAATACGTAATTTGGGAAACTCAAAGCTAACAGAACATCCAGTTTCTGTCAGTGTTTTAACAGTATTAGACCCCCAACCAAGGCTCTCAGTGACATCAAGGTTGCCAGTTCTCCCACACTCAGAAAAAAAAATAAAACATGGTAAAATTCATTTCATCATTTATTCATTCATTCAGTGCATTTGTATTGGCTCTTCCCAGGAATTGAGTTAGGAACTACAGTGACAGGCTTAAGAACAGTGTTTTTAAAGTGAGACGTGGTGGTTCATGCCTATAGTTCCATCAATGGGGAAGTTTAACTGTGAAGATTCCTGTAAGTCTGAGGTTAGCCAGGCCTTAAAGAAAGTTATGGGGTAGCATAGACAACAGAGCAAGATTCTGCCTCCAGATAAAAGAAACTGTGTCCATCAATTGCAAGAAAATGTGACACCTGACCAGTTACTTTACCCTGTGAAATTCTTTGTATTATAGTCTATTTACCTTCACTCAAAATAAATTCATTTAGCAAATGCACAATAAATAGTTTTATATTGCAGTTTACTCTAGGGAGTTGGGAGGCTTTACTTGGTCTTCTCCCCAAGTACCTTGGACAGTACAGCAACTCCTGAGATCTTTAAATGTACTTTTTCATACCATGTGAAGACTTTGTTTGGGCAAGAAATGGAGATTAAAAGAAAAATTTTTCTAAAACCTCTTTAATTCTCTTGATGGTAAAGACAAAGTGTGATTAATAGAGTTTTGGGAAATCCCCCATTAAATATTTCAGGAAGAGTCAGGAGAAAGAGTGAATGGATAAGGAGAGTTCCGGAACATTCGTCTACCTGGAAGTCACTCTCATGGCCGCCTCACTGCTCTCACCTCATAAAGAGAGGATGGATTTGGCTACTGCTCTGATGTGGATGTCAGAGTCTCAGTGTTTGTCTCCCTTCTATCACTATAGCAACCTGAAGCCCTACAGCAGGCTGGCACAGCTTGCCTGGAGTTGTCCAGGGTCCTCCCATCTCATGCCTCTGTCTGCCTTACCTTTTACTCAGCTATTATGCTATCCAATCCAACCATATATTGCCCACCATTGTTCCTGAACTTGAAAATGAATATATGAACAAATAAAGGACAATAACTAAAACAACAAACTTAGAAAACCACCACAGAGTTTCAGATACTAGTAGATATCAAAGCCAAGTCACCTAGGTGGTCCCCTCATCTACCATGGTAGGTTCCTCTTCCCAACAACTATCTGTTCACTTTCCAAGTCCTAAATTTGCATTGTCTACTGTTCCACTGCAGAGGAAGGCACCTTCCCTTACACAAGTAAGACTAAGTATGTAGGTACCATAATGTTAGAGATCAGACTAGGGTGCTGTTTGTAAAGGTTCGGGGGTAATAAATGCACTTCTGAAGTTTAGTCAAAGAGAGGAGCATGGAACAGCAGTCTGCGGGAAGCCCCATCAGCGGGGATCTCCTGGTGAAACGCTTCTTAGGTCTCAGGTTGTGTGTCACTGCGCACCCCTGCAATTTCAGTCAATCAGGAGGCAGGCTCAGAAGCCTGCCTTATTATCACTGGGTAACAAAAACGAGGCTCATTTACTCCAGAGGCTTCTCTTTCTCTTACACAATTATGCTTATTTCGACAATTGGTTGCATTAGGAAGCCCAGATTCACCCGTTAGTCGTTTCTGCATGTGGTTCTAGTTCTCCATTTTAGTCCAAGCAAACTCAGCTCAGTTTCCCTATGGCTTTATTGCTGAGCAAGGAGTAAGAACCACAGCCAGCTCTGAATTTGGGTATGGAATTCCATGCTGATTGACCAGTTACTGCAAACTTCAAGGAAGTGTTAGGTCATAGAGGTCAGTTTGAGTTCATGTAACCAATTCAAAGAAAACTAGGCAGAGATCATTGAGGAGGCAGGGGGAGGAGTTTGGAGCAAATGTTGGCACAATGACCTGAGTTTTGAGGAGCAGGAGGAAGGGAGTACAGCAGTATTGTCAAGATGAATTCTAATCTTCCCTCCTAGGCACAGCTCAGCCAGAGGTGCCAAAGGTCAGCCCTGGTGAGCAACGAGATATGTGAGCATTATATGAGACTGGGTACATGGGATGCTGGGCAGGCATGTTCTGCCTGAGTCTGGAATCTTCTATTTAGCCTCTGATACAGTTGCCTCACATGAAGAATGGGGGAATGACTATTGCATTATATGGTAGAACTACAGCACAACCTGGGTGTCTTCTTAGGGAAGTGCAGCAATCTTAAGGACTACATAATATACAACTGCAGTGTAGTGAAGTAGC
>LOEQ01000824.1:75771-90870 GCA_001685075.1 Bramus lutescens | reverse complement strand
AGAGAGAGAGAGAGAGAGAAAGAAGAGAGAGACTATAAAAATGAGACCATGCTATTTGAAGATTATAAAACTTGTATTTGGGTGGGCATTGGTGGTGCACACCTTTAATCTCAGAACCCAAGAGCAGAAGCATCTTTGAGTTTAAGGCCAGCCTGATCTGCAGAGTGAGTTCCAGGGCAGCCAGGGCTACACAGAGAAATCCTGCCTCAGAAAAAAAAAAAACAAAACAAAACTAAACTAAACAATAACAAACATAAAAACCAAAACCCCAAACAAAACAGGTATTCTTATCTTTTATTTCTATTGAAATAGACTCTCTTTGTCCTAGGGGGAAATACTATAATGACTCATTTCATTTGTATTGAAGTAAGATTAAAAAGTGTTGATTTTTATGCAGAAATGGTGGTTAAGAAACCAGTGGAGCTTGAGCTCAGAGCAGATGGCACCTGGCTGTCTTCCCCTCCAGGCTAATGTCTTGATGTCTTTCTTCTTGGGAAAGAAGTTAGTGGGACTTCATGAGGGCCAAGGAAGCAGGGGAGGAATGAGGAGACCCCAATGCTTCAAGTTTCAGGGCTCCTATAGTGTTTCTGAATACTAGAGCAGCCTGGTCTGAGGTCAGCTGGCATTAAGAGCCACAGACAACTCGAGTTTTAGAGGAATCCTGGCAGGGGGAAGGGCGAGTCTGGTGCCTGGCCCTCATCCCAGAGTCTGGGCTGACTTGTGTGCAGTGATCCAATCATTTTTTACTCAGATGGGACAGGGCATGATTTCTGCCTTTGTCCATACCAAATGACACTGCCACTGAAGAGTTAGTCCTAACTGCACATCCCAGGCTTACCAGTGTGGCACGGCATGAACTGGACCAGGGAGGCAGGAGATAGCATCTTTCTTCTCCAGTGTGGGAAGAAGTCACTCTCACAGTAGCAGAGGGAGTGGACAATTCAGATGTTGGGCCTGACATATAAAACGATTGGTTCCTTTCTAAAAATCAGAAGAATACAAAATTGTAAATCCAAGTTAATATGGCCATGCAAGGAGCCAATGGGGCCCTGAAGCTTCTGCTTGGGTAGTTTCAGGTCAGTGGGCCTCTGTATGGAGATAAACCTGGGATGCAGAACTGCCTGCCTTCCAGAGTTCCCGGTGTGGCAGATATGGGTGAGGGCTCTGTATAAATGAATACAGTCTTTATTTCTTTTCCTGAAGGCTGGTAGGAGTGACAACCGCTTAGAACTACATGATGGGGAGAATGTGATGGTACTCAGCCATATTGTTTGAATATTAGATGCTTCCCTTACTCTTAGTTGGCAAGGTAGGATACTCCCATCCATTATGTTTCATATCTCAGTGCCTCAGACCATGATGTCCTTGACAAACCGTGGGAAGCAGTAAAATTGTTACAAAAGCAATTTGTCACCCTGATTTCGCATCCATCTTTTCTCCCTACCTTAACCCAGATGTCATAATGCCAACCGAATTTACCACTTAGTACATTTCCACTCACTGACCCCTGACATCACCATAGCTGCAGATTTCAGTATTGTCTTTCCCTTCCAGAAGTTTCTCAGCAAAGCTGATGGGGGCAGGGGAGCCCCCCCCAAGACTCAAATCTAACCATATGTGTCTTGTCACTTCCTGATTTACTGACCCAGGACCTGGCTTGTGGAGAAACAGCCACTAGAGCTGGGGGTTTCGCTTTCATCTGATGCATTCTCAATACTCACTGAAAAGAAAAAAAAGAAGCAAATTCGATTTATAGGTGAGACTCCCAAGACCACTGGCTTTGCTGCTTCCCACACATATTCTAAGAAGAAAGCCCTGTCAGCCATTTCTCTTTTCATTGCTTCCTTTTCTGGTACTCTAATCTTACTCCTTCCTACAAATCTCACATCCCATTTGAATAATAATATTTAGCTTCTTACTGTTCTTCTAAAATTTTGTCTTTAATAGGAAAATTTTGCATTAGAGATTAACCATCTGCCACCCCATCTCACTTTGAATAATCTGCATGTTCCAAAGAACTGTGGGCAGTTTGTGTGTAGTAAGAATGAGAGACTGATCTGAACAAGGCTAGGATCCACTTATAGCCATCTTAAGAACCAAGTAAGAAGTGAGCTGTTTGTCAGTTGTGATTTTTGAATTCTGCGTGAAAATAGAAAAGCCTTGGCACCGAGGTCAGGTGAGCCTGGCTCACTGCGGTTGAGGAAACTTCATTGTATGCTGTACTTATCATCTGGGTTGTCATGCCAGAAGGATATCTGTGTGAGCTGACAGTTCCAGTTCATCTTTCAACACAAAAAATGTTAGGTCAGGGCTAGGGGAAGCTGGCAGGGTACTGGGGGGACCTAGCATGGTCCTGGGTCACCAACACAATCGCCTTTAGACAGGCTGGGTTCAGCCTTCACTTTTTCTGTAATGAACACAGCGTATATACAGTACTGACCAGGACTCCAGCAAACAATCCAAACGGAGTGTCTGGAGGGTGTAGAGATGGCTCAGGGGGTTAAGAGCATCTGCTGATCTTCCAGAGGACACAAGTTCAGTTCCTAGCACCCATGTTGGTCAGTTGACAACTCCTGCAACTCCAGTTGTGTGGGATCTGATGCAGTCATCTGGCCTCTGCAGGCATCTAAATCCCATGACGTACGCACATGCACATAAATAAAAGTAATAAGATAAATATTTACTGTAACTATTCTGAAAGTATTTTGATTCTACCTCACATCCTCACATTGTTATTTCAATTAACCCCCCTAAGAACGCTGAAAAGAATGTGAAACTCTTCCAGGGCTCTTTCTCATTAAAGATTGAATTTTTAGTTTTCATTCAGCAAGTGTAGGACGGTGTTGTGTACCCAAAAAAGGTGCCCATGGAGTCCTAGAGAGGGGGTCAGATCCCCGGAGCTAGAGTCATGGGAGGTCGTGAGCTGGTTAACATGGGTGTTAGGAACCCAAACTGGGTACTCCAGAAAAGCAGCAAGCACTTGTAACTTGGACCCATCTCCCCAGCACCCACTTCTAGGGTCTTTATGAGAGAGAGAGAGACAGAGAGAGAGAGAGAGAGAGAGAGAGAGAGAGCAGAAAATGTATATGGAGGTCACGAGTAAATTATACAAGTATTTTAATGTCACTTATAAGATCCATTGACAGTATTGTTAAATAAATACCTTGTTTCCCAAACATACAAATCCAATGGACTATATACATTACTATATATATAGTATTTAAATTAATTAAAATTTAAATTAATTTAAATATGCAATTAATGCTAGAAAGGTAAAAATTAATATACAATCCAATTTTATGAGATTTGTAAGGGAGAACAAAACAAATTCTATTTAGAAAAATCTTGGAGGGCTTCCTGGAGGAGGTAGCATGTTGTCTAATAGGAAATGAAGGACACTGATGCTTTTGCTGTTTTTCCTCACTTAGGTGTTTTCATATCATCTGATCAGCCCCAGTTTTTAATGCAATCAATCAAGAGATGCAAAGACTTATCCTTAAAGGAATATATTCTTAATTCTAAAAAAGATGAATCTAGAATGCACAGGACCATTTTCCATTTCTATAATGCACACTGCACATTTCAAGATTCTTTATTTGTATGTATGCCTTACATTCCATCTTACCCTGGCACAATTAAAACATTTTGTTACAAATACTTATTTATATATGGAATGGGTAAAGTCCACATTTGAGCTTGAGATGTCCACTCATCTTAAGCGCAAGTTAATTCTAATGTTCTTGGGACAAAGAAGTTATTATTAATCATTAATGATCCACTTAAAATATTTTTAGCATGCATAAAAGTAAAAATTATGGTTGTTTCCTTGTTGACTCATAATAAGGAGAATTTTAAGAGATCGTGCATTCTTTTAGAGAAAAGGTGGGTTGAGAGAATAATTCTAACAGCGTCGTCCATGTGGAATTAGCAGAACTTCTGAAATGCAGGTCTCTTGCTCAGGAGGGAAATGATTTCACTGTGTTCCTCTTCCAAACTCCAGGTTAGTTTTATGTGCTAAAACAGATCCCTGGCATGAGGTTCAGCAGCGTTCGATCTGTCTGGAACAAGTGTGTGGTAAAGAGCAGTAACATCCCTGAGTTTACACATGTGCTGAAGCCCTGAGTCAGCCGACGTATGGCTTACATCCTCAGCTAAATGTGTCCAGTGACTAAACTCACATGACTGCCTTCCAGGGACTTGTCCTTTCAACTGCCATGAAGAGAGGAATTAAAAGCTTCTTTGTGGACTACTGAAGTTTCCATGTAAGCATGTTTCGTATGTTGAGCATACCCTCACCCTGCATTCCCACCCCTTTTCTTTCTTCTTGCTCCATCCTTGTTTCTTAGTATCTTTTGTTCTCCTAGACAGTTTTCCTTCTGTGTTCATGTCATATATACACTCACACAATTTTACGCGTCTGTCAATCTGCGGAGCACACATAAGAAAACATGACATTTGTCGTTCTGAGACTGGCTTAATTCACTATGACTACCTCCAATGCATCCATTTTATTACAGGTGAAACTTAATTCTTCTTCACAGCTAAAACGTTTCATATATGCCTAATGCATCTTCTTTATTGATTCATATGTTACTGGACATCTGTATCGGTTTCAAAACTTAGCCACTGTGAATAGTACTGGAATAAACACTGGTGTTCAAGGATTTCTGTGAAAAGTTCACCTGGAGCCCTCTGGAAATGGAGCACCCAGGAATGAGACACTCATATGGTAGATCTGTTTCTAGTTTTTAGGAAAGCTTTCATACTGGCTCAGTTAATTTACATTCCCACCAGCAATGTTATAGGGTCTCTTTTGTTCACATCTCCAGCATTTTTTGTCATTGTTTCTTTGACCGGATGGACCTGATCATCTTCAAGTGTCGTTACATTAGGATTTCTGATGGTAGGCATGCGGGATAAGGTCTTTTTTCGCTTCTTGTTGTCCATCAGCCACCCATGCTGATTCTTTTCTGAATTAGGACTCACATGCTCTGCATGTCACCCTGAGACTTTTCACATGAAACCTCTTCTACTAATGCAGACACATTAGATGCTGTGCCTCTTCAAGGGCAGACAGGCAGCTGAGCTTGACCCTCAAAGCTGGTAGGTAACAGCTTTTCCATGCCAGACAGTTGAGAGCCTGAGCTCAAATAATTATTTTTCTAAGTTACATTTTATACAAATGTGATGTTGTTCATTTTTGGAAAACTGTTTACTCAAAGAACCAAGAGAGTTTAAGTTTGAAGCCTTGTCAATGGCATTCTCCTTCCACAGAATTCCTCTCCAGGAGTTGGAGCTATTCTTAGACTCCTAGTCTTCCTTTGTCAGCCTCTAGATGTTTCTGAAGCACTTAGGGAGATTCGGTTTTCTGTTCAGTTCCTTGTTACACCATTTCAAAGCAATGCTCATGTGTTTTGTCAAAATAAATTTCCACAAATGGAACAAAATTGAATCCCATTAAAAAATCCTAGGTGTGAGTCTGGAGGGAAAATATTTCTCAACTAGTAATGATAAGTTTTTATTAAAGTAAAAGAATTTCATGTGTATGGATGTTTTGTCTGCATGTATACCTGTGTACCATATGTGTTCCCCATGCCCACAGAGGCCAGAAAAGGAGACTGATCCCTTGAAACTGGAGTTACATATGGTTGAAAGCCACCATGCAGCATCTGGAAATTGAACCCCTGGAAGAACAGCAGGTGCTCTCAACCAGTAAGAGATCTCTCTATCTCAGTAATGATAACACCTTGATAAGGAGGAGTTCAAATGATGCTGCTCCAGACTCACCTGAACTGACAGTTATTGCTCAGCTACTCTCTTGAGATGGGAGTGTATTTCTTAAAGTAGCTCCCTCATTGGTCTCTAGTTGGTCCCTCTGTGTTCCTGCCACATACTGGTTAATGAATACCCCCAATCCCTGTGCATTTCAGTTCTTTGAATTTGGTATACTCTCAGTCTTGTTTGGCATTTGTTTTGTCTGGCCATTTGAAATGCTTCAATACAAAATCAGTTATAATCCCTACCACATTTACAAATTTGTCTAATCCATTTTTTTTTGTTGAGAACTGTGGCATGATGAATAACTATGTTCAATTCCTCACTTTCTTATATTAATACTGAGTATCTATACTATCCATAGGATGGAAGTATTCTTTTCATCCTTTTGACTTTAGGCGTACCTGTGGGATGTACTTTAGTCAATGAGGGATTAGTAGAAGTGATGCAAACAGAGGCTTGATGTGTACTTTATTATGAAAAAAGATGCTCTCTGGGTAGTGTGCTATAAGAGGAACAAGAGACACATGGTATGGACTTGGACCAGCCTGCACCTTAAAGCCAAGCTGACAGAAATCCAGATAACACACCAATGTGTGGATGTGAAATGGTCATTTGATTTTAAAAGTCATTGGGTTTAATATGCTTCATTACACGGAGAACTGACTCAAGAGGACAGTACAGTTCAGGCTCTCTTTCAGACGTTTGGTGGCCTTTTATCACAATGCTTCCAAAACTTTGGGCTTCAGATGAGAAAATCTTGTTCTGTTCTTTATGTGTGAAATTTCTTTATTAAACATGTGTTGAATTCTATATCTGAGTGCAATAAGAACAGCTTCAGAAGCTGTTGAAAGAATTCTATAAAATCTAAAACTCAGAGAGAAGGAGCTAGCTGATTAATTAAGCAGGAATTATAGATGTCCCTCGGGGTTGTAGAATTCCCTAGTTCATTTTTTCATGGCTGGCCATGAACTGAACCTGTTAGTAGCTGAAAGGTATTAATCAGACACAACGCACAAGTTAGAGGAAAAAATTCTTTCTCATTATGATAGATATTTCTCTCTAGTGATTATAATACCTGTGTCTACAGATAATCCTACCTGGCATCACATACTGTGAATGCAGGATCACTGCACACTCCGTTTAAGATAGGCTGGGGTGTATATACCCATGGCTAAAACAAGACAGATGCGTAACACTTCTCTGAAAGGGCAGGCAGTACTGGAATGTCGCATGGGGCAATCAGAACTCTACCTTCTTTTACCCTGACTGTCTGCAATCTTGGGCAAGTTGCTTCTCTCTGTAAAGCTGCTTCAACGCTCAAGGTGCTGAATTTCCAGCCACTGGCTCCATATTCCCAGGGACGTGAAGAAGGAAGGGCAAATGGCACTGGGTTCGCAAGCACACACTTATGAGAATTTACCTTATGCAGGTCGTCTAGACAGTGCGATGTTTAAATGCATGTATGTACTAAAACTAAGTGTACTAAACTGAATCGTTGTGCTGAGGAGAAAGATGGAAGTAGACACCGAGGAGACGAGAACGGGAGTCTCTGCTCTCCTCTCTTGCGCTAATGGTGTGTCACATCTCAGTGCTTCCAAGATGAGACACATCATACTAACATTGATCTGTGGAGTAATTGTTTCCTGAAACCCACAATTTATAGCATGCACATTGATTTAAAAACATGGGAATTATTTGTCTTGGTGAGAATCATGGTACAATGAAATTTATAAATCATTGTAAAGGCTTGTGAATTCTTGCCCTGTGAAAGTACTATCTTCAGACCTAGTAAAGAGTCATGTTTTGCTTAGTGACAAGGGTTCTAAGAAATGTGCTGGTATATGGTTTTACCATTGTGTGAGCACTGTAGATGATGTGTATGCAAACCTAGATGGGTCAGCCTGCTGCACCCCTAGGCTCATGATACAGCCTACTGTTGTGAGGCTACAGGCTTCTAAAGCATATGGCTGTACTAAATGCTAAAGGAAACAAAGCAGAGGTGAACATTGCTACATATAAACATATCAAAACATAGAAAAAATATGATGAAAAGAAAGTACAAAATGTTGAATGGTACCCGAATATAGACACTCACCGTGAGTGAGCTTGTAGGAGTGGATATTACTATGCCTGAGTCAGTGGATGAAGAGGTGACTTGAAATGAAGATCTGGTACATTACTGTCCACTTCCGGGTACATTATAAACACATTATAGCTGGCCTACATTAAATTTAATTGAAGTATTTTTTCCAGTAATAAATTGGCCCTACCTTACGTTTTATATATTCTGGAGAATGGCCTATGATAGGTGTACACTCGGTTTTGAACGATGAACTTTATTAAATTATAGCAAGGCAAAATGCAGTAGTACAAAGAGTGGTACAATAGCCCAGAATGGAGAATAACAAAGGTTTATTTATTTGAGGGATAAACTCACAGTAAGGGTAGCGATCTACAGTTCTCTGTGTGCACTGGGAACAGGAACCAAATCCAGCAGAAAAGAGGGCTACACATGCTTTTCATCTGTACTTACTGTACATGAGACCATGTCCAAAGTGGGCCAGTATCTTAAAGGCTGTTGGCTGAAGGAGTCCCCACAACACCTCCATAAGAAAGTTCTAAGCCTAATTAAAAAAAATTATATACAATAAGAACAAATATCAAGTGTTGTCCAGGGAAAAAAAGACAAAAACATATGTAAAAATTAGAATTACAACCAGCATGAACAACATCAAACAAGAAACATATGCTAAATGTTTCAATACTTACCCTATCCCAAGGAGTCTAAGTCTTATATTAAAAATGACTTGAATAAGTCATGAAAGAAAAGTAACTATGACTATCTAGTCTTCAACCCCATCAAAGAACTGAGAAGGGAAATAATATTACTTGAGTAAACAGGAAGTACAATCAAGCAACTTCCAAAAGGTGCAAGAAATGACAGAGACAACCAGTTACCTGGGCTATCACTCAAAGTTCCATTTGCAACGTTGGGGCAACCAACTTTGGCTGAGGCCTCGAAGTAATAACAAGTGTCAGGTGGAGAAGTAGGCAGATGGATATACAGACAGACAGGTAACCAAAGGTCATCAAATACTGTGTTCACCACATCTAGCAGAAATCAACTGGGGGAGCTTTGTTGGGAAAGTTACAGAGAAGTCTCTTTGGTGAGACTTCCAAGGAAAGGAACAAATAAGAGCAGAAAGGCAACATTAACAAACCGAGGCCTAATAAATGTCCCCAGAAGCTCTGGGAAAGCTCCTATAGATCAGTAGCTGGAGTTCTAGATGGAGCGCGTCCCAGGCACTGTGTCCTCTTGAGTGAGGCTTCACCCAAGTAAAACAATGAATAGACAACAGATAGAGCTAACATCACCAAATCTGACACCACTCCCAGTAGCAAGCGACGGGGAAACTGAAGTAGTCCTCCCAAGCTCCTCTTTCAGGAAGGTCCTCTTTGCCCTCTTCAGGTTGAGTTTTCCAGGGCTCTGGCTTCTCTTCCCCCTGGAGCTGTTTTCATGTCATGGGACCAATGACAGAAACTAACATCTGTTGGAAAAGGTTTGCTTCCTACCTGTTTTTTCACTCTTGGGCTGTTTTGCTATTCTTTTCCTTTCCCATCACAGAATGAGGGGCTCAGCCTATCCCTAGACCAGGAATCGTTGAGGACACTTTGAGACAAACGTTGGGCCTGAAATGGGGAGGGGCAACTCCACTTGCAGAGCCAGCTTCTCAGCGAACTACAATAACACCCCGCGGTTTACCAGCATAGCAGACTATACAGCTTTGCAGCTCTTTCACACTGTGAGAGTTTAAACTTCTTTTAACTTTGTACCCATTGATCCTTAGCTTAAATACAAACATGTTGCATAGTTCTATCTTTATTCTATAAACTTTTCATTTTTTTACTTCTAATATTTTTATTTATTTATTACTTACTTGATTAAAAACAAAAACACAAGCAGGTATTAGCCTTTCACAGGCTCAGGGCCTTCAGCGTCACCATCTTACACCTTTACCACTGAGCGACTGGAGGGTCTGTCTTTATGACAGGATTGTCATCACCTGTTATGATGATACGTTCTATGGCTCCTCCCAGGTACCCCTTGAGGCTGCATTGATTATGGCAAAAAATATAATCAATCTCATTATTTTCTTAAACTGTCCGTTGCTAATGTTTTGCAGACAATGGGTTACATTGTCTCTCAAAGTAAAACAATTCTTATCTGTAGCTGCTTTCACCCATTCTGGGCTGATATTGCTAGTTGAATTACCAAGGGTGACCTTGCTTTCCAGTTCTGGGGATGTGTGCATTTTTTCCAAACACTTCTAACACGGACGACATTCTTTACCCAAAGAGAAGTTGCCTAGGCACATGATTTAGAACAAATTTCCAGGCACTCTTTAATTTCTGAAGAAATACACTTTACAGAGTCATAATTTCAGAGGTGAGGAGAAAATATAAAGACACACACAAAACTGTGCACCGTACTTCACAAGAAATAAGGTGTGTCTTCTCTATTGACCCTGGAGGATTTAAATACAAAAATTTGTTGAGACTTTTTTTTGGTTTTTCAAGACAGGGTTTCTCCATAGTTTTGGAACCTGTCCTGAAACTTGCTCTGGATGGCCTCAAACTCACAGAGATCTGCCTGCCTCTACCTCCCGAGTGCTGGGATTAAAAACATGTGTCACCACCTAGCTGTTAAGACTTTTTTTCATGTCTCTTAAAATAAAATACTTTGTATGTATATATATGTGTGTGTCTGTGTGTGTGTGTGTGTCTGTGTGTGTATGTATATATACAGGAAGTGTTTCACCAGTAGAGATGAGTAGAATCCACTCTAGAGAACGTGGGAAATAATTGTAAATAGGTGTGTGCCTCTCAACTTTGGTAGGCATGAGCATCAGTTGGAGATTTCATATATATATATATATATATGTGTGTGTGTATGTATATATACCTATATATGTATACATAACATATACACTTTGTTTACTTTAGGCAGATTATTCAATCTCCTTCATAGTTGCTTAAAGTTACTATTAGTAAGAATTGATATGATAATCCTGATTTCTGCCAAGTAAAATTTGAAAAAAGTGCATCTTAGAATCAACAAAATACTGAAGAACTATAAATGACCGTTAATACTAGAAGATATAAACTATAGACTACAAAGCCTAGAGATACAGGGATTTATAAACTAGCAGGGCTTGAGTTAGATATTAGAGACTTTAAAGTCTAAAAAAACGTGACTTTATTTTTCATACACATAGCTTATGTGAATCAAAGGATTATCCAGGAAGCTAACAATCTTATACTTAGCAGCAGGCAATGGAGAAAATGAGAATAAACGTACTTAAAAGTATTAAGTTAACAAGCCGGTATTTAACTGCCCTTCCTACAGTCTCAGAACTGCCTAAGAGAAGGGAAGCTTCTATTCTCTTTTGTCCTTGAACTTCCTAGGCTCACTCTTTGATTTCTCAGAGCAGAGATGAATCTACTGGTGGCGCCAGTAAGAACCTTGAACTTCAGTAATGAGCATCCCCCAACCCGGTGCAGACAATGTTCAGAAGTAATTCACTAATAGAGATGAGCAGAGTCTGCTCCGGAGAATGTGAAGAGCAACTGTAAAATAGGAGTGCACCTCTCAACTTGAGCAAGCATGAGTTTCAGTTGGGTGCTCACTGCTAAACATCACTCTCCCTTTCTGGCTCAGCAGCTCTGGAGTAGGGATCAAAACAGTTTTGTTTTATGAGCTCTTCCCTCAGCCTGGTGATACTGAGGTAGGTTGTCCATAGTGTAGATGGAATGGAACTGGTGGATACTTACACCCTGGGCCATGTCAACCACCTGCGCCTTGCCGAGGGTAAGCTGGGATGCACCTCACGCCTACCATAAAAGAACTTTCTGTCAGATTTACCCTGTGATGTTCAGACTTGTAAATTATTTTTCTTGTTAATATGCTCAGAGAAAAACAAATCTGCCTCCTGATTTTTAATACTGGCATACTTTTCAAGTGCTGGGGATCAATCATTTCTCAAAAAAAAAAAGAGTTTCCAGTGTGTTATAATATGTAGCTTAAGGGCTGGAGAGATGGCTCAGAGGTTAAGAGCACTGGATGCTCTTCTTCCAAAGGTCCTGAGTTCAATTCCTAGCAACCACATGGTGGCTCACAACCGTCTGTAATGAGATCTGGTGCCCTTTTCTGACCTGCAGACATCCATGCAGACAGAATGCTGTATACATAATAAATAAATAAATCTTTAAAAAAATACGTAGCTTAAATGATGATTGGCTCTACCTAAGGCATTTCCCCTATATTCTGTCCTCACTGATGGGAACTGATGCTAATTCTACCTTTTGGAGACACAGAATAAACTTTTCTAAACTGGATTGTAGATAATCCCAGCATGCATCTCACACCCAGGTCCTCGAATTTCTCTCTTACTCTTTACTTTCCTGAACATTCCAGCTGTTAATCTAATTCTTATATATCAGCCCATGTCAACACAAGCTTTAATGCTTTCAGTGTTAAAGTCTCACCAGCTCAAAGTTGCTTGACAGCAACAGATGTAATGCGTTCCCAGCCCTGCAGGCATGATTTATAACTATGCATACTTGCATGCCTGCCTGCTGGACCTTTCGTGAAGCAGTAGCACTTGACAGAGAAAAGAATTTTGGGTGGGGAGGGACCAAATGAACCCATCCAAAGTGCCCTGGAAACAGGATTAGCAAAGGCTTATACAGTAGAGGCACCAGGACAGTAATGGACAGTATCATCAAGTGCTATAATTTTGCTTTTTAGCAAAAAACAGACTCAAATGTAATAGCCAAGGGCTCACACTTAGCATGGAGGGGTCAAAACCAGCCAGATATGGAGTCTCAGATCCGTAGCCCAGCCTTTTGTTAACGGAATGACATCCTCAGCTTTCTTCCAGTTTTTGAGGACAACGGATTTCGGTTTGAGAAGACAACCTTGTGTGGTCAGTTTTCTCCATCTGTCTTTGTGTGTGCTCTGGGGATCGAACTCAAGTCACCAGGCTGGTAATACCTTTACCTCAATTCTTGATCCTTAAGGACTGAAATATTACCAAAAAGGGGAATAAAATTAAAGAGACGGGGAAGGGGGAGGCATGGAAGGGAATGTGAATTACATGTAACATTATAACGTGATTCTTTAGAGGGGAATGCAGACACAGACATTGTAAGAGGCTTCTAGCCAAATTGGTGTAGAAAAAAATGGTCACAAATCACAAAACACTCTCAACAGAAAAGCTGACAAAACAGTAAATATAAAGAAAAGCAATACATTATCTCAGCTGGAGAATGTAGAGAGTGAGGCATTTGGTTCCTGGGAATAATTGTTTGAAAGGAGCTTAATACAAGATATTTCTCAGTGTTCAGAAGAGAAAGGGAATACCACGCTATTGTGTTTACACTGTGTGGGGTCATGTGCTGGCACTTCACACAATCAGACCTGCATTTGTTTCAAACACTGGATCCCTCCAAAGCCTTTCCTCAATGCTCTCCCCTGAGGGTCACACAGGGCTACAACATGATTTCTGATACAGCTTTAATGCTGGACATTTTCAGTAATATTCTTCCTTAGGATATGAGCTACTCAGGAGGTTATGAAAGCTAAGTGCGGCAGAACATGATTTGAATAAATGAGTGTGCTTTCCATTAATTATTAGCTTCTTAAAAATGAACATTTACTCTGTGAAGTTTAAAATGTTTTGTCACTGTTTTTAATTTTTATTTCATGTGCATTGGTGGTTGGTCTACATGTATGTCTGGATACATATGCTGGATCTTTTGGAACTGGAGTTACAGACACTTGTGAGCTGCCATGTGGGTGCTGGGAATTCATTCACTGCTCTTAACCACTGAGCCATCTCTCCAGACACCTTATCACTCTCTTAAACGTGTACTTGTCACTTCTTTCATTTACTTAAGACAGACTCTCATCCTAAAATCTAATTGTTTTGCACACTGCATCTAATATAAAATGGCACTGATCCTGTTTTCACTTGGCATTTGGAGATATTCACCACAAACATACAGAATTCTTAATTATTGTGTCACTATAGCAAAGCTAATTGTTCCAGAAAAAAGTCACTAGCATCTTTGCCTCCCAATCACTGGCTGGTTTTCTAAAGTTGACTGGTATGTGGTCAGAAAGCATGAGAGAGAGAAAAATCTATACCGATTTTCAAGGCACAGTTGACTTTTACACACCAAAAAAATAATTTTCTAAATGAAAAAAATAAGAACAGTTGTGGTTGTTGTTGTTGCTTGCTTGCTTACTTACTTTATTTTGTTTGGAAATCTCATTTTACTCAAAATATGGAATAAAGCAAATGACGTCCCTCCAATTAGCAAAATGCTGGCCTAAGGATTTGAGGCTCCCTGTTTGCCTGGTTTTGTACCTCCATGCTAAGTGTGAGTCTTTGGCTATTATGTTTGAATCTTTTTTACTAAAAAGCAAAATTACAGCACTTTATGTTACAGTCCAGCACTGCCCTGGTGACACTACCATGACAAGCCTTTGCTAATCCTGTATCAAGAGTGCTTTGGATGGGTTCAATCTGGTCCCTCCCCACCCCACATTCTTTTCTCCTGGCATAATGCTCTCCCATAATAAAAAAATTAAAAATCTGAAATAATACATACTTATCTCTTTAATTTTTTTCTCCCTATATACATTCCTTTACTTGGAAAGATAACAATAAAGCTCAGATTAGCACTTACTGATTTTAGACAATGTTCACTCACGAAGGGGAGGAAAACAGAGCAGGGTGTTTTCCAAGAAGCCAAGGTTCCCTTGTGCTGAGTTTAGAAACAAAGCATCGACTGCCTTCCTAGGCTAGTGGTCATTAGATCAGTTGTTTAGGATTGAAAATGTATAATGTTCATTATGAGGCCCTCCCTGACAGACACATAGGCTTTGAGCAAAGGTTCCCAGTCCAGATTCTGAAAAGGCAAGAGTCAAATGGAGGGAAAATTTGGAGAGCTTAGCTTGAGCTCCAGGGATTTGCAAACAGGACAGAAGATCTGAAGATGAAAGGAAATTAGATTTTGTGCTGAGTTATGAGTTTTGAAAGACATTATAATGCAATTTTGTTCTGCTAGAGATATGGATTCTCAGTCTAAATTAGTAATGTTCTTTTTTTAGCAGAATGCAAATTTTATTTAATCAGAAAAATTTTAATTTAAGTAAGTCATATTTCATTTATTTATCTTTATTTGATTTTTTTCTTTTTTTCTTTTTTCTTTTTTTTCTTAAAAATTTCCACCTCCTCCCATCCCTCCCCCTCC
>LOEQ01000824.1:25675-36099 GCA_001685075.1 Bramus lutescens | reverse complement strand
GCTTAAATGAATACAATTTGTGTGTTGTTATTTCGGGGCATAAGCTAGCTGTGCGGGAGCTGGGCAGGACGGAAAGCAGCCCGTGCTCCTATTCACTACAAATGCCCAGATTTAGCTTGGCTTATTTCTAGCCAGCTTTTCATAACTTAAATTATCCCATCTATCTTCTGCCTTTGGGCTTTTACCTTTGTCTCTTCTATATAACTTTCTCTCCTCCTTACTCCATGACTGTCTGTGTGGCTGGGTAGCTGTCCCCTGGCATCTTCTTCTCCTCTTTTTCTTACTCCCCTTTCTTCTCCTCTTTTCTCAAGCCTAGATTTCTCCTTCCATTTATTCTCTCTGCCTGGCAGCCCCTCCTATTCCTCTCCTGCTTAATTGTTGGCTGTTCAGCCCTTTGTTAGACCAATTAGATATTTTAGGAAGGCAAAGTAATGCAGCTTTACAGAGTTAAACAAATGCTACATAAAAGAATGCAACACATCTTTGCATCATTAAATAGTCCACAACATAAACAAATATAACACATCTTAAACTAATATTCTACAATACATAAGTGTCTAGTGAAGTTCCCCATGAGCAGAGACACTCATTCCTCATGATGTTAGGCCCTTCACAAGAAGTGATTCTTTCTGCTGTCTCTGCCTTGTGTGATGGCAAAGAGGAGAGTGGCCAGCCACCAGCTGCAATGCTGGACCCATGTACATAGCAACCTCGCCTTGAATCTATGGTCCTTTAAGGAATTGCTAGGGTTATGGTGTTGCTCTAATCTGTTCTTGAAACAGCAGCTTTTCAGAAGGTGAGAAAGCATTGAGTGAGCCTTTTTCTTTGGACTTCTGTGTATGTAGCTGTACATTATTCACTTTTAAAAATGGTATTAAAAACCTTTTTCATGCTATATATTTTCCCCTTTCCCAACTGCCTAATCACTCTTTCAAAAAAAAATTCAAAACAGAGAGGGAGGAATTCACAGACCAGCCTAATGCCATGGTGACATCCAGGCCTGGCCTGCTGCGAAGAACCATGTCTGGGTCCATGGCCCTACTGCAGTCAGGGTCTATGTTGTTGTTCATAACTCCTGTTACAGCTGAAAGCTGTGCAAATACTCAGGGTCTGGGCCATCATCTGAAACCAGGTGGGGGTTTAAAGGGCATGCTTCAGCTGGGGCCGTACAGATCTGAGTTGCCTGTGCCACCACAATGTGCCATGGTAAGATCCAGACTTGGGCTGCAGCTAAGGATGGTTTCTGGGTCCATGGTCTTACTGCAGCCAGGTTCTGTGTTGATGTTCGTGGCTCCTGATACCATTGAAGGCCACGTAGATGCTAGGGGTCTGGGATACCACCTGGGGCCATATTGGTATCTGAGGGTCACACTACCATGTTGATCTAACTGGCCTTTGCTGACAACCTGGGGTCATGGTAACATCCAAGCCTGGACTCCTGACAAGAACCATGTCTGGGCCCATGGTCCTACCACAGCCAGGGTCTGTATTGATGCCCATGGCCCAAATTGTCACCAAAGGTCACATGGATGCCAGGGGTATAAGCTGCAACCAGTGGCCATGCTGGTGTTCAAGGACCATGGCACTGCCAGGGTCATGGCTATCTGAATGACCTGTGCTATCACCAAGGGCCATAGTGTAGTCTATGCCAGGGCTGCTGCCTAGGGCCATGTCTGTGCCCATGGCTCTGAAGCAGCCAAGATCTGAGTT
This sequence comes from Bramus lutescens, assembly GCA_001685075.1. Classification (NCBI taxonomy): domain Eukaryota; kingdom Metazoa; phylum Chordata; class Mammalia; order Rodentia; family Cricetidae; genus Bramus; species Bramus lutescens. The sequence continues at coordinate 34,389 of LOEQ01000824.1, read as the reverse complement.
GATGTTCATGACATGACTCCTATTAACACCAAGGTTATGTGGATGCCTGGAGTCTGGCCAGCTACCAAAGACCATGTTGGTGTCTGAGGGCCATGCTGCTGCAGGGGCCATACTGATCTGGGTGGCCTATACTGCTACTGGTCCATGATGATGTTTGGGCCCAAGTCACTGCCATGAGTCACGTGTAGGTCCGTGGTCCTGCTGCTGCTGGGGGTCTGTGTTGATGTCCATGACCTGTGTTAGCACAGGGGGTCATAGGAGCCATGTGTGATGAAATCAAAGGGCCATCATGCTGAGCCAGCTCCATCCTCACTGGCCCTGAGATAGCTGGCCCGGCCCCTTGTTGGACACTGCAGCAGGCGAGCCTGTCCCGCCCATCACCATGGGTGTGGGAGAACTGGCCCCTATAGAATGGGCATAGAAGAGCTAGCTCCACACCTTGCCTGATGGGGACAGGCCCAGAGGCCTGGGACTGATCAACTCAGCTACCATGCAGACCCACATCCTGGACCTTGGATTGGCAAATCCTAACATCTACCCCATCTATGACCTGCTCCAGTATGTGAAGGCACTGGTCCTGAAGACCCATCACCACAGGGTCTCCGTGACTCAGGGCAACAGTAGAGCATCTGAAAGGAGTTTCAGTGAGGGTCCAGTGATGATGGTGTGCCAGAGGCCTTGGACCACACCAGTGAGTCATTGTAATGAACTTTTCCAGGTGGAGCTGACTGGACAGCCGGGTATAAAGGGTGGCACACTGCAGCTCCCCATGCCACTAGGACAAATGAAGAAGTGTTCAGAGAGATGGGAAAGACAGAGGAGTGAGGGGGGCTTTTGTTTGTTTGCTTGCTTTGTTTTGTTTTTACTAATTTTGGGGGGTGTAGTTTTCTTTTGGGGGGGACACTGAAGTGGCTGGGAGCAAATATGGAGGGACGGGGAGGAGAGCAAGACTGGGGTACATGCTGTGGCATTCCCAGAGAATCAATAAAGAATTATGTTATGTATGTAAAAAAGGACAATGTTTGGCAATGGTCATCAAACAATAAAGACTATTACAAATGTAACAACAAAAACAGACAGAAAATGAAAAAAAAAGAAAAGAAAGAAATGCTTTGTCCTTTGTTAGTGAACAACACTTGGCAAACCTACCTGAATATGGAGAGGGCCTCTTTCTTCCAACGTGCATAGCCCTTAGGATTCCGAGTTCTGAGACTGGCAGTTGAATCTCAGTCCTAGAGGGTTTAAGTCATATACACGAAGTCCTGTCTTCAATTTCCACTACTGGAAAAAAAATGACAAAGCTGTGGATGGATTTGGGGTGAATTTATTCAGGAGTTTTCACAGAAGGTAAAGCCTACGTCTGCTTTTCCTTCATGATTTCCCTGTAAAGTAGAAAGGAACCTGGTGACTGGACCTGAGCTTCAAGGAACCAGAGCTGAGTATGAGGAAAACAAGGGGTGGGAACAGTGCCAAGCAGGAAGGTAACCCGAGAGCTGCCCTGAGGAGACCCCTGAGTCCTCTGTGGCCTCTCCCAGAGCAGGTTGAGGGTGGTCAGGTACTTCCAAGCCTGAAATGCTGACACTGTGCATCCAACTCTCCTGGGTAGGAGACCCTTTCATTTCTGGCTTCCAGACGGTATGTGAAATGCAAGGGAAGGCAGATGTCAGGGAGAATGCAACATAAGAAACATTGTTTACATTGTAAGGAGAATAAACAGCTACTGCCAGGCCTGTAGGGATCCAACTTGCTGCTTAGTAGCTCTGCTGGTCTCTGCTTTTGCTTTTGTTTGTTTTCGCTAAGCATCCAGAATACTAAGACACAACTAAGATATAAGAGTGCGCTAACAGGACCAAAGAAAGATTGAAGAGAAAGTTACTGAGACAGGAGGAAGAAAGAACTCTATTTACATACAAAAAAAATTCAGAAGAGAAGTTAAAGTGAAAGCAGCCATCCTCATGGGTGTGTGTGTGTGCATGCATGTGTGTGTGTGTGCACGCATGTGTACACGTGCATGTGCACATGCATTTGTCTGTGTGTACGTGTATGCATGCATGTCTGTGTGTGTGTATGTCTGTGCGTGCATGCATGTGTGTGCATGTGTGTGTGTGTGTGTGTGTGTATACCAAGAAAGTGATGTGTGTCACCTTGCAGGAACCTTACAGGAGTCCTTTCTTAGCATCTCTAATGTAAAATTATAGGACTGGGCAAAGTGTTGTTAGAGAACAGGGTTTTCACTCCAAAATCAGAGAAAAGTTATATAAAACCAGACACTTAGGTTTTGTAAAATGCAAATGTAAACTAATTTTAAAAGCTAAATCTGAGAATTTTTATATTTCCTTAGCCCAGAGCACTAAGCATGAATTCTCTGTGTACAAGTGTCACTTGGGTGGAAAAGTTTAGGAAGAGTTACATATAAGGTACTCTGTTCCTTAGAAGATCAGTGAAACATTCCTATCCTTGCCAAATATGAGCATTCCAGGACAAAGGACAGATCGTGTGTCCCCCAACAGGGCTGATTAGATTCTGGGAGGATGATAATCACTCCAGTTGAGCCACGATAGAGTGTCTCTGTGAGACATAGGAAGAGTCTGTGTAAATTGTGGCATCACTACAGGGCCATCTTCTTTGTCACCCATTCATTATCCACTTGCACCCCCATTCTCGAGAGAGTGCTCAGAGAGACCTGCAAAATGAGGACAAGCCGCTGCTCCTTCTGTCCTTGTCAGTCACGGCCGCCTATTAGTCACAGGCTAACATTAGACCAAGGTGGTGCACTTCGGATGGATTTATGTTTCGCAAAACCAAAAAGTTCTTTTCTTTAGGAGGATGGAAGTTGTGTCACGGGCCTGAAGATGATCTGGGGCTGGAGGTGATGGTGACCACATGTATGCGAAAGCCAGTCTTTGAAAACACAAAAGCATATGTGCAGAGAGAAACAATCAAGAGAACACAGGGCCCTGCAGAGATAAAAAGAGTAACTTCCATTTTGGAGATCTGGGTTTCATGAGGCCGGCCTTTCTATCATCCTCCTCTGCTCCTTTCCCAGAAATTCCTTCCTCTGCCTTAGCTGTCCTTGCTTGCCACTCCGGTCCCCAAACAAAGGCAGAGAGGGGGTGCCACGAGGAGAATTAGAACAGGATCAAAAACCATCTTCTCCTGGCAGCAGAGCAAGCTTGTAATTTGTCGCCCTAGCAGACACAACTGGAACACGGTTAATAATTATACCAACACTGCAGGGAAACAAGGATGGATGGCCATCCTTGCCAGGTGGTGAAAAGAGGAAATTAGATAGCACTGCTCGTGTTTCCCAGGCGTGACTGGCAACGAGTGTCTATGCTGTTTTATCAGGCTATCCTGATAATCCTATTGACTTAGCCTCTGTTGGGTCAGGAGCTACACCGGGAGTTATTTTCTACACAAAACTGGTAGAAGAGACAGGATAGAAGATTGGGTATCTCCAAACACAGTTTCTGTTCTTGTCACACCAGCCACTCTTCTTCCACAACAGTTTGGGCTGGAGCTAGCTGACACAGTGTCAGCATCAGCTGAGGGGAGTGATTGCTGAAAGAGAAACACGCAATCATGCTAATGCCTCAGAAAGCCACACTTCCTATTGAATGGGACAATGGTCCTCCCTAGTTCTCCTGCCTGAAACGCCTTTTAGCCAGAAAAAAAGCACAAAGCAACAAAATCCCTACTAGCAAGAAAAAGGAAATTGAAGCAATTTTGAGATAATTTAGGAGAAGTCCCATTTTCACTTGAGTTATTTGAGCAGCGTACAACACAAAAGACAGGGAGATCAGAATTTTTCAGATAATTGCTTGTTTTCCTGGTCTAGCTAGTTTAAAACTCATAGACTTTCTTTTCCAAACCTGCATGTCCTCACCATGCTGAGTACCCACCATCTTGGGGTCGGAGCTGTGTGGCTCAAGAAGGATTCAATGGAGAAGAAAAATTGATATTCTGATTAAGACGAAGGTGAAAAAGTCTCTCCATTAAGTTTCTATGTGATGCCAAATTTCTTTCTATGAAAATGCCAAATACAAAAGGAAGCAATTACTTCCAAGTTCTGTATTCTTTTCCATCTCAGTTTCTTTCAGCTCCTGGGATAAGAGCAGTCACAATCATACAGTTACTAGATGTTTGGGCCTCTGTGATTTGCCAGTCATTGTGGGAAGTGTATTAGATAAAGGAATTGGTTACTGCCAGCTGTGTCTACCTGTTTATCCTTAGTATGTTTGAGACTGCCAAGGTGGTGATTGCAACCTAACTCAAGGATACAGGACACAGACAGGATAATAGCTAGCCTGCGCTGATGGTCTAGCTTAAGGAGAGGTTCCTGTTGTAGGAGAGTCACTTGTTCGTTCCCGGCTGCTCAGGCCCAAAGTAATCACACAGAAACCATATTATTTGCCATACTGTTTGGCCAATAGCTTAAGCATGTTTCTGGCTAACTCTTATAATCCTAAACTAACCCATCTCTATTAATCCATGAATCCATTCTTACCACATGTCTGTGGCTTACCAGGTAAAGTTTGTCTGTCTCTGGCTGTGGCTCCATGGCTTATCTCTGACTCCTTCTTCTTTCTCCCAGCATTCAGTTTAGTTTCCCCACCTAGCTCTGTTCTACCCTATCAGGCCAAGCCACCTTTTTTTTTATTAACCAATGGTACTCACAGCATACAGAGGGGAATCCTACATCATCTCCTCTTTTCTGTTTAAATAAAAGGTTTTAACCTTAACATATTAAAATTACATAGAACAAAACAGTTATCAAGCAAAAATTACAGTTACAATATTTATATATACTCTATCTTTTATTGTAACAAAGGAAAACTGTAATTATCACTATCCATTCTTTAAATCCATCAAAAACTCCAGAAGAATATAATATTACCTAAGTAAACAGGAAATACATTGTAAGCAACTTCCAAAACTCTATAATTGACAGAGACATCTCACTACCTGGACAGTCACTCAAAGTTCTTCTATATCATTGGGGCATCCAATCTTTGCCAACAGGCCCATAGTATCTATCAGACTTTTTCATGAAGCAGGAAATTTGAAAATTTGTTCTGTCTTGTAATGGCAAAGTCCATCAGTTGCTTTCTTCTGTGTCCTGCAGAATGTCTGACAGACTCTTTTATGAAGTGGGAACCCGAAAGGACCATCTCACCTTTAGGTGAGTTCAGCAATTATTTCTCTGTGGGTCCTGCATGCCCAGTTCATTTAGCATAACAACAAGTAGTCCAGGCAAAAACAGTTTCTTGCCCAATGGCTAACCAGTGTTATAAGGAGCCTCTTTGGTGCCCATCATCCTTTGGAAGTAGTTTGGTGCTGCTAGGAGCAGATGTGTCTCACTGTCATGAGAAGTCCTAAGTGCTTAAACATTTTAAATGCCATATTCTATAGTCTTTGAAAGGTTTGAAGAATGCCTATCCATCTGAAATACATCTCTGTACATCTAGAAAATCTAACTAACATGACTATAAGCTTGAATATTATAGATGATTTTATCTATTAACCTATATTTCTTGATTATACATTGCATTTTTAAATGAGCTGGACAAACACAATACCTTACTGAGGATCAGAAATACATATACACAGTAAAACAAAATTGACCTTAAATTTGTATTAATAAACCAAGATCCATAGCAATGCAAATATCTATAGCATATCCTCCTTTAAATGTAAGCAAACATTTATAAACAATATTTGGAAATTTGGGTGTAGTTCTCTCCAAACTGCTTCCTGCTTTTTGTGGGCAAAGTAATTTTTGGGGGTGTTCATGGCAACCTTTTGGGGGGTCTTTGTCCATCAAGCCACATTAGTCTGGAAGAAACCTGTAAGTTCTTATCTTGTGTAGAAACAAAAGAAGAACTTCTTTTCCAAAATAACAAATCCTTAGAATCAAATTTTGAAGTTAAGAAATTTTTAAAACATATATGTTGGTTTAGCTTAGCAGCCCTTAGAATCAAATGTCTCTTTGCAGTCAAAAAAATTCAAAGAAAACACAATAATACACATAATTCAGACTCTCTATGTATATTCCATCTTTATATGGCTTATTTTTCTTTACTCCTTTTAATCTATGACTGTCTGTACTCTGTCTTTTTAAAGACTTTGTTTTACTTTTTAAAAATGGTTTACTTCTTTTCCAACTCTCTATACTCTTTTTCTTCTCTCTCCCAAGCCTATGTACATTTATCCAACTCTGTGACCCATTTAGAAGTCTTTTTCATCTGAATTTGTCTTTATTGAGTAGCTGTAATCCTTTTCTGACCAGAAGTGCTTCTTAAAAAGCTAAGCAACATTACTATGACTAAGGCTGCTTTGCTGTTTGGCTCCACCCAGTCCAACATGTCAGAGGAGGTCCATTCATTGCCTCTGAGAGCCATTCTCTCCGCCCCAGATCCAGGGTTGGGTTGCAGCAGGACTATGTTGACATTAATCAAGTTATAGCACTCTGTTCACAAACCCCATTTAAATGCTCAGCCTCCTGAAAGAGCCAAAGTTCACACTGACAGCATGGCCCAGGTAGTCACCATTTCAAAACCTCACAGCTTTTTTTTCTGCTACTGCTGAATCAGAAAAACCTCTCTTAAAGGAGCCATGGTGTTAAGCCATGCTTAACTCTGTTTTTGTTGTTGTTGTTGTTGTTTTTCTGGTGCCTAGAATTCTTTCCCAAACTCTCTCAGGTTTTAAGTGAATTTTAGTTGGCCGTGTTGGTGCCAATTTGTTGTAGGAAAGTTGCTTGTTTGTTCCCAGCTACTCAGCTCTGAAATAATCACACAGAAAGCATATTATTTGCAATATTGTTTGGCCAATAACTTGAGTGTGTTTCTGGATAACTCTTATATCCTAAACTAGCCCATCTCCATTAATTTGTGTATCATGACATGGCTGTGGCTTTCTGGGTAAAGTTCCAGTGTCTGTCTCTGGTGGTGGCTCCATGGCTTCTCTCTGACTCCATCTTCTTTTTCCCCAGCATTCAGATTAGTTTTCCCCACCTAGCTCTGTTCTACCCTATCAGGCCAAGCCACTTTCTTTATTAATCAATGGTATTCACAGCATATAGAGAGGAATCAGAGGAATCCCAAATCAGGCTCCAGCTTGGACTGGAAGACAGGACCTTAGAGACATTCAAGTCCCCGAGGCTTCCAAGGTTAATATTAGATCCCCTGACTGAGTATGCCTGGAACAGTCAGCTCCAAGTGCATTTCCAGTCTAATTCTCACCTTGTGAGAAGGCAGAACAGTGATGGAAAAATTTGGAAAGAAATTTCTGAACAGAGAAGAGCTAGATTTGGGTGGAAGACCTGCTATGGCCATGTGGTTCTGTGCATTCTGAGGTCCCTAAACTGGAGCTCAGATCCCAGGGGAAATCATGCTGCTCTTTCAGTGGGTGTCTGGAGAGTGGAAAAGGATGCCTGATTGAGGTAACTCTACTAACTTTGTAAAGTGGAAGGATGATTACAGAACAATGATAAATTAATTGAAAGAGGGAAAAGACTTTCAGAGAGGGGGAAGAGAAAGAGAGAGAGAGAGAGAGAGAGAGAGAGAGGAGAGAGAGAGAGAGATGGGGAGAGAGAGAAGCATAAAACAAGGTTGGATTTTGAGACCTTTATAGATCTTTGTAATATTCTTGTTCCCTATCAGAGCTACCAGTATTTTCTTGACATTTTTTTCTGTGCTGGAGTAAACAGGAGGTTAGAAAAGGCCAATGGTGGTTATAACCTACATAATGGATTTTGTTTCTTAGGAGAAAAAAGTGAAACAAAAGGGAATTTAACCCACTTATCACTGATTTATAAAAGAACTTTGAAATATGATCTAAGAATTTTTTTGTACATAAACCACTGGGCCTATTTCTTTTGGTATTTACAGGTTCACAATTTATCTGGCATTCCATGCAAACTATACCCCCCCCAAAAAAAGTCAGTAAATTGAAAGCAAGCCTGCTCCATTCTCCTTTAGCACTGGGGGTCAACTTCAGTGATCTTGGTGCTTCGTTCTTTTGTCCTTTGATGCTCTTGGTGGACAGTCCTTGTCTCTTGAGCCCATGAATACTTCATTTTCTGCTGCAGAAGAATTTTACAAATATGGATAGATTAAAGATTGTTGAGATGAAAAGTTACCCTGGAGCATCTAGGAAATCCCAGTGTGATTGTCAAGGCTCCTGCGAGAGACAGAGGAAGGACAGGGCATCAGAGAAAGAACTGACCCTGGACACTGATGTCATGATATCAAAATTATCTGAGAAGGTAGAAAAAGAACACATGCTAAAATATGAGGATGATAGACTCGTAGGAGGTGGAAAAGGCAAGGAATGGGATCTCTTCTGGAATAAAGAATGCAACCAAGATTAGACCTTGAATTTTAGCTCTACCAAAACACCTTCTAACTTCTGACCTCCAGAGCTGTAAGATAACCAGTTGATGCTGCTTTAAGTGGTTGTGTATGTGGTGTTTTGTTGCTGCAGCTCAGGGATCTGCAATCAATGCCTCGGCATCTCCCTGTGAAGAGCAGAAGACGCCAGAGCTCCCAACAACGCTGTCTGTTGGTTGGTGACTGAAGGTTCCAGATCTAAATGCTTTGGAGCATTTAGGTCTGATCCTGGCAGTTCATCTTGAGTCCATGATGGAGCCATTTCTCCTGTAGCTTGAAAAGCCTTGAGGCAGACTGCCAGGACATTCTGCTTCTGAGAGCCTG
>LOEQ01000823.1:400075-412247 GCA_001685075.1 Bramus lutescens | reverse complement strand
CAGGAACAATTCATCAGGATGATATCTCAATCCTGAATATCTATGCCCCTAATATAAAAGCACCCACTTGTGTAAAAGAAATATTACTAGAACTCAAGGCAGTTATCAAACCACACACACTAATAGGAGGAGACTTCAACACTCCTCTCTCACCGATGGACAGGTCAATCAGACAGAAACCAAACAGAGAAATAAGATAATTAATGGAGGTAATGAATCAAATGGACTTAACTGACATCTACAGAACATTCCACGCAAATAGGAAAGAATATACCTTCTCTGCAGCTCATGGAACCTTCTCAAAAATTTACCATATACTCGGTAACAAAGCAAACTTCCACAGATACAAAAAAAATATTAGTAACCGCCTTTGTCTTATTGGATCACCAAGGAATAAGGTTAGAATTTAACAAAACAAATAAGTGTATTGTATCAGTTAGGGTTTCTATTGCTATGAAGAGACACCATGACCATGGCAACTCTTATAAAGGAAAAACATTTAACTGGGATTACTTGCATTTTTGGATGTTTAGTCCATTATTGTCATGGTGCAACATGGTGGCAAGCAAGCAAACATGGTGCTGAAGAAGTAGCCCAGGGTTCTACATCCTGACTTGCAGGCAACTAGAAGCGGTCTGCTGTTATGGACTAATCTTTGTGTTCACTGTGTAGATGTGTCACACAAACTAGTTTAATAAAATGATGATTGGCCAATAGCTAAGCAGTTTTAGGGCAGAGAAAACACTGATAAGGAAAAGGGTAGAGTCTCAAGGAGATGCCAGGACTCAGAGGAAGCCACATGGGCCACAGAGAGTAGACATAACAAAGTCATGAGATAGCATGTAAATTAATAGAAATGCATTAATATAAGTTATAAGAGCTAGTGAAAAACAAGCCTAAGCTATCAGTTGAGCTTTCATAATTAATAATAAGTCTCTATGACATTACTTTGGAGCTGATAGGGGGACAGAAAAATCCACTTATAGTCTGTCTCACTGGGTGTGGCTTGAGGCACAGTGACACCTGTTGTCCAACAAGAACACACCTATTCCAACAAGGCCACAGCTCCTAGTGGTACCCCTCCCTCTGGAGGGCCATTTTCATTCAGATCACCACAAGGTGTAATTTTCACTAAATGCAAATAACAAAGATGAATGTTACTCATACGCTCTTCTGTGAAAGTTGTACATGCTGTTATTTATGTTTCCCTTAAATATTATTGTTTATTTGTGGGGGAATAAATGTTCCCAGGAACCAGCAATGCTCCTTACCCCGAGTTTACCAGGAGATTTGTTAACTCATTGGAACTGGAGTGATATGGAGATTGAAATGTTGTAAATCTAGATCCACATTGTATTAGCTCATCATTTAGCCCCTTAATAGGCATTTATTACCCCCATTGTATGTGATCTGTGATCTAACATCTTTTCACTACCACGTATACATTGGAATACTTAAATAGAGTCCAGCCTTCACCAACCCTAAGGCTGAAATGGTATAAGATAGCACCTGATGCCCACAACATAGAGATCCCTGATTTACTGGAACCCACACATCTGATGTTTCCACCCAAGTATTTGAAAATCACCATGATTCATGGTTTTCATTGTTCTGTCACTGGAAATTATCACAAAAGTCCTCTCACTTTCAAATGTTGAATTTAAGGTGAGTTGGATTTGTGTTTGTGGAACATGGTCACTCATATTTATCTCCAGAATAAACTGCTATCCCCTCTATGGTAAGAGCTGGTTTTTGTCTTTGAGATTTATTATTCTGGAGTGGCATTTCAACTGTTTTTTAATAGATAAAGACTGTCTGATGATCTGAGGGTAAAACAGTCCCACTGGTTAGCCTTACAGACCAGATTATGCTAACACACACCTTTAATATCTCAGTAGCCACAATGATGCACACTTTTAATCTCAGTAGCCATAATGCCACAAACCTTTAATCCCAGTAGCCACACTAGTTGCCATAGAAAATGCCTTGAATGATGGTGGTGGATGCCTTAAATCCCAGCCCTAGAGAAGAATATAAAATGGGGTAAGACAGCTCTCAAATACGGTCTCCTTCTGAGATTCCTGGAAGCAGGATCACCATTTCAGACTGAGGTCAAGGTAAGAGCCAGTGGCTGGCTGTTTTGCCTTTTTTGATCTTCAGGTTGAATCCCAATTTCTGACCTTGAGTTTTTATGAATCGTGCTCCATTATATTCTGATTCCATTTTAGTATATAGATGCTGGAGAATATAAATTCCAGAAAGTTCATACATTTAAGGAAGGGAGTAGATCTTTCAAATGAGCACCAGTGCGTCTTATAAAAATATCAATTGCTCATTTCAGGAATGACTTTGGAATGTATGCATACAATGCCTACGTTGTCTGCTTGAAGAATAAGTTGCTTGCTAGAACTTCCCACCAACATCACCATTTCTTTAACTGTTATTGTGTTCTAAGTAGTAATGAAGATAGCTAGATGTATGTACACACAAGGACAAGAATGCTAAGTAATGCTATCTTTCTTTGCAGTGTTATAATCAGTGAATTAATCAGCATTGACAGTAAAATCTGGTCAGTAAAAGTATCAGCTAGCAATCATGTGGGGAGCTGTTTTAGGAGCATAGCTATATATGTAATTTGATTTTTTGCTTGCTCACTCTGTTCTAAAGGTGTTCCCTTTTCTGTGTATAAAAGGTGACAAGGCACCTTCTTTCTCCTTGCTCTGTCTTGAAGTGCATTCTTTAGAGAAGAAAGGTCAAATTCAGTGGATTGCACAGCTCAGGAAATGAAAAGCTAGTTCTAAGAAGACAGATTAGGGATGTTAAGTGCTTCGGGGCATGAGACACGGCCCAAAGGAATTTCCTAGCAGAGTTCAGAGCACAAAGACACTAGAGGACGTGGCACAAATGATAGAACTTAATCTCAGTCACTCTGAAGGAACTGGTTTTTACTGATCTAATGACCTCGCATTTAGACTTCCAACGAATTCCTCAGAATAAACAAAGCAAAATGAACCTTGCGTCTTTCTCCATCCCCGCTCTTGAACTCCAAATCAATTGTGCAATTTATCAAAACATGCCAAAGCTTGTGGTGTCGTGAGGGCTGTCAGGCCAGTTATTGAGCCGCCTCCATATCTGATGCTGAACAACCTGACACAGAATCATATTAAATAACTTGGCCATGCCACTGGGCTGCAAGAAGAGCAGTATATGTATTCCAGTAATAAACTACCTCCCTTCAACTCCGTCAGATCACTGCAACACTAAAACTCAAGAATAAGCATGAATCCATGTATAAGAAATGAAATGTGCAAGTCGATGCTAAGTTTAATTTCTGATGACCCAAGCATCCTGTCCCGCACATGTGAATATGCTGAAACGGGTTTGATTCCTATTGGAAAATGGCTTATTTTGAGCATAATTACAATATAGCAGGCATAGAATGGCATTAAGGACAGTGCCTGACTTTGAATGGCATTCCTGCAAATTACTCTATTTAGTATCTAGATGTCAATTAAGATGAAACAACAGATTAACACTGTAGCCCTGATCTCCATTACCTTCAGTTAACCAAAGATATTGGGGCAGGGGATACTGCACCTACATTAAATGTTTTACGAGACCAACTGATTAGAACTTTAATGATTGTGGAATATTGGAATGTTTCAAATGCAAAGCCAAATTACCATGATGTTTCTTAGTTTTCAAATAGCCGTGTATCACTCACTTCTCTTTGTAATGCAACATCCTCATGACTACCAGGTGAAACAGTTCCCCATTTTTGCCAACCAAATGGCTACAGGCGTCATCAGAAACCATGAGTCTTGTAATGGGAATTGCCCTGCTTGGCTATAATGACTCATGTTTCTGCAATGTAAAGAAGTGTCTTGATTCATGATTTTATTTGTTCTACTATAGTAAAATCTCTATGAATACATTACCGTGTTGGAGCATGGTATTTGTGGTAATCCAAATCTGTGTTACTTGGCCATGGTTCCTTAGGGTCAATGATTCTTATTCTCTTTTACTTAAGATCTATATTTTGTATTGACACTTTATGCAAAATACCACATGATTTCAATGTAAACTAATGGAATATCAAACCAAGGATCATAAAAGATCTTGTCATTGTAAATATTTTAATATCTTTATTCCAACTTTGTTTTTCTGTATAAGGCATGATATAAGTCCAGCACAATTAAGTAACTTAACCAAGGTTACAATAGATTAACATAGAAATAGAACATTTTTCTTTAAATATTTAACCCAGTTTTTTACTCTAGCTGTATCTTCAAAGGTTCTGGTGCCTTTAGAAATGCTCCTGTACAGCTTACTGATTAATAGATAGCTGATCAAAACCACAGATAGTGTTTGAGAGCATGGGAATTGATCCACCTGCTGAATATACCTGATGATCTGAGTTCAGGTCCTAGAGCCAATAGGAAAAGCCATATGTAGTAGTGCATGTATCTGTAATTCCCAAGATCTAATGGGAACATAGGAGATAGAGATGGGAGAATCTCTGGAACTTGGCTAGCCACAAGGCCTCAGAAACATAGCTATGAATGATATGAGACCGTGTATAATACACGTGAAAGAAGAGGACACATTAAAGATGTGCATGCCCTTACTCACATATGAACAAGCAACCATGCACAGATGCACACACATGCACATTATCCACAAGTATGCATCACCTACTCCCACTATAAAAGCATGCATGTGTGCACACACAAACACGCACAAGCACACACACACAGAGATGGGAAATGTTTGAATTTCCTTTATGTATGCTCATTGGGCTTACAAGTCACCATAAAACTATTCTGTGATGACTTCATTCTTTTCTCTTACACAGAAACATTTTCTGAAATAAAGATTCATAAGGCTATTGTGGAGCTACACTGGGGTGCATGTCTGAATACACACGGTACTTTCTGAAAACATCAAAAGGATAAATGACGTTCAAGTTTGATATGCTAAAATGCTGATGTCCTGAAGATGACACATTAAGAAAATACTTTTAGATGAGCAGGTAAAAAGTGAACCAGGAAAGATTATGCAATGTAACCTACAAATTTTTTTATCTTCAGACTCTGAAGTCACTGGCAGAACCCTGAAATAAGCTCACAAAGCCTGGAATCCAGGTCTAAAGCACCACTCTGGATCTCTTATTTGACTATTGTGTGGGAGCATGGTGAAGACAGTCATATTATCCTTTATCCTACTTAGGGATAAATGTTCTTCAGGCTGAATTAGTGTCTGCTAGATTGAAAAAAAAGAATAAGGGAGAAAGTGTTGAGTAGATATAGGAGGAGGATAATATGCAATTATATTTTCAATAAAAACTTAAAAATTGATAAAGAGAGTTACATTTCTGTATGCAGGTGGATTTCCCTCCTAGGGAAAATAATTTGTTATTCATATTTAGTCCTTATACTGTGTTTCCATGTACCCAGTTGCTGCTTCAAAAATGTTCACAAAAATGAAATCTTATCTTAAATCAAAGAAATAATTCCAATTATTGATTAGAATTTACACACATAGCAAGACTAATTAGGATGGTCTTTGCACAAGAATTCATTTTTTTACATGTTATTCTAGTGTATGTGAAGGGACTGGTGCATCTGAGTTGTGGGGTGCTTGCCTGCATTTATGTTGATGTCAGAGAACAGTTTGTGGGAGCTGGATTCCATTCTTCACCATCTGAGTTCCAGTATTTGAGAATAGGTAATCAGGCTTGGACACAACCTCATTTTACCCTTTAAGCCATCTTATCAACTGATAAGAAAAAGAACACTTTTGTGAAGTGTAGCTTTCTCTATAACACCACCAATGTAGTCAAAATATTTAAGATCAAAGCATACCTGATGACTATGCTTTAATTCTAACACTTGGAAGTGAAGCTGAAAAATTCAGAAATTCAAGATCAACCTTTACTACAGAACCATCATGAGACCATCCTCAGCCACATGAGAACCTAACTCAACCAAAACAGAAATCAAGAACACAGAACAGCACAGGAGAAAAAAAATTTAAGGTTGCAAACAATACAAAGCCAATCATAAGAATGTTTGATGAACATATAACAAAACACAGAATGTCTCCTACTTAAAACTGAAGTGGGGAGAGTGTATATTTAATGATAACTACATGCAAAGTTCAGTTCACCGAGGTGACTAGAAATATCTGTACTCAATCCCAGAGGAGACCTCTCAGCCAGTGGCAAGTGTCACAAATACACAAAACTTCACCAAGAGGCAGTAAATACACCAAACATTTTTTGTCTCATTTTGTAACCAGGCATTTGAGCTCAAATAGATATTCATGTTACTTTGAAATGCTTCTGCTTTAAGAAAATGAGTTTGTGAAGTGTCTTCTATCCAGCACGAGATCTTCCTTTAATAAAGAAATTATTTTAAAAAGCAGTTAATGACTATGAAATGTACCCTTGTGCTTTTCAAACGCTTTTTATATCCATCTAATTACAATGCTCAGAACAGCCCAATGAGGTTATGTTATTATCTCCTTCACCATAGGTTTCCGTATAAAGACTATCGGGAATTTCATTTCCTGAAAAATAACAGAATGGAACAAATTCCAAATCCTCTTGAGTGAAAGAATGAGAGTTTTGGGTGTACAGTAGAATAAATGTATGGTGGCACTCATTATATGCTTTCTATCCTCCATTCTCCACTGTTAATAAAATATTTATAATAAAATTTCAGAATCAGTGCAGAATATTTCAGCTTCACCTGAGGCAATACGAACAATCTTCTCTTCAATCTCTTCTGCCTTAGTTCACTGATCGGAAAAATAAGAGTATAGGGCTGCCCATGTAATGGTTTGCAAAACGAGCAGCACACTTTAACACGCCGAGGATAAGTTATAGTATAGTACACAGCTTGAGGAGGTTGTTCATATCCAGCTTGGAAATATGAACAGCTTCTTCAGTCTCCAGGGAATATTTAGAGTAGAAAGAACAGAGAACATTATACAGTTATTCTAACATCTCGGTGATAAGTGAATCATGGGACTCTAACCTTATCAAGTACACATAAGAAAATGCTTTTTTCCTATTAATCATTACTATTTAGCCCAAAGCTTAGGATGCTAAAATAATAACTTTTATGTGTCTTTTCATATTTAGGAATTGTGTTAGTTACTTTCCTACTGTTCTGACAAAATACTATCACCAAGGCAACTTATATAGAAAGAATTTAATTGGACTTACGGCTTCAGAGAATTATGAGACCATGGTGGAGGAACAGCATCGAAACAAGCAGCCAGAATGTAGCCTGGAGCAGCTGAGAGCTGACATCTTGATCCCAAGTATGAGGCAGAGAGGGGAACACTGGGAATGGCTGAAGATTTTTGAAACCTCAAAGCCTGCCTTCTCTTTCAACAAAGAGAAATTATTATTGTTGTTTGCTTGTTTGTTTGGTTGTTTTTTTTTTTTGATACAGGGTTTCACTTAGCTTTGGGGCCTGTCCTGGAACTAGCTCTTGCAGACCAGGCTGGCCTCAAACACAATGAGATCTGCTTGCCTCTCATCTCAAGTGCTGGAATTAAAGGCCTGTGCCACCACCTGGCTAAAACCACAACTTTCAATTCTTGCAAAACAGTTTCATCAAATGAGGACCAAGTATCTGAACATAATAGCATATGAAGGTCATTCTCATTCAAATCCTCACAGCTGTTTATCCAACATAAATGTTTTATATATTGGGAATTCTGTTTCTGCCGTTTATAATGATAAAAACAATAAGCCTGAGTGTGCTGTAATAATATACTGAACACTTTCCTGAATACAGAATTTAAAATGCTGAAAACACAAAAAAGAAATGATCAAAATTAAAATCAAATACGTAGTTAAATGATAATAGATGTTATTTGCAAGGTAAATTATGATCATACAAGTAATTTTATAGTCAGTTCTGTACATTTAAATTATAATAGTATTTTCTCTTTCAGTATAAAGTCTTAAGAAACCAATGAAACAATTATGCCCCCTAATTTTATCTCTGCTCTTTGAAAATACACTTAAATAGGAAGAAACGTAAGTGGAAAAGAGCAGAAGTCTCTCAAAATAACTAGGAGAAATAAGATTGATGATAAAGATTAACCTAAGACAAAGCAGAACTCTACATACTCAGAAATTCTTATGCAAAGACTTGAAGGAAATAATTCAAGAAGGGGACACTGAGTGTTGTTTGCCCTAGGTTCTTCATGTAGCTGAACTGGCAGATATACTAGTTGGCTTCTTACTTTGCTTCACGTAGTTGACTTGGACAAGTATACCAGTTGGTTCCTTACTTTAGAAAGAAAACGAGCCCTTCTTTTCAGGTCTGCTCCAACCCCTCCAACCTAGACTTTGCTAAGGAAATCTGACTTTCTCAAAGGAAGTTTGGCAATGATGAATGACCTGGCATCGTTATCAACATTAGCAGTGCTTTGTCAGAAGAGGATGACAAAGAGGATTTAATTCTCTACACACAATATATTGCTTTGTTATCAGATACATTTGCGTTTTAATTTATTTTATTGTGTTTTAGACTATATCATATTCATGCAAACTGAATTCGTTGTCTCTATTTTTCTTTTGAATAGCTTCAGTTGGTATATTGGAGAAACATTCTGTAGAGGCTCTCGGCACAGAGGACAGAACAGGTGTCCCTTATTTTCTTCTTGGGAGAACTTCGACAATTATCTGCTCTCTGCCAGAGTGCAATCTGAAATTCCACTCCCAATTTGTTATTGCAAATATAAAAGTTGGGACCTTTTGACAACTTGGCAGAATAAAAATCAATAATTTCCCAAAGAAAAGACCAATTGGTGAATAAGAATAAAATTATAAAAATTATGATGAATAGATAAAATTAAATATAGTAGGTATCACAGCCAGCAATATTGTACTCAATTCATTTTAAGAATGGCAAAATTAATGTCATTAGGTTTGAGTATGTAAAATAGTAGTAAATAGTAAATAACTGGGTAAAGGGAGCAAGGGACTCAGATTTCCTAAACTTATAATTAGAGTTCAGAATAGTTTGAAAATATAAGGACTTCTTTGTATCATTCTTATGGTAGAATTAAAATTAGATTGTTTCTCTCCTAAAATATCTTTTTTATATTTGTTCAAAAGTCAAATCACAATATTTGTGGGTTCCAACATACATGTCTTTTTTTACAACCAAGAGTTCTTATTAATTCTTTAATAATCTGAATGTGAAGGCAAATGATACACATGGAGCATTGCTTCACGATTGTCATGTTCATTTTTTTCTGGAGAACAACCAGACCCAGAGCATCCTAAAATGGCTCTGAGGATGTTGTACACTAGCGTTTCCTTGGGTAAGCTCTTCCATCCATGCAGTGCCCTTCTGCTTCTGAAATGAACCCAGTCAAATTATTGTGGAACAGGTATCAAGGGGATTCTAATTGGACATTCTCTCTGAAATTATTTAGCAGCAGGAAGGCCAGGAAGAAGAGTCATTGTATGGATCACATTGGATAAAATGAGTGAAACCTAACTGAAGTTGAGTCCACAGGAGGAGTTACAGTGGGTTTTGTTGGAATCGTTCTGCAATCAGCTTTTTCTTTAGGATGGATTTTGAGACTGGTGGATGGAAAGCTCATGGGATCTCACATATGTTAATGAAGCATCCCGCAAATGAGATAAAATTAGGCAGCTACATCAAGTCTCTATTTCCTTTGGAAATAGGGATAAAGATGTAATTGTCAGGAGGACTACATTGCATAATTATGTTTTATTATTTAGGGCAACTGATGAGACACACAAGTCACGTAATTACTGTGTACTTTGCTGTCCACCTGTCTACCAAACTCAGAAATCAAATTCTTCTTGAACAAACTATTTCAATATTTATTTGAGAAAATATCTTCCATTAAATTTTAAATTCCAGTCTCTTCACATTCTGATTCATTTGGCAATGATGTTTTGACTGCTCTTGAACCTCATGACCTAAGGATTAGTATCAAGATCCCTGAAACGCTGAAGATGAAATCAACTATTCTGGTGAATACGACCTGTTATAAATAAAGAGTAATTTTTTTCTTATTGTCTGATGTTTAATTGATCTGAATAGTTTTTAACATATTGTCACTTCATTGTATACCAAACAGAATAGCCCAGCCTCTTTCACTTCTTTGGTTAGTATTATACCAAACACCCCAAGATATTTTATGTTATTTGAGGCTATTGTGAAAGGTGGTGTTTCTCTGATTTCCCTCTCATCTTCTTTATCATTTGTGTATAGGAGGGCTACTGATTTTTTTTTGAGTTCATCTTGTATGCTGCCACATCACTGAAGTTATTTATCATCTGTAGGAGTTCTCTGGTAGAGTTTTTTGGGTCATTTATATACACTATTATATTATCTACAAATAACGAAAGTTTGACTTCTTTTCCAATTTGAATCCTCTTGATCTCCTTTTGTTGTCTTATTGCTATTGCTAAAACTTCAAGAGTAATGTTGAAGAGATATGGAAAGAGGGGAAAGCCTTGTTTTGTTCCTGAGTTTAGTGGAATCACTTTGAGTTTCTCTCTATTTAATTTTTTTTATGTTGGCTGTTGGGTTTCTGTATATTGCTTTTATTATATTTAGATATGTTACTTGTATCCCTGATCTCTCCAAGGTTGGATTATGTGTTTGTTTTTCATTCTCTTAGCCCATGTCTTTTTATAGGTGAATTGAATCTATTGATATTAGGTGATATTAATAACCAGTGGTTGTTAATTCCAGTTATTTTTCAGTAGTAGTGTTTGTGTGTTTCTTATGCTGGTGGGGGTTATTAGATGCCTGTGTTTTTGTGATGAAGTTAGCTTCCTTGGGTTGGGGTTTTCTTGCTAATACTTTCTATAGGGCTGGGTTTGTGGATACATATTGTTTAAATCTGTTTTTGTCATGGAATACCTTGTTTTCTCCATTGATGGTGATTGAAAGTTTTGCTGGTTATCGCAGTCTGTGGTTGCATCCATGGTCTCTTAGTGTCTGAAGCACATTTATCAAGGACCTTCTGGCTTTCATGGTTTCCATTGAGTAGTCGGGTGTAATTCTAATAGATTTACCTTTATATGTTAGTTGAACTTTTTCCTTTGAAGCTCTTAATATTCTTTCTTTATTCGGTGTGTTTTTGTGTGTCTTGATTGTTATATTGCGGGGGGGGGTTGATCCAGTCTATTTGGTGTTTTGTACCTTCATAGGGATATCCTTCTTTAGGTTCAGAAAATTTTTTTCTATGATTTCTTGAATATATTTTCTGTGCCTTTGAGTTGAAGTTCTTCTCCTTCTTCTACCCCTATTATTCTTAGGTTTGGTTTTTCATGGTGTCCCAGACTTCCTGGATGTTTTGTGTTAAGAATTTGTTAGATATAATATTTTCTTTGATCAATGAGTCTGTTTCCTCTGTAGTATCTTTAGCATCTGAGATTCTTTCTTCTATATCTTGTATTCTGTTAGTTATAGTTGTATCTGTAGTTCCTGTTTGTTTACCCAGACTTTCCATATCCAGAATTCCCTTGGTTTGTGTTTTCTTCATTGCCTCTATTTCAGTCTTCAAGTCTTCATCTGTTTGATTGTTTTTTTTCTTGGTTTCCTTTAAAGGATTTATTAATTCTTCAAATTTTTATTTGTCTTTTTATCCATTTCTTTAAGGGAGTTTTTCCATTTCCTCTTTAAAGGTCTCCATCATTTTCATAAAGTTACATTTAAAGCCGTTTTCTTCTGCTTCTTCTGGGTTAGGATGATTAAGTTTTCCTGCTATGTGACCACTGGGTTCTGGTGTTACCATGTTGCTTTTTAGTTTGTTGGAGGAATTTTTGCACTGGTGCCTACCCATCTTTTCCTTCAAATGAGGCCGTTAGTATCTCTGCATCTTTATCCAGTCCTTGCAGTGACTGTCTGAGTGTTTGGAAGTTTTTCTTGGTCTGCTCTGTAATCTCAATGTCAGTCTTAGAAAGCCTCTTAGGTCTCTGTAAGTCTGCTCTCTTGGGTCTTCTCTCCTGGTTTACTTTCTTGGTGCTCTCTCTTGGTCCCCTCGGTATTGTAGCAAACTTTGAGCTCTTAGGCAGGATGTCAATAGTAGCTTGGGGGTTCAGTGGATGGGGTTTGGTTCTGAGGGAGGCTACCCACAAGAAAATCCCTGCTGGCTC
>LOEQ01000823.1:369984-400043 GCA_001685075.1 Bramus lutescens | reverse complement strand
CTAGAAAGGCCAAGGGAGTTGTGGGAGGGGCCAGGGTTTTGTCCCA
Source organism: Bramus lutescens (assembly GCA_001685075.1). Taxonomy (NCBI): domain Eukaryota; kingdom Metazoa; phylum Chordata; class Mammalia; order Rodentia; family Cricetidae; genus Bramus; species Bramus lutescens. The sequence goes on along the minus strand of LOEQ01000823.1, from coordinate 399,997 downwards.
CTGTGGAGGTCCTAGAGAGCAGGATGTCCAGTCATGTTCACTCACCTCTTAAGTCCCCTTAGTATTGGAGCAAGCTGTGTTTCAGAGTTCCACTGAGGTTGCAGTTGAATAGGCAAGTTTGGGTACAGGGTGTGGCTAGTAACTTGAAGGGGCCAGTGGATGGGTTTGGGTTTGGGTTTGGGGGAGCCTACCTGCAGGAAACTCCCTGCTGTCTGACTAGAAAAGCCAAGGGAGTTGGGGGAGGGGCCTAGGTTTTGTCGCACTTTGGAGGTCCTAGAGAGTGGGGTGTCCCGCTGCACCCAGTGAATGCTCTTAACCACCATGTCATCTCTTAAAGTCACTAACACTCAAGTCTTTGTGGAATGATTAAATAAATATAAATTATATACATGCACACACACACACACACACACATATATATATATATATATATGTTNATATATATATATATATATATATATGTTTACACCCACATATAAAACCTTATGAGTCCATTTAGTGCTCTTTATGCATATGTGCTTAGGGTTAACTAAGGAAGGTTACATAAACTTTCAGGGGAGTCATACCTGAAAAAGACTAATTTCCTCTCCTTATACAACCTGTGATTATAGCTTTTCACTTATGGATGGAGCTTTATGAGATTTCATATCAACTGGCTTATCAACTGTTAGTGTTGTTTTGCAGGTTTATTTGGGCAACTATACTGTTGAGATGTCATGGATGCAACTTCTCTGTCATACGTAGAAGAAACTATCTCCCAGGAGACCTTCTTGCTCCTTCATTCTTGAAATGTTTCTGCCTCCATTTATGTAACATTTCCCAAGCCATAGGAGTAGATGTGTTGTGAATGCATCAATTGGATTTAGGTGCCCTGTGTATAGTTATTCTCTTCAGTTTGGCCAGTTTGGGGTTTCTCTAATAATGTCTCTTTGCTTCAAAAGAACAAAAAAGGTTATTTGATGAGGGGTATAAGCATCACTTATCTGTGGGTATAAGGGCAAGTATCTAAAACGCAACTGGAAAATAATTTCTCGTTTAGGGAAGTACTAGTAGTATGTTCTTCTCTAGAGTCCATGGCCTCCTTAGCCAGGGGTAGTTGATTAGGGTCGTGATACCAAGTATGTATTCCCTAGTACTGAGCAAGCTTTAAGTACAATTAAATAGATTTTGGTTATCCAAAAGGTAAAGATGCCTCTATTATATCTTCCTTATTATTTTGCCATGATGGTCATTGTTGGACTAAAACAATTTGCATCAGGGTAGAACTGTTGATTTTTTTTTTGCCTTGAGTGCTTGCAACACACCTTCATATGCTATGAGAGGCAGTCCTTAAGGGTGCAAAGCTAATTCCAGCGTGATTCATCTAAGTCATATGTCTGAAGTGGGTGTGACTTTAGCAATAGGCTCTTATCTTCAGTTCTAAGTCAACCGATGGCAGCAAAAATAGCCTGTAGGTTTTTTTGGAGGGGACTTCATGGAGTACCCTGACCATAATTTCAATCTCAAAAGGATGTTTCTGATGCTTGGGACTGGGGTTTTGTTAAGTCATCTGTGGTACTTTGGGGGAACACTATCACATCAAATAATGTAACTGTTTTTATATCTATCTTAGATAGATAGATAGATAGATAGATAGATAGATAGATAGATCTATCTATGCATCATGTATATATCAATTAATCATCTATCTAGACACACTTGCATATACATATATAAACAAGCATGCATTATATATGAATTTTTAGGAAAACATAAAATATTTACCTATGACTTTTTCAAACATCCTCTATGCTATGTATCCCTCTTTGGATCCCTGTTCTTTTGGTTTTGATCCCTTCTACTTCCCAGTTAAGGCTTCCCCTCAATTTTTCCCTATTACAACACTTGTGTTCTATTCTCTCCCTTTCTAGCATTCCTTCTCCTCAACTACCTCATCATCCTTTTTTGTATTTTCCTGTATCTTCACTCACTCTAGGTTACATACTCACACTTAAAGACTCTAAATTATCATGTACAGATGAGAGAGAACCTAACCTATTTGTATTTCTGGGTCTGAATTCCATCCCTTAGTGTAATATGTCCCACTTCCATCTATTTACCTACAAATTTCAAGAATTTATTTTTTTACAGCTGAATAGAATTAAATTGTGTATGTGCACAATATTTTCATCAGTTGAAAGACATTTAGGTTGTTTCCATTTTCTACCTATTGTGAATAAAGCAGCAAGGAATGTGACTGAACAAGAATTGAGAATTTTGGGCATGTTCCAAGGAGTGACACAGATATTTCATAAGGTAGGCCTGTGTTTAGATTTTTTTGGTATTCTCCACACTGGTTTCCATAGTAGTACATCAGTTTGCAGTTCAACCAGCATCCAATAAAGGTTTCTCTTTCTCCACATCCTCACTGGTATTTACTGCCAGTTGCTTTCATTATCTTAGTTATTGTGAGTAGGCTGAGATGAGATCTGATAGTAATTTACTAGTCTGTCTCCAATTAATAACTAAGGATACTGAATACTTTACAAAAAAAACCTCAACCATTTAATTCCTCCTTTTTTAACTTTTTAAATTTATTTTTAAAACATTCTTATTTTCCAGACCAATCCCAGTGCCCTCTGTCTCTCATCCTCTGCTCTCCCTATCTTGTTCAGACCCATATATCTTATTTCTTAATCGATTGTTTTTCTTGTCTTTGTTTTTTCAATTCTTTGTATATTCTTGGAATTAAATTTCTATCAGATGTATAGCTGGCAAAGATTTTCTCCCATTTATTCTCATCCTCTTTGCTTGTCCCCTCACCCATATACATAGCTTTCTGAGTTTGATGAGGTGCTTATCACATTAGTAACTGTGTGCAAATATTTATTGATAGATTAGTTTAATCTATTATCTCTGAATTTTTGAAGGATGTTAACATGGTTAGCTTAAATATCATGGATAAATATTATTGTCAGTAGGTCTATGTCTCCTGAATATGAAGTCTTGGAAGGGAAGATTCATGGAAGTCTTCCATTTGTTTTATGACCTTCATTTTGCTGCTTAACCTAAATCTCTCCATTATATTTTTAAATTAGTTCCCCCTGTTTTAAAGCAGTATATAAAAAAACAGATGACTGCTTCTCTTCATATCCTTTCTCTCATTCCAAGACCATCATGAAATCAGACCATTTTCTTTGTCCAGGGCTAAATAATTCTTGCACTTTTAACACTTGCTGAAGTTTTGATTCCCTATTCCCGAAATCCTTTCCAGTGATTTCTGGTTGTAGCCTTGCCCATTTCCACCATAATAGAAACACTCTATATTTGGGCTGTCTAATGCAGTAACCACTCATGATGTGTGGTGAATGAGAACTTGAAATGCAAGGCACTAAAGGGCTGGATTCTTAAATCGCATATAATTTCAATAAATTAAAATGTGAATCTCCACATACGGTTAAGGACTAGCGAATTACCACAGCTGTTACATGCTGGGGAGCATTCTGTGCACTCCTAGGCAGAAGTACATTTTATTTACAAATAGGTAAGTAAAAAAATGGCTGTTGTAAGTATGTAGTAGAATATTAATACAATTTTAAAAGTTTGAGGGAGAAAGGAATAGCACAATGTATGAAACACATTTTGCAACTGCATGGTCTGAAGTTTAATTTCAATACAGCTAATTTAGCAATAGTCAATCATATTTTATGGAAGAAGTTGATATTCTTATTGAGCTTATGCTTAATAAGGCAGATTTACTATAGTAATTTCTATGTCATTCTTAATCTGTAGCATTTAATGTTTATATGAAAAATCATACGTATTAATTTATTTTCAATATATATTTGAATGGAAGATGAAGGAAGGAGGAAAGGACCAAAGAATGACTCCACATGGTCAGTTGCAGCTAAAGCTGGAGATGCCTGGGGATGGGGAGTGGGGTACATACATGGTTCCTAAGGAATGGGCACACCCTGGACTATTGAGGCTATATAATTTTGTATTAGGATGTGTATATGCATGTATGTATACCTAAATGACTTTTCTAACATTTTAAAGATTTACCTCTGGGTTTACATTTTTCTCAGTGCCTCTTTTCAGGCTTCAAGACGAGGTTGTGTATTAATTAAAGACAATTGTGAGCATTTACAGCTGCTCTTTTCAGGGCCATGGCTGTATGTTTCCTCCTAGTACACTTACTGTTGAGAAGAATTGTGTTCACTGATCAAGGAAGCAAAGATGATGTAATATCTAAGTTGCAAACACATTCCCATGATTCTACACTTTTATACTACATTTCAGTTCTGCTTTAGGAGAAGAAAAGTGAAAACTTTCCCCCTGTATTTTGCTTTATTAGTAACAAGTAAGGCGTCTTTATTTAAGATGATAATGTCTTTCTGTGAAGCTTGTTTAATTGAACTCTGCTAAGCACGCAGGCCACAAATCTCACCTGTTCTAAATAAATTAGATATGATGTATATAAAATGCCTTTCATATTGAAATTTTAGTCTTGATGCTTCCCATAAAGCATGGTCATGACTTTACCTACCACTTCTTGCAATATGGCAACATTTCAGATCTATGATAGAGATTAACAGCACCATCAAAAAGACAAACCTCAGAGCAATATTAGCCTTTCCACAGTCTTGTCTTCTATCCTTGTCTATATAGGAGTCATAGAATGGAGGGGATGGCAGACCATTTTTTTAGGGTTTCTGGAATCCCCATCCTTAAATACCTTTCATTTAAACTTTTCTTTGTATTTTATAGTTATTTCCCTACACAATATGGCAAAAGGGTAACTCTTTAAAATTAGCATTTAAAAATATGTTTCAAAAGCATTGAAATAGCTAATTCATCATCTTAGCTCTGGAATGTTAATGGCTGGAAACAACACAGTTTACCACCATCTGTCTCACTTGTCTCTCCTTCTTTCCGCTCTGTCTTGCAGGTGATGTGAACAGCAGTTTTAATGAAAGTCAGACTACACATATAATACCAAGTGATGGTCCTTGATTTTTGACGGCACAGAAAAAACAAAATCTATCTAAAATAAATATTCAGTGTCATTTTTGTAAGCCAGTAGTCTTCAGAAAAGCAAGAATTATTTTTCATCAATACAGATAAGTTATATTGTTTAAATCCATCAATTTAATGAGTACAAGGTAAACTGAATACTGCCACTCCAGTGTTCACAAACATAAGACAATTTTTACTGTCTTTAATGGATGAATTTTCATCATTTGACAATAATATTGTTTCATTAATTCAGAAATTTTAATAATAGTATAAGACCCTTGAATAACCATGTGGTTGTAACACATCTGTTACAGGTATTTATTCCATTATCCAATTACTAAAGAGAAGTTTTGAATTTGTTTCTTTAGGGCTAGGAAGATAGCTCATAGACAAGTCAGTATTGCTAGCTAAGACAAATGCCAGGTGCCTGGCATTCCCAAGCTCATTTAGTAAATCAAGGTTGTTGGAAAAATTGCTAGGCAAGTAGAATAGCCCATTCAGAGACTGTTGAGTTCAGTGAGAGCTCATACCTCAAAAAATAAAGTGTTGAGCTATGGAAGAAGACATGCAATGGCAACCTGCATTTTCCAAATAGTACATGTGCAGACATGTACATGTTCATCCAGTATACACATGCCCATACACATGTGAACAGACATATACAACAGCTCACCTACCATATACACATACAGAGAAATTTTCTTTAGTCATATCTTATTGATTTTTGAGGGACAAATTGATCACAGAATGTTGATTTTCTACAAGTAAATTTCTTAGACCTAAGATGAATTCTAAGAATTATATATGACTTATTTTGGATATTAGCTTCAAACCTCTCAGTGCTGTTTATACCGACTGAGTTGTCAAATGGAGAGAATCTCTTTTCATTCTTATCTTAAGCTTACTTTAGAAATAATTATGAAGCTCTAAAATTTTAATTAAGTTCCCCATGTATTAATTAATTTATTGTGACAGCATGAACTAACCAATGTTCTAATTCTATAAGTTTTTAATAAAACATGGCCACAGTATGATTTTTATACAAGATTTAGCATAAAACTCTTTTAGGTAGTAAATTGACTATTCTTACTAGATAGTAACCCACAAATTTTCTTGAAGTGATAAACTTCTAAAGGCTTTTGTTATTTTATTATAGTTTCTCTTCTCTTATTACTCTTTGAAAATGTATGTGAAGAACTAGAATTGTTTAGCATTTAAATAAAGACATGAGTCTGAAATTGAACTGGGAAATTTGAAAATGTTATTAGATATCATTGATTAAAAACCTTTTATACCTCTAGATTTTTAGTGATGTATGTCTTTAATAAGAATGTGAGGGTTTAATATGGAATATAATTACTGTATATTGACAGGACTCAATTATCAATAAGTATGATTTCTAGTATGAGGATCAAATCATAACTCATCCTCTCTCAGTTCCAGAGTCTTCTGACTATAGCGCTTTGTTGGTTATGATTATTTAACTTAACTTTATTTATTTCTCATATAAAGCATATCAAATAATGCTTCTCACATGTACATGAATATGTAGATATAGGTTACTTTTCTTAATGGGCTGCCTCTTTCACTATCTGGACCCATCCCCAAGCTAAGCAAATTGCCAAATTTCTCACCATGGCAAAATGTATTCCATTTACATCTTCTGATCTCAGGTAATCTGCCCCCTGTGGCAGAAATAACCCTTGGGAAAATATCTTCAGCACCAATTTAAAACCAGAGGGGCTCTACATATAAAAAAGCCTGCACTTCTTTGCTGTGTTCCCCAGTGTGTGCATTCTTTCAGCAACAAGTGTTACTACATGTGTTACCTCAGGTGCTTACTTTTGATGTGCATGGAATTTTACTGTGTCATCACCCAGTCATATTGGAAAAACATCCTGGGGCATTTAGATTAGATTTTGAATCTAGGCTAAAAGTCATGCTCACCTAGAATTTTATCTATTCTAATGACAAATGGTCACGGATAGTATTAATATAAAACACTTTAAATTAATCCTACTTTGTGAACTTCTTACACTATCATGATGATGAGATTTTGAGTGGGAATTCAACTAGTTCAGCATCAGCAGACCCTAGGAACATTTTTCTCTTTGCTGTAACGCTGCATAATCCCTGATCCCTGAGACTTTAGGATTATAATTTGTAGGCTTTTTTTTTCTGTCAGTTGCAAACTGAGAATACACAAGTCCAAATGTTACTGAAGAAAATTCTTTCTCTGGGATGACTCAATTGCGGTGTTCTGCATTTCATCTAATCCTTTCTTCAGAGGCATTTTCAAACCTCAACTGAATTTTTCCAGGTTTGTAAAAAAACAATAATGCCAATGCATATCTGCTCTCAGTTTGCCCTTTGGTATGCTCTGTTTGTGTTAATGGCAAATTGTTTTTAGTCATTTGCTTATTTGAGACAGGTTATGATTAGGTAGCTGAGACTGTCCTTTTATTCAGGATTCTCTTGCCTTTGCCTCTTCTTTTGCCAATCTTGGGATTCCTAGTCTGTAACACCATGCTAATTTTGATGTTATAATTCTTTAATAGTCTATCAGCCTTAAGAGCATGGAATTGCTAATTTTATTTACTAATGCTGTTTTCATTGCAAAGGTATATTCATATGCTTTGCCGGCCATATGGAAGGAAGTAGAACTGACTGTATACCATGAAGACAGCTAGAACATTGGAAGCAACTCTAACAGGCTGGTCCAGAGCAGCCACCCCTAGTCCTGAATTTGACACATGGTCTCGACACAAAATTATGCCATCATCATGCATTCATTTGGGAAATAACTGAACTTTTCCCATGCAATGGCACATAGGCTAAAATAAGCCATGACCGGTATTGCCTAAATAGCTGTGCTTTCTTTATTGTAAGCAGTCAAACAAACAAACGGAAAACTAACAACTGCCATTCTAAGTATATTAATAGGTAAAATGAGAAAGATAAAGAAATACTACAAAAAGAAAAGCTATGATGATAATGTTTTAAAAAATGTTATGTAGTAAGTTGCTATTTTAAGTGGGTATATTCAGAAAGTTCAGTAAGAAGCATATGTCAGAACATAGAACGTGGAATAAGGCAATCCAAAGAGAGGTAAAAGAATGCTGAATATAAAGTCATTTCTATAATATGATAAAAAGGCTAAAGGCAACTGACATGCCAGGCAATTTTAATTAGGAAGAAGCTTAGTGTAGAATTATAGCATAATAAACAAGTTAGTCTGGGCCTATAACAGGAAAAATAGATTTTAGGGGTGAAGAGCTAGAAATCAAGAAAGCTGTCACTTGGGCAATCCACTAGAGCAGTAATTCTCAACCTTCCGAATGCTGCAACCCTTTAATACATGTTTTCATGTTGTGATAACCCCAAAACATACATTATTTTTGTTGTTACTTCCTAAATGTAATTTTGCTACTTTTATGAATCATAATATAAATATCTGATATACAGCATTGTCTTAGGTGACCCCTTTGAAAGAGTCATTTGACCCACAAAGGGAGAAAACCCACATGTTGAAACTACTGCACTAGAGACATGGTGTTAGTTTTGCCACTCAATAGTAGAAACTTTAAGAAATGATAGGTTTAAGAGGCACAATTTGAGGTGCCACTCAGAGCTGGTGGCTTCTGGGAGAGGTAGAGTCACTTATATGTGGGGATATAGTCACATCCAGACTGAAATAGGCAACTCTAATTGAACTTAGTAAATTAATAAATTAACTAATCTGAAAGAGAGATCATGAAGTTGGGAGGGAGATGTAACAGAATTTCTGGGAGAGTTGGAAGCAACAGGTTACAATCAAGAAAGATTGTAAAAATGCATGATAGTCTCAAATAAAACAGAATGCATATTTTTAAAGCTGTTTGCAAAGAAAAATAAGTAATATAGTGCATCATATTTTAAGCATATCTGACATGGATCTATTATTGTGAGACATGGAACCATTTTAGGAGATTCTGAAGAATACGGAACCAGAAGTAAGGAGATAGTCAGTTGAAGCAAGGGCACAGTGAACTTGGAACATATTGTGCTGGAACGAAAAATAAGCTGTCTAATTAAAACCTGAAGTCACACAGATAAAAAAAAAATACTAGCGACTCTGTGAAAGATAAGCCTGATAAGTTTCTCCACACCAGGAAAGTCATGTAAATTAAAAGAAGGAACAGTGTCGGCAAGGCTGAAACTAGTGTAGGAGTTTAATGTAACAACAGCCTGAAATCTGGAAGCAGGCAAGGGACCCTCTTAAAGAAAAGGACACAGATAATGACACACACAAAAAAGCAGTGCAATGATTGAACAGTGGTAGTGTGCCCTTAATGATTCCTAAGTGCTAATGTGGTAAAGGCGTGGCCCTGGGAGTACTATTGGAAAACACTGAAACTTCCGGAACATTGGAACTGTCCATAGGCTTTAGGTAGTCTCATTGGTTTTGTATGCTGGAAAAGTATTAAGCAATCTAAACTCTTCTTCTACAGTTTTCTTTTCTTCTTCTTCTTCTTTTTTTTTTTTTTTGTAGTTGACTCTGTGCTAGCCATGGGTACACCCATTAGAAACCCAAACAGTGGGCTATTTGGACCAGATCTAAAACATCCAAAATTGTGAGCTAAAGTTAATTCTTATCTTTGTAACCTAACTACCTCAGGCATTTCATTAAGGGAAAATTAATGAACACAAAATGGACTCCTGTGGTTTTAGAAAATTTTATACATATCCAATTAAGAAAATTTATGTTCCCTCAAAAAAATCTAAACTTTGAATGGCCTAAGATGTATTTTCCATGATAATAGAGACCAAAAAGAGGGGGAAATTGAAGCATTCAGGAAACTATCATCCTATAATCAAAAAGAAGTATTTTAAGATGGAGTTTGTCTGTGAACGATGACCATAAGAAAGAGAAAAATTAAAGAGAGATAACAATGCATGCTGATATGAAATAACTTGCTTTAATAAATGGCTTTCAGATAATAAGACTAAACTCTATAACTAGCACAAATGAGACATGGATAACCTGCTTGAGAATTACTGTGTATCATGGCATATGAGGCATGGCAAATTATGGTTTGGGATAAATTTGAATGATTCACTTCAGGCTCAGTGTTCCCTCTTTCTAAATACGGCAATTATATTAATCAGCTCTCATTATGAACGTGTAGTGCTATCATTTGACTCCATATGTAAGTCATTTCCAGTCAATGATTCCTGTCAGGAAACATGGGGATTTCTGAGCTATATAACAAAGAAGAATTTATTCATGTATTTATTGATACGGCAACTTCTGCTATCTGGAAATGGAGAAGAATGCAGCACAGAATTGTGTATTGATTTTAATTCCAATACAAGAAGTAATAATGTGTTGGGGTAGGTGGAGCTTGTCTTTTGCTCCTGAAATAAAATTGGTTTGTATGAATTCATGTTTATATTGAAGGAGTGATCAATATTATATGCAAAAGTGGAGGGTTGCAGAGGAAAGCAATTAATAAAAGTGTATGTATCAAGACTGAAACACTCTTTACTACAACATGTTATCAGAGAGAGAAATGCAAGCGTATTCTAAGCATTTACACATTCAATGAGTTCCTTAAAGGACAAATTGGATTTGCTTTCTCATATAGGTTTGGCAAAGGTTAAAGATATAACCTAACTTCTCACTACATAGATACAAAGCACAAAACACAATGGTAAAGTTATAGATAAACAAAATGAATAAAATATGATTTTTCATTAAGGACTTGGGGTAAATATTTCACTATTTGTGTGACCTTAGAGAGACACTGAAAATAAGATGAAAAAATACAGTATATTAGAAGAAAGGTAGGTTTATTGAGCGATATCAAAGAAAGAAGATAGTTGCATGGAAATTGGAAGTGGCTGGTCACCCATGTCAAAATAAAGACAGAAATCAGAAATAAAATAATATCCAAGTTAAGAAAGAATAACTCAAAACTTAAAATTGTAGATCACGAAAACCACTGAAACCTTAGGGGAACGTCTCGGCAGCATAGTGGTGCCAGCCAATTAGAAGATGATTCAGGCGGTGGAGAGGGCAGAGGTATGGTTCTGCAGACATCTCTGGGGAGGTGGGCACGGGCAGGACAGTAGAATCGAGTGACTACAGAGGGTAAAGGAAAGACCTTTTAGTTTTGTGTTTTTAACAACAGGAAAATTTCACTTTTGAACCCAGAAAAAAATGGGAACTGGCGTTGAGAAGATTAATGCAAGAAACCACACATGGTATGAGTGTCGTTGCCACTCATTCCCCCTCAGCCGATCCCATTCTTAGGACCGCGTGGCAGCTCTTACTTCTAAGGAATATGAAGAGCATCTCTTGACCTGGCCATAATGTAAAGGTAAGGATCAAAGTCCAAAAAGCTGGTTTAACAGAAGGGAATGCAACCCAAAATTTACAAAATGGAGTGGGGCAAGAACCCTAAAAACAGGACTGAACAAGAATGCAATTATTTTTTCGTTGTTACCTTTAAGGTATTTTTGAAACTGTTCCATCTGACCACACTCCCATCAGATTCCTCGCAAGAATCACAAAATCACCCTCTATTAAAAAGCCTTCCAGGGTTGATTTATGTCAAGATGCACTCCCAAATTATATTTTCTACTTACTATATTTGAAAGCAAATTGCTTGTTTTTCCTTTACTTTTCTGTTATCAAAAATACTTTGTACTTCCATTATCTTAATCTCTTTCTATTACACTCCTTGTACTGTTTTCCCCAATGTCATTTTAGTAATGCCCTGACTCATAATGGAACAAAACTCTAGTCATGCTCTTAGATCTAAGAGCACATTCTATTAATGTCTAAAACTATCTACGCAATCAGGTTCTTGGGAAGGCTGAATCCCAGACTTTAAAAGCTCTTACGTGCCTTGCATCAATGCTTTACAAAGCCTTCATACTATTCCAAGCACCCACTAATCTAGGAAGCCCAAATGGAGAAGATGAAAACACATACAAATCTTCAAAAATGTGTACCCATCTTTAAACTGTTAAAATTCAGTGACTAAAGGCAATGGTTAGGGAAAAACAAAAGGGCACATAGTACAAAGAGAGGTCATTTCTAGAGGCAATTTTAAAATTTAAATTGTATATATTATAGGTGGTCACACTTATTTTTGTAATCCAGAATAAAAAAAAAAGAAAAAGAACCTCAAACTGAATGATTGTGGAAATATGACAGAAATTGAAATGTATAGCTAGAAACTGATAGCATTGTTTGTGCTGGATAATACCATGTCAACTTGACACCAGCTATAGTCACCTGAAAAGAGGTAGGGAATCGTGATTGAAAAATGGTCTCCATAGTATCTGTCTCTAAAGCATTTTCTTAGTGATTGATTGGAGAGGACCCAGACCATTTTGGATGGTGCCATCCCTGGACTGGTGGTCCTGGTTTCTGTAAGAAAGCAGACTGAGAAAGTTGCAGAAAGCAAGTCAGTAAGCTTACGATGGGCTTATTTATAGATTCTGATCATTTTATAATCTTTTATCAGTACAAAATTTAGAATTACAGCTAAAAAGCTACAGAGCAGGTAGAAGGGGAAGCTGAACTGATTTCATTGGCTAAATGGAAAACAGGAGACAAGGAACCAAAACATAGGAAACTGATAATAAATAGAAAAATATATAGCCATGGCAGACTTAAAATAACAATTAATATATTATCTGAAACACTTGGATAAGCTATTTTTTTAAGAAGGAGGGATTTCCAAACTATAGAAAACATTATTATATTTTAGATCTTGTTATTCCTAAATAATATACCTTAAACTTTAAGAACATCAGAAGTCAAAAGAAAAAGAAGAGAAAACAGATGTATTATCCTCATCAATAATTAAAATAAGGAAGGAGGCCTGGAGGAACATGGCTGGCTTACTGAAGGTTCTTTATATGGAAGGACTTCGTATAGTTCTGTGGAAGCCCAGCTAGTCTCTAAGAGAGTATTGTCGTTAGAGAGTGTGGTTGATGTCTTCCTGTTCATGAGACCTCTCCTGTATGCCCTTCAGCCATGGTGCTCTCTGCCTTTCTACCACCAGAAGAGGCTGAACCCTTGAGACTGCTTTCATCGCTTCTGAAGTTGCTAATTTAATTTTTTGCTCTTCATTTTATCATGTGTTCAATTATGCAGCACATTGACCTTTTGTATAGTTGTGGTCCCAATAATACCATTTAACCCCTCTGGATCCCAGATTTCTCAGCTGTTATAAGAATTTAAAAGGTATTTCTTTTAGAGGGATAATTGAAGGATGAAACAATTGAGTAAAGCCCAGGCACACTGCTCAGCATTTGGCTCCATTATAACTATTTATGGTTCCCTATTTTAATGTGTAGCTTCTACTTTCAAATTATATGTTTCCCACTCTGTCTCTTAGCCACTCATGAACCTGCCTAGGACATTGCAGCTATTTTTGATTAGCAGTCTTAAATGACCTTGTTGTCTTTTGTCTTTTATTCTTGCTTTCTACAGCATTTTGTTTGGGGAATAGGAGCCTAAATAAATATCGTGTCATTAGATAAACCCACCCAAAACTGGTTATTTTCTTCAGAGGTATAAATTAGTGAATTAGTACCCAAATCAGATTTGTTATGCTAAAAGCTAATCAAGGTAAGGGAGATCAGATCATGTTCTATTTAGGTCAGTTGGGGTCACACCAAAGCCATCTTTCATGGTCCTAAATGTATTGTAACTTGACTATCTGTTTACTAAATGAGTAGAAGGGTTCAAATCTCAGGGTCATGGGTTCGAGCCCCATGTTGGGTGCCCAGTGTCGTGGTGATCCCACCAGATGAAACAGTGAATGGATGCTTAAAAGAAATCCCACACTAGCCAAGTACTGAGAGATGGACAGTTATTTATTTAGGGGAAAGCTTACAAATCAAGATTTTCTGCTTAAACGATGGATAGAGATCAAATCCAAGCAATCAAAACAAAAAAAATTGACAAAAAGGAACAAGGAGAAGGAGAACAAAGGGGCAGAAGCAGGTTCTGCATCTATGTATATAGTATAAGAGGCCACGCCCCAGTAGGCTGGTAATCACAAGCAGCAGGTCTTCCCGCAGCAGAACTGTATTATAAAACCAAGCCACAGAGCTGTGTACTCCATCCCATTAACTACATGCATCATCCTAATCTTTAAGGACCTGGCACTTCTCAAAAGTTACCTTGGGTGTGTTCCAAGGAAAAAATAGACAAGGATAGAAGGTAACAACAATGACAACAACAACAAAAACAAAAGGCTTAGACGAAGTAGCATCCTTCAGGACCTTCAACATATTGATTTTGGTGTTTCTTTCATTCTAAATTACTTTTAAGGAGCAGAAGACTAAGACATTGTTACCTTTTATAATTTTTTTGGATTGATCCTTTGAAAGAGGTTCCAATGAGCATGTACTTGACAGTTTCCTTCTTAGGCCATTTTCATACATTCATTATGGACTATAAACACGAAGCTTTTCAGTTAATATCACAGATGTGTGCTGTCATTTGTCATGATTTGTCTTTCTTGATTACTTTAATCAGAAGACCTAAAGGAAATATTTTCATTGAGTTAAGTTTAATTGAAGAATTTGAGTTATAGCTACAAAATGACATATTTTGGCAAACCATTTAAATACTCTCAGAATCTCTCATCACATCCTGAATTCTAATTAGGCAAATAGAAATTGGTCTCTGTCAGAGTACTCTGCCCCAAAGACAAACTCCATGTCTAAAATTAAAAGGAACAAACGTCAGCAAAGCTGAGACATGAGGGGTTTTGGTAAGAAAATCTTTCTTAAAGAAATAGTGCTTTTCATGTTGTTCTGTATTTATCCCCAAACAAAGAAAATAATGAGAACTATTTTTCAAAGGTGAAAAGTAAAAATTTTCATATCTGAATGTTATGTATACGTACATATATATGCATGTACACACATATGTGTATATATGTATGTATATTATGTATATACATATGTATGTATGTATGGGAATGATCAAGGTATCAGTTTTTATCTTAGAACTACTAATAAGGCTTATTATGATGAAGAGTAAAATTGTATAGGACTTTATTTAGCAATGATCCTCAATATTGTGTTTTGCTTTTGTGTTGCTTTTCATTACATTTATATACATGGTGTTTGGCTATTTATCAATCAAATCACTGACCAGTGGCCTTTGGGAAGTGGGAAGTCAAATTTTTAAATCTTTCATTTTCAAGTGGAATTCATGAGTCAGCTACATTAATACTTAGGAGATCTCAAACTGAGATGTTAATTATTGTGTCTACATAAGAATGTATTAAGAGAATTGTTTAGGATGTTTTTGTGCTTTGGTTTTTGTTTTAAAGAAATGAGAATAAGGAGGATGCCCTGGAACCTTGATGCTGTTCTTCTGAAGGGGCTGTAGAATACATTCCCATTTAGTGGGAATTGCCTTGGGTCTGTCTTGGCTCTGATATTTCTAGGAAATTGATTGAATAGAGGGCCATGACTATTCTTGCTGAAAGCAGAGGCATTTGTTTGAGGAGGGCCACTTGTTGGTTCCCAGCTGCCAGGCTAGCTTAGACCTGAAATAATCACACAGAAACTTTATTAATTAAATCACTGCTTGGCCCTTAGTTTTAGCTTCTTATTAGCTAACTCTTATATTACTTTAATCCTTTTCTATTAATCTGTATATCACCACGTGGCTGTGGCTTACCAGATAAAGTTCCCAGCATCTGTCTCCAGCAGCTCCATAGTTTCTCTCTGACTCTGCCCTTCTTTCTCCCAGCATTAAGTTTAGTTTTCCCCACCTAGCTCTTTTGTACCCTATCAGGCCAAGTCAGTTTCTTTATTCACCAATGGTATTCACAGCATACAAAGGGGAATCCCACATCAGTCATTTTCTTTCTATCTTTGCCTTTGTCATGTCCATAGCACAGGAGGTGTTCATGATAGTGATTCCATAAATAAATCTGGCGTAGAGATACCTTCTGTAAGTATGTTTCATATTACGGTATAATTGTGTTGAATAATATTCTCTCCTTCACTGTGAGCTCATGGTTGCTGCCCTTCTCCCACAAACATATGAATGAGATCATTCAATTTAGCCTTCATTATATGACCCATCCTTTGTCTACTCTGAGATTTTCTCATGGTTTATCCTTAATATTAAGAAAAGAGTAATCATTCAAAATTCTAAAGGTGTCATGCATGTTATAGCTCTCTACTTTTGTACCGGTTTTGTGATCTTCCTGTTGAGACTGCCTCACACATGTTTTATGCTATATGTAAATTTTATGATACTTCATACATTTTATAATTTTATAAGGATGAACAGACAATGGACACACTCAGACCTGATCATTTATTTTCCCAGTATGCTCTGCCTAACACAATGCCATCCATATAAGTATTCAGTGAGTGGCTTATAGGAGAGCTGATGTGATAGAACAAATTCATGTCTAAAAATGGATTTGGAGAGCAACTAAAATGATACAAAGCTTGTTTGGAGTCAGTAAATAAGAACAATGAATTAGAAACTCTGACAAGAAAATATTACCCATTGCTGATAAAGGACAAATAGGCTTAATTCCACAAATACCCCCCTTTTTTTTTTGCTTTGAACTGAGCTAAAAGACTATAATGTTTTAAGTTAGCCACTCACTGTTTCAGGAACAGCATAAAGTTGAGATTTAAGATTCTGTTTACTTAGCAACCTATGGTGACATACACTTTTACTCTCAGGAGGTGGAGGCAGACAGGTGTCTGTAAATTTGTAGCCAACCTGGTCTACAGAGCAAGTTCCAGGGCAGCCAGGACTACACAGAGAAAACATGTCTTGAAAACAAAACAACAAAACAAACAAACAAAAAATCTC
Source organism: Bramus lutescens (assembly GCA_001685075.1). Taxonomy (NCBI): domain Eukaryota; kingdom Metazoa; phylum Chordata; class Mammalia; order Rodentia; family Cricetidae; genus Bramus; species Bramus lutescens. The sequence continues at coordinate 383,136 of LOEQ01000823.1, read as the reverse complement.
CAAAACAACAAAAAACAAGTAAGAATTAAAAAACTAGTTATTAATTTTTACTAGAAAAATTCTTTGCCATATAAATGACAATACTAGGTGTTTAAACCCAACATAGAGAAGTTGTCTTTTGTGGTTTTAGTGGAATAATCTCTCAGGATCCATGTATACTCAGGAAACTCCCAAGTCAGCATCAAATTCTATTATGTATTTTCATTACATTGCTATACTAATGTTATTTACACAAAAAAGGGTTGTACAGAAAATATATCCCTGTCACCTACTGCACTGTTGTCTAATACATAAACTAGAGAAATTCTGTACTTTTTCTAGATATCTGTTATTAAGCAAATTAATAAATGTAGTTATTCTACTTAATTGAAGTTTAATATTTTGAAGCATAAAGAAGTAAGTAGGGATGCTCAATAAATCCAAGAGCCATGCTATTAACTGGTGCAAAGTCACCTATAAAGGATCATTTCAGTTTTCAACTGCATATTCATTAGTATATTTGCATTCCAAATTAATGTTTTTGAAAATAGAATACCCTCCAGTTCATCCACATGAGCCCAGATTTTCAGTAATTTGTAAACATGAATATCAGCTGAGAATCTGGTCTCATGTGGATCCTTTATTTTTGAAGCCTTGTTTCGTTTCAGTTTCTAAAGCTGAACAAAATTAGGATCAATATCTATTACCTTCTCTTAGGTGATGGAGGATAAGGGATCACATGATTCATGGAATGCCATTATGCATACTCAGTGCCAATTACTCAAGAATCAACAGGGTTAGCTTCTACAAAGGCCATCATTGCCTCTCTGCACATTTGGGAGTATGTTGTCCCCATTTTGAGGGCTTTATAATAATACACCATTAATAACAAGAATGGTGTTTCAAACCATTTAGGTGATGAATACAGACTTACAGAAATCATAAGAAAGTTTCTTAACCATTGAAGATGATGTCAGATCTTAGAGAGTTCAAGCAAACAGATGCTATAGAGTTCAGGTCACAAACAGAACTTGAACTCAGCATATTTAGTACCATGTCCATGTAATTAACCTTAGTGGTGTCTCCATTCCCTTAAAGTTTACAAACATACAGGTGCAAAAAATATATTTGGGTAAGTATATATGAATGTCACTAATTTAGAAGCATCAATTAGCTCCTCATCTAATATTGTATACAGATTATTTCCCATTTGTTTTATTGCATGCTATTTATTGATAAGAATGGCCAGTCATTCTGAGAAGTACTAGTATGGAATACAGAATAAATCATATAAAATTAGTGTTTCTAGAACATTCGGTTCAGTGAGAAGAGACAAATTCTAAAAATAGGTCAAATAATAAATAAAAAAATTCAAGCAGAGCATCGGAGAAGGCAAGGATAATCAGGGATACATTTTAGAATAGAAGGGGTGGATGAAGAACTTATGAAAGCAATTACTAAGCAATGTAAACAAGAGAACAAGACTTGGAATTGTTTGACAAGTGACAAGTAGCATGTCTGAGACTTCAAGTTGCTGCCTGAATTAGGCAATCAAGGATATGTTTGTGCTGGGGCAGAAGAATAGTGACCATCGTAGGACAGAGAAAGAATGGGACCACAGTAGACTGAGATGGGAGCATCTGTATAACTTAAAACAGAGGATTAAAATGATGTAGGATATTTTGGGGGGAAATCAGTGCTTATCAAAAAAATTAAAAATACTAAAGTGACAGGATAAGAGGCAGTGAGACAGAAGGCCATAACAGCAGCAAAGACAGAAAAGTGAGTTTCTTGTCATCGTGGAGATGGAAATGCCTCAGGGAGATTGGTACAGATGCCTGGATGCATGGTGTGAGTCTGCACATGTTTAAGGTGTGTAGAGAAGAGTGGATTGGGGGTAGTAGAATATGCATTGAAGTAGTAGCAATGGTAACCCCTCTCTGAACCCTAAAAAGTTAATAGAGATGGCCATTTATGCAATAAAAAAACTTATTAAAAAGAGAAGAGATTGAGGGAGGCAAGAAAGAGGCTAACAAAACTAGAAAATGTTCATTGTTTATTTTTATAACATAGGTTTACATATGTGTAATATATATCAGGAACCACAGTACCTATTGGTCATGGCAAAGGTCATTATCAAGAAGGTTACTCAATATATGTGTCTGATTTAGAGATAGATATATGAAATCTTAGAACACGAAGCTGTCTTTTTAGGCATAAATAGGGAAGAAAGAGCTTGAAATTTAGAAAACTAGGGTAGATTTAGGAGGGTTTAGCAGTAGATCTAAAACTTTAGAGGTCAGAGAAATTAGTCAGAAAGGGAAGATAGAGATGCCTAATAGGTAAAAGAGTGGAAAAACAACAACAAAAACAAGATGATAAATTGAAAGCTAAACAAAAATGTTTCAAGCAAGAGGCAGTGCTTAGCCTCCCGTGTCAGGTCCTGCCAGTTGCTAAAGACAAGAAAGACCGCTAAATACTGGAGTGGATTCTGAGAGTCACTAGATGCCTTGAGAGACAATTTCAGTCAACTAACCATTAACTTCTAATCCTGAGACAGAGACAAATAGATAGAGCAATAGTTGTTTTCTTAATATATTTATAAAATTAAAATTGAGATTATCACAAGGGTTTTATATTGTATATTTTATCTAACCAAAGAAAGAATTTTCTTTCAATTAGCAAGTTTAAATTCTTTTAGAGTTCTATACCAGGGCACACATTGATTTATAGAACCATGGAAATAATAATTAATTTTAAAAGTTATCCAGTTTTAAGGTTTGAATTCAAAATGTCCTCCCTAGGTTCATTCTTGAACATTTATTGTCAGTTTGGGGCACCATTTTGTAGACTCTTAGAGGTGAAATACTGGCTGACAGAAGTAGTTCTTTACGGACAGGCCTTCAGAGGTGATAGTTGGTCCTCGGTCCCAGTAACTTTGTGGTGGTTCCTTTAGCACAATGACATGACATGAACAGACTTCGCCAAATGCTTCTGTAGTCATGAACTGGGCTTCCCCAATGTGCATACTTTCCCAACATCATTGTCTGCCACCCTCTGAAACTTTGAACTAAAGTAAAGTTTTCCTGCAGTGAGTTCTTTCTGTGGGGCCTTGCTAGTGCTGGGCACAAAAGTGACTGATGAGATTGGTGGTGTGCACTACAATGCCAGCTATTCGACAGGCTGAAGCAGAGGGATTGCAAGTTCAAAGTTTCCCTGGGACATAGTGTGTGCACAAGGGCAGCTTGGGAAATTTATTGCAATTATGTCTCAAAATAAAATTTAAATTCAGGCTTGAGATTTTAGTTCCACATTACAGCACTTACTTAGCAGGTACAGGACGCTCACTTCAATTCTAAGTACCATAGAAAGGTAGTAATGATTCTAGTTTACAAAAGGAAGAATAATGTATTTAATGTAATGGTTTTATACTATGATCACTATTAATTTGGAGAACTGTTTAGTTTTTATCAGGTGTAAAATGGTTCAAACTGTAAATGTGTACTTAATATACTTGACTACACTTATTTAAAGTTTTACTTTATTACTAAATGAAAATTAAGTCGACACGAAGAAGCAGTATTTTCGAAAATACATTCTGAGGAAAGAGGTCTGGGGTATTTCTCAATGATTAAAATTGCATTTGTTGTTGAAAGGAAAGAAATGTGTATAGATTATGTTTGTTCCTTGTATTTGGTACTAGTGGGCTCTGAAAAGAGCATCAGATCCTCGGGAGCTGACGTTATAGGCTATTGTGGACCTCCCGGTGCGGATGCAGGAACCCAATTCACATCCTCTGCAGCAGCAGCAGCTTGCATGCTTCCAACCCTGTCCTAAAACAGCCGGTCTTTCCTAATTGCATGTGTAAAAATTTCAGTACCCATATTCACGACACCACAGTTCACACTCTGAAACAATTTAGACTTGAATTTTCTGTCTCTATTATTTCTGCATTCCATTGGCTGCCTGAGTCTAGTTCTACGCAAAAGATCCCCAAATGTCATTACTTTGTTGTAAGAAGCAAGGGAGAAAGGAATGTCTTAAATTAATTCTTTAGAGCATACGCCCAATTTTATTTTCTTTTTGCATCCTTTTCTGCTTCTGGTATGAGTGTGGTCCTTAAGTCAGGCTTGGAGCTATTCATTGCTAAATGATTCACCAAGGACAGAATTTATCACTTTTCTTACTAAAAACTTTATTCTTGCTTAAGGAAAAAATTAGAAGTTATCTTTTGAAATGTTGTATCACAGGAAAAAAAACAGCAAAAGCAAGCTTTGTAACATTAGTTATAAAGAGGTAAAAACGCATGAAATTTTTTAAATTTTATTACTCTCTATATAATTGCACTCCCTTTTCCTCCTTCCAATGAAGGAATTTGAAAGATTTTCCCATATCCAGTCTTAGATAACACTGAATCTTCCTGTGAATTCTAATAAAAACGTTTCTTTGAGCTTATTCTATTGGAGTGTGCTGTATCTGCCACTGTTGGAACTGAATCTCTCCATTTTGGCCTGAATCTACTTATGTTAGTTTAGGAAGAATTCTTTGCTTCCTGTGTTTCATCAAGCTATCTTCTGATGGAATCCTCATAGGTTCCTTCAAATAGCAAGTCTGCACTTACTTTACCTGGGATATTTGCTTTCTCTTTTTTTTTTTGTATTTAGTTAGCATCGAGGCTAGCTCTAACCTGAGATCTCCTATTGCCCCACTGAAAAAGTTCCTAAATCAAATCTATTTTGGCATCTTGCTCTCTTTCTGATATTCTTTGATAATCCAAATAATTATGTGAGATTGTCCCTAAACACAGAAGTTTGTTGAAAATGCAGATATTTTAAGTGTATATATTCTTAAGTTTAAAGAGCAAACATTTCTAAGTTTCTACTGAGTTGTTTGCTGTTTCAAAACATATTCTCTTTCAAAATAATTGTATAAACTTTTCTTTTAGATATTTCTCTGTTTGAAAAAAATCAACGTAATAGAGGGACACATATATTCTAACTTGTTATATATTCTGGTTTTGTTTCTTTCTTGTGTTTTAAGCCAAACTCTGGTAAAGCATGGGTTGTTCTTTTACAAGTCTTGTACATAGGCTCTGCTAAATTTATATAAATGTAATAGAAATAGGTTATCAACATTTCAGCCTCTGGGCACTCAGCATATGTCGATTATTTACAGAGTTGAGCTGGGTAACAATATTTTAAAGTGTCTTGAAATCATTTCATGATTAGATTTCCTTGAGTTCCATGTCATCCAGAAAATTCTCCCTGAAGGACCCATTTTGATCTCTTCCTCTGGTCCTGTTCAAGAAAAGCAAAAATAGATACCTTGTGGAGTGCAGTGTTGATGTGGACTACATTGTTTAAAAGAGAATGCCTGGAAATGGCTACATAGTACAAACATTCACCCAGACCAAGATTTACAATGCCAATTGTTTACCTCAAAGTCCTGTGCTTTTTATAAAGTCCCATTTCCAGTGAATACATTCTCAAGAGAATATAAGGTTATTTCTCTAAACGATAAGCATGTGGAGTAAATAAAAGCTGATTTAAACCTTTTAACAAAGCCAATACAGTAAGATCATTAATGATTAGGTCTATGTGAGGGTTAAATGTGATAGGATCAAAAACTCTTCTCTTGATAAAAATCATAAGCACGAAATGGATATCCATCATATTTTGAGATATACCGTAAACATTTGTTGTGTGCTTATTGGTTTAAGACTATGTAAAGAAAATAATTACGAGTTGATAAGATGTCTCAGCTTTGCCTTGGGAGTGTAATAGGGATAGCTGTGTTCAGAGAAACCATGGATCACCTACTCATCTTAATTTTAGGTTCATCTTTGGACTGTGAGAGCTGTGGAAAGTAAAGCAAAAGGCAATACCATCAATGTGATCCTTTCCCCTTATTCAGCTGCTGTTTTCAAAAGAGCAACAACATGTTTTTCTAGTTGTCTCTGATTCCAACTCAGTACTCGTTAAAGCAGCATCAATCTAGTTCCAGCTTTCGTCAGTACAATTCTGCTCTCCTTTTATTTTTATTTTATATTTTGAACACAGGTAAAGCAAATGTATAGAGGTACACACAAGGGTCAGAAAAGTTTAAGCAAAAAGTGGGAGTGGGATAGAGGAAATGAAGAGGTTTGAAGAATTTAGTCCATCTGAAGACCCATATGAAGGGCACATAAAAAAGCCACATAGAAACGAATTTTAACCAATTAAGTAATCTAATTGGGGCAATAGTAGAACACAGGTTTTATGAGAGAAGAAGGTGCATATGGTGGTTTGTGGATTAAATGATGATGGGAGTAGGTCGGATCAGTGTTTTTGATCTTGACCATTCTTAGAGGTGTAAGATAGAATTTGAATTGTTTTGATTTGCATTTCTCTGATGGCTAAGGATGTTGAGCATTTCCTTAAGTGTCTTTCAGCCATTTTAGATTCATCTGTTGAGAGGGCTCTGTTTAGGTCTGTATCTCATTTTTACTGGATTATTTGTTCTTTTGATGACCAATGTCTCGAGTTCTTGTATATTTTGGAGATCAGTCCTTTGTTCGATGTGGGATTGGTGAAGATCTTTTCCCACTCTGTTGGCTGCCATTTTGCCTTTGCTTTACATTTGTGTCCTTTGCTTTACAGAAGCTTCTCAGTGTCAGGAGGTCCCATTTACTAATTGTTTCTCTCAGTGTTTGTGCTACTGGGGTTATATTTAGGAGATGGTCTCCCTGCCAATGCATTCAAGTGTACTTCATTTTCTCTTCTATAATGTTCAGTGTGGTTAGCTTTATGTTGAGGTCTTTGATCCATTTGAACTTGAGATTTTGTGCATGGTGATAAATATGGATCTATTTTCATTCTTCTACATGTTGATATCCAGTTATGCCAGCACCATTGGTTGAATATGCTTACTTTTTCCATTTTACATTTTTTGCTTCTTTGTCAAAAATCAGGTGATTTTAGGTGTGTGGATTGTTATCCAGGTCTTCTATTTGATTCCATTCATCCTCTTGTCTGTTTTTATGTCAATACCAGGGTATTTTCAGTACTATAGCTCTATAGTAGGGTTTGTGTTTTAAATGGTGATGGGAGTAAGTGAGGAAGAAGTAAATAATGGACTAAACGAACTAAAAACTGTAACATGTAAGAAAAAACAATATGGGGACCCAAGACCCTCTAGTTTGTAGTGTATGTGTGTGTATACATATATATATGTATGTGTATTTATGTATAATTACCAATCTGCCAGGGAAAAATATGCCCACTGGAGCAACATCACACAAATGTTAGGGGTGAAACCAACTACTTTCTGTTTAGATTTTTGATTTAGCTAGTGTGGGATTTCTTTTAAGCTTCTTTCTTCAAGTGAGATAACCCAGATCCAGAAAGACAAATATAATATGTACTCACTCATAAGTGGATTTTAGACATAAAGCAAAGAAAAAACAGTCTATAATTGACAATCTCAGAGAACCTAGACAACAATGAGGACCCTAAGAGAAACACACATGGATCTAATCTACATGGGAACTAGAAAAAGACATGATCTCCTGAGTAAAATAGGAGTGTGGAGACCATGGGAGAGGGCTGAAGGGGAAGGGAGAGGAAGGAAGAGGAGCAGAGAAAAATATATACATCAATAAAAACAATTTTAAGAAATATCTGAAACCAATAGTAAATTGCAAATATGTTAGTATAAATTTCTAATTCTAAAAGTACTTGCACGGAAAAAAAAACTGAATTGGTCAAATACCATAACACTGCATCACAAGATGAAAATTGCCAAATGAAGAGACTAATCTTATATTCCCTAAGGCATAAACAACAAAAAAATAAACTTTGCTTTCTAGTCACGAGATTTATTTTTAATTTATCTTTGTACAATAGTTATGTACACTCACAAACATATGCAGTAGTGTACATACACATAAATACCCCCCTACACACAGTTAATTGAGAGACTTTTCCACAAGTCTTAAACATTAGGAAAATTGTCTTTCCAAACTGAAAACTGGTGATGAGTGTGGTTCAGGGTGCGAAGAGACACTGAGCAGCTGGTTAAGACTGCTAACTTATGGGCAAGTTTGGCTAGGAATATACTTGGGTTTTCTATGCATTAGGTTCCAGTGTGACATATGACTTTACTACTTGTATAAGTGATATGTTCAAAGTATGTGGAAAATATTAAGAAAAACTAAATGTCTGCCCATTCTACTTTATGTTAATACTTTGGTTCTTTTGTTCTTTTTCAAGCCATTTTTTCAATGCATCTGTGTGTGAGAGAACAAGCACAGCTTCCCATCATTAGGTAGTCCCTCCTAAAGAAGACGTGCTAGAACGCTTACAGATTTGGAAGGTAGTTTCGGCAATGTCACTATTTGTTCTTGTTTTGTCTCATTCGTGGTTTTACCCATTCCTGGGTTAAAAGAGAAAAAACCTTCTCCTAGCAGAAATGTTTCATGGAAAGAGAAGGACTAATGTCATACATGAATGGATCAGTGCACACCTGCTAGAGTGTTTACTCTTCAGGAACAAGGACTACACTGAGCAACAGTGAAATTTAGAAATCAGTCTTGCAGTCAGTGCTTAGGGGAAGATGTGTACATCCTTCATGGTTCTGATCACTGCTCTGACACAACGGTGCTCACCATCATAGTTATCAGAGTGCTTGGGCCAACTATAAAATGTAGCATATCATATGGAGAAACAAGATGAGCACTAAGATCATTAAAGATCACAGGAGAAATTTGTGTCTAGATGCCAGATATTCCAGCATCAAAACATGATTTCATACTTTTTATTATTTCAGGTTTAATTTATCAATTTTTTATATAAATCGAGTCTACCAACATAAGAGAAACTGATTAGAAAATAAATATAATTAATTTAACATAAACTCAAAAAAATGACCATTCTTGATGATGTCTTGAGGATGCATATTTCAAAAGAGAAAGAAAATCAATATAAACTATTATCTTTGCTGCTACTACTAAGAGTTACCAGGGCACTAGGGGATATGCTGGAAAGTTATTTTGGGATCTCAGTCTTCTCTATTTTATTTCTTTGCTTCCCAATCACCATAAGGTAAAGGGCTTGTGCTCAAATCATGATGTGTTGTCTGGCAGATGGCCCAAAAGCAATAGAACCAAGAAATCACAAATTAAAATCTCCACAACCTTGGGCCAAATCAATCTTCCAAAGATGTTTACCTAAGATATTTTGTTACATTAATAAAAATCTGACTAACAGAAGTAGAGGCATCTAATTAACCAGAGTCTAGCTCCAGGCATTTATTTCCTGTGTCAAGGTTTATCTCACATCCTTTATGATACTTGCATCCCCATCAATCAGACCTTCCTCTAGCACTTAAGCCACCATCTGTTTATCCTGTGAATCTTCCCTCTGTGCATAAGAAGTCCAGAGTTCCTTGATGCATCATAAAAATAACAGGAATCATGACTACACTATGTCATGAATAAGATATTTAAGACAGGGTACTAAATTTTGTCACTGTAAAATGTTTTTCTATCACCTCTATCATAAATAGTACTTTTCATAAAATCAGTGTTTGGCAAGCTGAAGAAAACTTTGCACTTAGAGAAGAAAATAATATTTTTCTTGCAAGAATCAAGGTATCCCATCCCAACATTGTTTTGCTAGAAGGCTCAAGCATCCCTGACTTATGAGCTAGAAATCAAAAGATGTGCTATTTCCACACAGCTGTGTACTTCAAGACAGCGGAGTGGAAAGGTCAGGACTGCTGTCTTCACTAACATGTCTCTGCCAGCAAGATTAAAATTCAATGCTCAATGCCTGTTCTTTCTCAAAGTAGAATAGAAGTAAAACTCAGGCTGTGGAGCAAAGGCACAAGAGATTCCAATTTTCCACTGGGGGGGCAGTTATCTAATTAGCCTTTTTGTTTTAATGTCTTCAGAGCATGTAGCAGGAGGCTGCTTATTTCGTTCCCAGATGCTCAGCGTTGAAATAATCACACAGAAACTGTATTAATGAAATCACTGCTTGGCCCATTAGCTCTAGCTTCTTATTGGTTAATCTCTTACATATTAATTTAACCAATTTTTTAGTAATCTGTGTATCACCACGTGGCTAAGGCTTACCAGGTAAAGTTCCAAGCATCTATCTCTGGTGGCTCCTTGGCTTCTCTCCAACTTCAACCTCTTTCTCCCAGCATACAACCTAGCTTTCCCACCTAGTTCTGTTCTTCCCTGCCATAGGCTCAAAGCAGTTCTTTATTCATTAACCAATAAAAGCAACACACAGACCAAAGGACCTCCCTCTCACACCAAGAGCAGATGAGAAATTAAGTATTCATGAAAAGGAAACGTATCAATGGTCAAAATTTCCAGTGTTAAAAGTTATTACAAACACTGGAATGCTTCAGGGGATGAAAGGATAATAAAACATTAAATTCTAGTTGGTCCAATACATCTGACTTACTCATCCACAAACATGCAGAGTAACAACAGACAAACCTGAAGGATGAACTTCTATCCTACTTCAACTGTAATTGTTAAGGGGATATTTTTTCCTTTTCTTTTCCTATTTCCTGTCCTCTGACAACTGTTTATTAAGTGGGGAAAATGATGTGCACATGGAATCATTTATCCTTTTTGTGATCAAATCCAGGGGTGTATATTAATAGATCTGACAGAGAAAGCACATATTACAAGAGAGCAATTACAAATTTATATATATTTATGTATATATTATATATATAATACCATATATATTATATATACATATATGGTATAACTTTATGAACACCTGAGGTTATTTAATATTTTATGCTTTTAAAATCAATGCAGAGACTTTAGATCTTTACTGAATTTGCACATGAAATAATGAACTTGACAGATGGGCTCACCTTTCTGGTTCGCATGATCTCTGTACTTCTCTATGACATATAGAAATCAGTCCATGCACACACCTTAACCTCTTGGTTATGAAGGTGGATTGCAAACAATTTTCCAACTCTTCCAGCATTCCCTTACTCTGAGCAAAATGCTTCTAACCATTTTTTCAGAAAAGTTGAGGCCACTGGAAGATCAAATCCACACTCCACTGACCTCTGAACATGTTTTCGTTCTTTTATTAACTCAAGTTGCAAAAAAAAAATGGAATTCTCTTTTCTCTAGAATTTTACTCTCTACACAGATTTTCTTTATTACTTATTGCATAATTCTCTAGCTTTTTGCATAATGTTAGCTTAACATTTGGTTACAGATAGCTAACTGGTAACATGTTCTTTCAGCTTCTGCCCTTTCCTCAGCTTAGGGAGGAGCTGACAGCAGCAAGTACAAACAGCTCCAGGAAATAAAGATGTCTTCCCAGAAATGTGGGATTGAAAAGTTTACTCTTCTGTGGTGTTCATGTCTTTGGGCATCCGTGGTAACAGCACCATTTTGTTCTTCCATACTTGCTTCTTTGCTCTTATTCCTCTTCTCTGTTTCCTACATTTTCTCTACCTTTTCATTCTGTCTTCTTTCCTTTTCTTCTTCATCTTTCCCTCCACTTTCTCCCATTTTATTCTCTCCTCTTTTTTCTTTTATTTCTAATTAGACCTGCTTATGTCATCTTGCCATCCCTGCTTGCTTTTAGTTAATAGCCATGCCAAAACACATCTAGTGTCTTATATTAATTGAAACATACTTTTGATTTTATATTTGTAAACTTCTTACTTGAGCACTGAATGTACATTACTCCCACTCATTCAACCTTAGAACCTCCCATTTCCAATTCTTACCTTCAAAATTACTGATACATATGAATCTTATGCTCTTTTCACACTCTCTACTGCATTATTATACATATGTATACACATAAATTTATATATATATATATATAATGTGTGTATACATATGTATGAATGTGTGTGTATGTGTGTGTGTGTGTGGTGTGTGTGAACTGATTCCATCCAGTGAGTTGCATTTATGTACATGTGTCTATCCTGGTTGACCTCTTGGGATTGGACAATCTATGTGGGAGCTCATTCCTGAGGAGACTGATTCTTCCTTTCTCAGCAGCCATTGACTACTCTCAACTCTTCATTCAGGCTTAGCACTATGTGGAAGGTCCCCTCTCCACATTGGCATGTCTACTGCCATTGTCATGTCTTGTCTGGACAGACACATTGTTGAGATTTCATGGAAATATTTTCCTTGTCATGGTTATAGGAAATTATCTAGCAGCAAGCATCCTGGACCTACAGCTCTTATATTCTTCCCATTGTTTCTACTGCAACTTTCCCTGAGCCCTGGGTATGAAGGAGACCTTGCAGATATAACAATTGGGATAGAAACTTCATAGTCACTTATTTGGATCAACTGTGGATCTCTGTAGTAAGAGCCATCTCTTTTGTAAAGAGGCAACCAACACATGACAGGTGAGATCTATATACAGTTTGTGGATATAAAAATATTTTAGAAGATATTTAGAAAATATACTGGTTTAGGAAAATAGCAATAGGAGGTCTACCTTAGGGTCTATGACCAATGCAGTCATGGGTAGCTGGCAAGGTTTGTAGTATCAAACACAAATTCTTTCCTATCAAGTGATCATTCATTTTAATTAGATAGCCTTGGGTCTCCATTAAGATAAAAGCACCACTGTATTGCCCTTTCTCCCCTCCCCATTTATAGTACCCACTCATTTTTCTCATTATCCTGTTTATAGTCTGTATGTCCTACCATCTCTTCATCTCTCTCCAGAGCAACTTCTCCTCTTCTCCTCTCATCATCTGTCTTCTGGGACACTTCAGTCTATCTACTCAAATTAGAAAATCAGAACTAGAATCCACAAGTAAGAAGGAATGTGTGCTGTTCCTTTTCTAGGTCTTGGCTACCTCAGAGCAATGTGTTATCCGATGAAATTTCAAATATTTGAAAACTTGACTCATTATTCCATTCTATGGTGCAGTCTGTACATTTGCATCACCAAAATTTGTCTATGAATAGTTTTAAGAAGTTGTTATATAGAATCAGTGGTATTCTGGGAAAAAATGTAGTTCAGGCTGCTAAATATCATAGAAAAAATGTTTCTAACCAATTATGTTATTGAGACATCCATTTGTCATTTATGCTTGGAGGCAAGTCTGAACTAATACTTTTTTCTTTTTTCCATTTTCTTTATTATTATTAAAAATTTCCACCTCCTCCCC
>LOEQ01000823.1:323301-352017 GCA_001685075.1 Bramus lutescens | reverse complement strand
AATAAATAAATAAATAAATAAAAGAAATATAAAAAAAGAATTAATTCCTAGTTCTGGGTCCAGAAGGTAACTGAAAGTGGTCAAAAGCTTAGCCCCTTTTTCTTCATTTTGTATGGGACTCAGTTACTTTGGGCTAGACTACTGCTGAACCCTGTATGTCAACATGTTAATTACTCAATTATTCAAGGAGTGGTTAGCCAAATACTGGATGTACATAAGCTAGTTTACCCTGGCATTACACACACACACACACACACACACACACACACACAGAAGGCTGAAGATATGAAAATTAGAGTAACTGAGCCATAGCACTCTCAGCTTTTATAGTGTCCTGATCCAGACCTCCAAAAAGGCTATAAAACCTTCCAGTCATTCTCATAAGCTGTCAATCACCTTGGATACCAAGAACCATGCCCAAGAGATAACAGCCATCTTATGTAAGCTGCTTACTATATCAACTGATAAAGACTTCTTTGAACCTTTTAAAGAGCTGAAAGTGAAAAAAAATCCTTGAACAAGATTGCTTAATTATGCCTTTCTCTTTCTCTGGCACAATGATTTTTGCACTTAAATTTAAAGCTCACTCAAATTTAAAGATGTAGTTAGAGTTACTGAATATCTTCATCTTATCAACCTGTCCAAGTAGATTAAATCTGTTTTATTTGCCTCTCATCAGTAACTACCATTTTAATTGAGGTTTTGATACAGGTAACCTAATTGAGTCTGGTGAGTTTTCTTGAGCTGAACTTTTGTCCTGAAATTCTACAGAGATAACCACTTTATTTCTACTCAAATCTTGTCTTTAACATTTTTGAAGCATTCTGTAGAACACCCTTTGGAAGATTTTGGTTACTTTTTAGTTTTACTAAAAAAAAAATCCTTTCATAATGTGAAGCATTCTGAAATGTAAATAATACAATTGTATATGCTACTGGAAGTGAAAGTCTTTGCAAATGTAATTGATAGATCTATCATTAATCTCTGAGCATGGCAAAGTCATCATTACAATAGCGTCTCCTGCCTTGCTCCAGAAGTGGAGCAGTAATATCGACGGAATCCTGTAGGAAACATTCCAACTTAGCTAAGGGATCAATATGGTAGCTGGAGTATACTTGGAAAACCTTTGTCACTCAAGTTTGTATGGAAATTCATGGACTTTTGTGTGACAGAAAATCTCCCTTTTTTCCTCTCCTTCCTAAACTTTCAATTATCTTTGTCAGTTAGTGTTCAGGAGCATTCTGGGTTTTCTTTCTATTCCAAGATTCTGTCAGCCACAAATTCTGCTTACTTTTCTACTGGTAATTGCTTTCACTTAAAACATCTGAACAAATTTTATTCAAATATTAAAATTGATATTCTATAATAGTACTACATATGCTCTTCATTCATTAAGATCTGCCCCAACTTTTGTAGGTAATGGTCTTGGTAAAATAACCTAATGTATATGGTATAACTTTTCAAATTCTGCAAAGTAATAAATTCAACATGATTTATCCATATCTACAGTTGAATATCATCCAAGATTAAAAGTAATCCTTTTTATTGCCACATAACTGAGATACATTTGGGGTCTTTTCAGATTTAGTTCCATGGTGGAAGGAGAAAAGAGAAAATCATTTCATTGTCGGAAATGCTAACATTAACTCCATCCTGTCAGAATTCTAGAACAGAGTTCCAAGAGTAAACTAGGCTATGGGGATTATTGATATCTCTATTGAGGTTCAGGAGTCTCACCTTTTGAAAGGGAATGGACCCTGCCTAGTTCATCAGCTCATGGATCCTAGCTGACTACCCACTCCAAAGTAGTTGGGTATTTAGTAATTCATGGTATGCAAACATGGGCTCGACAACCCACCAGTAACTACTGCTATTTACTCATAAATCCTGATTATTGCAGTAGAAACCAAACGTATATTTCATTGAGCTTTTTATGGAAAATCAGTACCTTCATCAAAGTGGTGCAATTACTTTTTATTAGCAACCCTCTTATTTGCTTCTGTAAAAAGACCCCTCCCGGTTCATGAAAAGAATATCCCTTCTCTACCAACCCAAGCATTTAAACGTGCTCTAAATTTCTATTTGATTGAAAGCAACTTTGACTTTCACTTCTCAACACAACACTGAACACCACAGGCCAATGGCCAGAGGGAATGTTTTCAGCTAATTAACATCCGGAGTGATTAGCTATCTCCCTTACTGACTTCCCCTGAGAGAATCTGCAGTGATTCTCCATCTGATAATAAATAATGCTTACCTTACTGCCAGCAGAAATTCTTTCCCAGAATTAGTATGCTACCAATTGGCAATTGGTTTTGCATTTCATTTCTGTCTGAACTTATAAAGAAGCTTTAATTGCCCTGCCAATGCACTGCTGAGAAATAAGAAAATTTCTGCTTATATCCTGCATGTTACTTGTGTTTAAAAGTGACAAATCTCTTGATACACTGATTCTGCTTAGCATTCTTACTTTAGGCATACTTTCCCCTAGCTACTAAAATATCAGAAAAGTGACTTTTGAAATTCATTACCATGTTAACAGTATTAACAGTAGCCTTTTATACTAAAAAATAAGGACGCTCAGGCTATTTCACCCAAGGCAAGCATAATTTAAAAAGTATGAAACCTACTTTTATTTTTTGTCATTTATGACAAGTGAATTAAATAGAACAAAATAATTTTAACGAGAAGGGAAACGGCTCCTGCAACATGAGAGGAAACACCACTGCATCATTTTCTATAGCCTGAAATATGTAAAGCATCACTAGGGTCGAGCTTGAAAGTCTTAAAGCAAGGCACTAGTGCAAAGAGTATATTTACAATGTACATTATAATGATTCTAAAATATAAAGCTGCATATCTGAAGAACATTGCTCATTTTCAAAACAAGGGAATTGATTTTCAAACACTATACACCTTACCAAGATACTCTAATTCGTTCCTTTTTGTTTTGTTCTATTGTGTTTGAAGACAGCTTCTCTTTCTGGCTCTAACTGTCCTGGAACTATGTCTGTAGACCAGGCTGGCCTCAGACTCACAGAGATGCATCTACCTCTGTCACCCAAGTGTTGGGATTAAGGGGTGCACCACTTCACCAAGTTAGATTGTTCCATTTTCTGCACAGAGATGATTAATTTGCTAAGCTTGTGAGATGAGTAGTCATTAATTGTAGCTCCCATAATACCTTCATTTCTTTAATAAAATGTAAAATAACATTTCATCATTATTCAGTCATCTCTGTTGTCTTTAATGTGATATTTTAAAATAATTAGTCTCTTTCTTGTCAAGACACATACACCTTTGTTCTGAATAAAAGTTTCAAATGATATTTTTAGAAATGAAGTATTTAGAATTCTTCTTACACTGTTTATATCCCGGCAATCTTGATTCCATATAAGTGTAAATTTCTAGGAATATCTGAAGCCACAGGAACACTCATGCTAGTTTTCATGACTTTTTACATTAATTTTATAATCTCAATGCGTGGTCAGACAGCTTTCATTATTGCCTACATTGAACTTAGTTTATTTGGGAGAGAAAGAGCTTCATGCAACTGAATCAAGCCTCACTATCAGTTCAGTTTGGGGGAAGAGAATTTAGTAAGCCTTTCTTCCATCTAGATCTACCATTTATGATAAACAGGTGAAATGCTTTATCATTTCAAATTTGATCCTATGGTTGCAGTGGAGAATATGGCAAGAACTCCCAGTTTTATTTATGAAACTAGAAATTGGATTGCCATAATCATAACCCAGGTAAACAACTGCACATGTTGAATGGATGATAAAAGAAGGAGAAGACTGTGGGGCCTCTAAAGAAGATTACATGCACTGCTATACTTTTAAAATATACTTCATTATGCCAAAGTTCTTAATATTTTCCATGTCAATACTAGTTAACACCTAGCATTGCATGAAATGGTTTACAAAGAAGAAATGAATAATTTCCCTTTTATTACTGCACCGCAGCACCTGAAAGGCCCTGTTACAGAGTGGTAGATTAACTCTTTAATTCCTGATTTTTTCCTTCCATATTTACAATTGTTGATTTATTATCTGTATTTGTAGTTTGATTAGAAGAAATTTAAACTTAAATTTACAAAGTCAGCACAAGAAAACTAACAGTGTTCTCCCAACTCCTATGTTTCCATATGGAAACATATCCATTTATCATCTTTTATCAATCTTACATAAATAAAAGGAGGCAAAAGAAATTCTGATTGAAAAGAAATTCAATTGTCCTTACTTATATACAATGCGATTCACAGAAACAAGTTCCCCACTAAAAACCAACCAACTCCTCCAATCTATGGGAAACATTATTAGAAATATAAAAGCATTTATAATAGCATCTTCAAACTAAAATATGTGAAGAATATTTACAAAATATGCAAGATCTGCTTCTTCGAGCTTAAACATGCTCATGATAATAAATTTAAAAGAAAAAAAAACATTAGTAAGGGGAAGCATAGCTTTGACGTGGATAAAAGAATAGATACTGTTCAACACTATACCACTAAATAAATTGTCAATACTTCTTGTCCAATTCCAGGAAATCGCTCTGTAGTCAGTGCAGGATGGTAATGGAGTTAAGATATTACTTTGAGCAGGTAATCATATATGAAGAAGCCTTCTTCAGCACTAAAAAAGTCAAGTGAGACATCACAGCTACTGCTTTAACATGAAAGAAAAGGAATCATTGGAGGGAAGAGAAAAGAATCTGTCCACATTGGTTACATCCCCAATTCCAAGATACAGAGGCATAGCTTTCAGCTCAGAGGAAGGAGAAAGAATAGAATGTGGGCCTTAGATTTGGAAGCAAATAACGGGTCCAGAATAGAGAACATCACTAATCTACCAGGGCCCAAGGATCTCGGGCAGTAGGCCAGTTCCTATAAAGGGAACCTCTGAATTAGCATCACTCTGATAGCTTGGGGACTGTTTCCACCACTGATTTTTCAAACCAGAACATGGAGAAAGACTCTATTCATTTGAATGTGGGACAGGACAGTAAGCATAGGACTTTGCACTGGAATTCAAGGAAGAGCCTACTACAGTGAAAATGAACAATTGGCAAATATCTGTGAAACTACTGCCCAGGCCAAAGGTGATAGACCTGGGCTCTGATCCCAGCCTGTTAAGAGTCATGAGGTCCCAGGTGGATGAACTTGTATTCTACCAACACTACTTCTGGTGAATGCATGTTTCTTCAGACACTATAAACTAGAGCAGCATAGACTTGGATACCATCATGTGTTTGTTGTTCTTGGTGGGCTTTGATGATCCACTGTGAACTTTTGTTGTAGTATTGCCAGTTTAAAGGCTTCCTAGTTCATTCCTATCACAACCCCAACAACTAAAAATGGTGAGACCTGCTAGCTGCCTAGGAATAGAGAAAATTGATAGATGCAAGTCATTGCAAAAGCTCCTAGAGCCAGACTTACTACCAGAAGATCCAATATCAGAAGAATCTTGTGGCACATAATCAAAGAATGGAATTAGTGGATAAGGCTGGACCCATCCCTACCTGAAGTAGAGATTTTTAAAACACCCCCTCCATCAGTATTGAACAGCATGCAGCTGTAGGTGTATGACAAACTTGGACTGGAAGCACCCTCTAGTGCTGAAATGGCTGCATTTAACAATTTCAGGGAAAAGCATCCAGGAACAGTTAGAAACGAACACAGATCATGAAAATGGGAACACATTGTCAGTGATCATCAAGAAAATTCAAGGAATCACGATGCCTCCTAAGAGACAAAACAAAGCATCAAAAATCGTCACAGATAACTCAGCTGTCAACTTGCTATACCTAGAAAGAGGAAACCTCAATTTAAGGAAAGACTTCCTTTGGCGTGGCCCGTGGAGAAGTCTGTTGGGGGTATTTTGTTAATTGCTCATTGACATGGGATGACCCAGTCTGCTGTAGGTAGTGCTGTCCCTGAGCATGTGGCCCTGGGTTGCATAAGGAAGAAGCTTAAAACGTCAAATGGAGCCAGTTACTAAGCAGTGTTCTCCCATGGTCTCTGCTTCAGTTCTTGACCTGTGTTTCATGCTTTGATTTTCTGCTTTAGCCATGATAAATTTCCTACAACCTGGAAGCTAAAACAAACCTTTCCCTCTCCCAAGTTACTTTTGGCCATGGTGTTAAGAACAGAAACAGAGAAGGAAACTAGACTGTTGACCATGAAATCAGCAATGACGGTGAACAGAAAGAGTTTTCAACAGCTATTTTAAGGAAAATCGATGAATATCAAAGGGCACTCAGAACAGTAGTATGTGTATAAAAGACTAGCCAAAGTTTTAGAGCACAAACTGAAAGCTTCAAGCAGAAAAGCATACTGTGAAAAAATTAAAGCCATGATAGAATGTGCTGCATAAATGATCAAACAGAAAAGTCCGTAAGCTTGCAGGCATGGCTATTTAACAATATAAACCTGAGGAGAAAGACACAAACACACACACACACACACACACACACACACACACACACAGAATAAGAGAATTTTACCAAAAAACATTAAAAGCCACTGTAAACTTAATCATTACCATGAAGACTAACATGGAAAGAAATTAGTGCATTAATATTTCTAACTTAAATATTTATTTATATTTTCATTATATTGATTTATTTATGCATGCGAACTTCACACCTGTGGAGGACACAAGACACAGGACTCTTTTTCCATGTGTGGGTCCCAGGGATTCCAGGTCCTCAGGCCTGCAGCAAACACCATTGTCCACTGAGCCATTTTATCTACCATCAATAATATTTTAATAAATAAATGCCACAAAAGCTTGTAAGATAAAGGATGAAAAATTTAAAGTGGAGGGAGAACTGTTGAAAAATATGAAGATATCATGTGATAAAATATGATAAATTTTATCAATTTAAAAAATGAGATAATCTTTAGTACTTCAAAGACCTACAGAACATAGCATTTAAAAGGTTTTAAGAATTTAGACTCGTCCAGACAGTGAGACATGTCTGCCTCTGGCAGCACCAATTGCTTCAAGAGGATGATGGCCATTGAAGAGGCTCCTTATAGAGCTTGCTAGCCATTTTCTTGCCTGGACTGCTTGATGTTATGCTGTATGAACTAGACATGTATATCACACAGAAATATAACTGCTTAACTTTCCAAAAGATGAAATGGTCCATCAAGGTTCCTGCTTCACAGATGAAACTGCCAGACGTTCATTCTGCAGGACACAGAAGGAAGAACCTAACGAATGTTGCAAGTTAAAGGCAGAACACATCTCCCTGTTTATCTCATTTCTGCTTCTTCTTCTATCTATACCGTTCCTGTTAAGTTGCTATCATTACAGAATAGATTGCTATCATCAACAGCAGCCATTTTAGCCTATAACGAAAACTGCAAATCAAAGCTCTGTAATAGATACACATAACCACGAGAAGAAATAAATAAAACATATGATTAGTGAGCAATCACTTAAACAGAAAAGAATTCTTATAAGTCAAGTTAATTGGTCACCAGAAAATGAGCAAATCTACTTAGAGGCAACACTACAATAATAAAACATTCACTACCAGTTGATAATTATCTGAAATATAAATGTTTAAAATTCTACAATTAGCAGATATAGAGAGATGAAGCCTGGTGTGCTTCTTCACACTAGAAATCTCTCCAAGAGTGGGACCGAAACAGGAGGATTGCTATGAGTTTGAGACCATTCTGGGCCTTGCAATGAGACGTTTCACAACGAACAAACAAATAAAATAGCTCATGCATACATAGAATTATGAAATGAGAAATAGAGAAAAATGGACTTTTCAACATATGCTACACACAAAAGACTCACCTTTTCTGATGACACATAAACCGAAAGTGAAAGTATAGAAATCTGTAGTCCATGTAAACAAACTCAAATATAATATATACAAATATAATATATATTATATGTGTAAATATATAATATATATCTGCAACAAAGATGAATCTAAAGGGTAGATAAATTCTAACATATTATAGTAAGATGGAACATGAGTCCTCACTTTCAACAAGGAGCACAGCAGTCAAAACTTAGTTAAGCTTGAAGTACATGCCATTTAACATGAGAAGAATACAGATTTGCATCCATGGCCCATGGAACACTCTTGAAGAGACAGAAAATTTTCAGCCACAAATGATTCTCAACAATTCTTAAAAAAAATTATACCAAACACACGCTCTTAATAGTGTGACAAGGCTATAAATCATTAAGAAAAATTATCACACAGAAATTATCATGTTCATTGATAACAAATTTTGAACAGCCAATAGATTAAGGATATATATATATATATATTGGAAACTAATAGCATATTCATCCTAATGGGTATAGCCAATACAGTCTTGGAAGAAAGTGAAGATTATAGCATTTAAGATGCATAGCAAGCTCTAATAAAATGTATGTTTACATCTAAAGAAGAAAGAAAAACAAAAATAAACTGAACAAAGCCTAATAGTTAAAAAAGACTAGAGGTAAGAATAGAAATTAAATATTCATTTTAAAAAAGTACAAATAATACGAAACAAGTGATATTTAAAAACAAACAAATTTGGAAAACATAACTAGAGTTTTACAAAATGAAGAGACTGATATTAGTAAAATCCAAAATTAAAAAGATCTATTGCAGCTACACAAGGAAAAGACTAATTAAGACTACCTCTGCCATCTAGACACCGATATACTTGTCAATAAGAAGTGTGTGACTTCCTCACACTTACGCATTACCAGCCTTGAATCAGAGGAAACCTTAACAAACCATTAATGAGCAAAGGGGGTTGAACCAGATCAAAAAGTCTCTCAACAGAGGGAAAGCCCTGGACCAGGTAACTTCTTCACAGCTGGATTCTATCAAATGTCTAAGAACGAATAACACGGATTTTCTTAGGATAATTCTTCTTTTTTGAAAGGATTCTATACTTATGCATCAAACAATTTGGCTTTGTTGTTTATTTTTTGGTTTGTTTCATGTTCTCTTTTTTTTGTTTGTTTGTTTTTGTTTTCGGTTTGCAAGACAGGGCTTCTCTTTCTAGCCCTGGCTGTCTGTGTCTGGCAACTCACTCTGCAGACCAGGCTCTTCTCAAACACAGAGGTGTGTTAGCCTCTGCCTCCTGAGCACTGAGATTAAAGGAGTGAATCACCACCTCCTTACTTGTTTTTTGTTTGGAGTTTGTTTTCACTCAGTGTCTCTTGTAACTCAGGTTGTCCTTGGCCATACTATGTAGCCAAATAAATATCCCTAGGAACTACTGATCCTATTACCTCTGCATCCTGGGTGCTAGAGTTCCAGGTGTATGCCACCTTGCCTGGTCACTGTAAGTTCTTGACAATGACATATCTCCTAAATCAATACTATAATGCCTCAGTATCAAAAATAGTCAATGAAACATGTAGAAAATTATAGTCCAATGTCCCTTATGAATATAAATATAAGTAAGCGTCCTTAACAAAGTACACTGGATCCAGCAGCCCCCTGAAATGACTCTTCACCAGGATCATGTGAGACTCATCATAGGGCTGCAAAGATGAGTCAACATATACAAACCAATAAGCATGAAATACTGCATCAAACGGTGAATAGTGGAAATCTTAAGAGCATCTGAATGATGCGGAAAAGACATTTGGTAAATTTCAATAAATTTTTTGTGATAAAACATCCTTAACAGATTGGTCACAGGATGGATATAATAAAGTCTACATACATTAATGCCAGAATTAACTCTCGCTGACTGGGGAAAAGCACAAGTCTGGAAGGAAACAAGGATGATCACTTCATCACCTTGATTGGAGTCTTAGCAGAGAAATAGGCAAAGGGAAGAACAAAAGTCATTCAAATAAGAAAGAAAGAAATCTCATTGCTACTGTACACAGATGACATGATCTTTTATGCAGGAAATGGTGCAGTGACTCTGTTATTAGACACAAATTATCAGAATAAACAAATTTAACAAAGTTCAGGTTAATCTAAAGATACAACATACAAAACCTCTAGCATTCCTGTGCACTAAGAACAAAGGGCATGAAGCAGAAATTTTTAAAAAGCAGCTCTATTTATAGTAGCTACTAATCTTACACTACCTAGATATAAATTTAACTAAAGGGGTAAAAATCTCCAAAAATAAGACTTCTGTATAAGTTACTTTCACTTTTCTGTTGTGATAAAACACCATAACCAGAGGAACTTAGAGAAGGAAATTGAGACTACAAGAGATATTTTTCTCCCAAACACGACAACTCTAAAACACTGTAGAAAGAGTAAATTATGAAAACCCAAGGTAATGCCTGGATAAGTCGGCATTGCTTAGTCAATGTGGTTTGTATATTAAAAACAGTTTATGCCAAAATATCCATAGCCTTCTTAACAGAAGAGATTAACATTTTTATAAATATATACAAATAGTCCTGTGTTCGGAAAATGGTGCATGAAAAATCTCTGTACCTTCCTTTAAAGCTTTCTCTGTACACAAACTACTGCAAAAAATGTTTTAAAGTCATTGAAAATTGAAATGGAATGAAAATGACAGTTTTTTCTCAAATTTATTCATTTTCCTTAAATTTGAATAAAAATCATGCCTATTTTAAAACAGTGAAAATGTAGAAAGTATTCAGAGATTGTTGTCACAAATTTCTTATGGCTATGTAACTAAGTGGTGCTTTTGAATAAATAAGTACTAAATCAATGCTTTCCCCTCACATTTAATTTTGTAACTATCTTAAACCTGAAGTGAACATTTTCCATACTCATCACTGTCACAATTTTCTTGCTTATGCAATTTCTACTTCTTCTTTCCATTAATTTGAAGTATCGTGTTATTAAAAAGGCAGAAGCATGGTCAAGGGAGAGAATGCTAGGCTGGTACTGCCTAAAGGAATGCTAACTTTTGACAGGAGACATAGTCCATAATACCAAGAAGCTCTGTTTAGAGTGTATACTATTTTACCTCATAATTTCCAGACCATAAAAGATAAACATATGCCAAAAGTCTACCTATTTCATTAAAGAGGGAACTAGCAACTTGGCGATGCAAGTTCAAAATGAATTGGGAAGAGTGCAAAAACTTTTTGGCAGAAGGAAAGTATACTTCAAATAAGATTGCTAATTTAAGTACAAAACTGTGTTGATACTGAAGGCTTTCTGGTCAGCCAATGTAGCTGAAACTGAGGTATCCAGGTTCAGTGAGAGAGCCTGTCTCAAAAGTATAACATGAACCATGACAGAGGAAAACATACAGTATAAAACTCTTGACTTCTAAACATCCATGAATAGGTTAGCATGCACACACATGTGTCTCACACACACACACACACACACACACGCACACACACACACACACACTACTTGCTTATTGCCCTTAATCCAATTATTTTGAAACAATCTTTTCCTACCAGATGATTGGTAAACATAATTGGTATTAATTTAACTATAACTGAATTTAACTTACCTCGTCTTACATGACCATGTTGTCCAAAGAAAGATGGAAATACGATCTTTTCATCACAGGTCTATAGACCTTTCTCAAAGATGGATAACATCAACTAGTGGGTCCCTATTTAGTTAGAACTCTGGAAAAGGAATTCTATAATCAGAACTTAAATTCCCACAGTTGGCACAACTTGCCACAGCATGTGCTCTAGGTCTTGAGAGACTATCTTCCCAATAAGGCTGCTCTCCTTTCAGAGTGATCAAGAGGGTTAATATATCACCTGAGAATGACCACTTTCCCACTGTTCACTTGCAACCCATCAGAGACCCATTTCCTGAAAGAACAAAGCCAAAGCTCAAGAAAAACAAAAGAAATCCTCGACTAGGACCTTTGCGGCGTGGTTTCTCATCACCTTAGCTACTCCCAGAATAAGCAAGTATTTCTGTGTGTTCTAGCTGGCTATAACATCTTCAGGAGCTGTACGACAAAGAAATAAGCTTAATTTACAGAATGCTGCTCTTTCATGAGCACCTTCTAACTTCCATGGCCGATCCAAGCAATTCCTTCACAAGGAAGCGGAATTTCTTCAAAACTTACAAAAATAAAGGAATAAAAATGTAGCTTTTTAAACTTCAATTTTTTTCTCTGAATTTCTAAGCAAATTCTCGCATGTGGGGCAAATAAAGTTGGGCCCGTGGTATAGGGAGATTGGAGTGAGAGCTATTTTAGAGTTCTGTCTGTAGTGAAGTTGTCAGAGTATAAGCAGGAGACTTTAATACTTTTGTGTGTATTCCTAGCATAGTTTTACATGTTAATAAATAGTAAATTTGTTATGCTAAATTTTTTCATGATCAAAAACAAGAAGTTGATTTTAAATAACTTTGCCAGACTGAGTTTTCTTTAGAATCAGTTGTTTATGATATAATAGTATCACTGTAATGTAAAGTAGATAACTGAAGAGTATTTAAAAAAATTACAAGGTAGATATACTCTTTTCTAGATGCTGAGCTTGTCTTCAATTTTTAAAATTTGCTATGGCTTCTTTTCCTAAGTAAAAGTTCATGCTAATACCTCATTTTTATTTCACAATTTTGAGGTCTTTTTTTTTTAAGACCGACCTTTAAATGAACCCTCAGAGCCCATAAAACTTGGAACAAGCCTTTGCTCTAATGGCTCTCCAAAGTCTATATATAATCTTCTCTTTTGCTTCTATTGCTTTTGGTACATAGCATTGTTTCTGATATTCTTAAATCTTTTACAAATATGATGGAAAAGTAGACATACCATTTAAATTCATTGTTCTGTCCAATATTGTGATTCATATTGTCATTAACCTAATATTGATGATATATTCAAATTCCTTCCTTTTAAAATACAACATACTCTGTTCAGATTTTCTTTTATTGCTGTGGAATAAATACTATATGTCTAATACATGCATAAATTCAAAGGGAAACTTTGCATATAATTGGTCACTTGGTGGGGATTTCTTCGACAATCAACAGCAACATGAAATGTTGACATGTGCTCGCTCTGATTGATACAAAGACTGATATTTCCAGAAAGATGAGTTTCAGCTTCGTACAGTACTATCACTGAAGTGATATACTCTCACTTTTGTCTGATTTCTTAGTGGGAAGAGTATCTCAGGCCCAATCCAAATTCAATAAAGAGGGTTTACAATGTGAATTCTAGAAATCGGACTCACTGTGACCAATGGAGATTCATTTCACTGAAATGTCCAGGATATGAATGGTTGTGAAGACAACTGAATCAGCTTACCCCTTCAGTAAATTTGTTTCCCATGACACATTTCTCTTGATGTATTTTCCATTACTCTTCCATATTGTCTCCTTTCTGTCTGCCTGTCTTCCTTCTTTTCTTTCTTTCATTCATTTTTACTTTTATTATTTTCACTTATACACATTCCTTTTGGTGAAGAAATTCCACTTTGTGATTTACACATTCATTTCTAATATTCAGTTTTCCATGACATTTGACTAATAACTTAGGTGTGCATACAATGTAGTTAGAAAATATTTCTCCAGAAATGACTGGTAATAAGGGAATACTTTTTATTCTAATTTAAGTCCCAGTGTTAGCTAAAGAACATATTAATAGTGATCATGAACACATTATGGTACTGCCTTTCTAGAGAATTTCTAGACAATCTTTTAAGAAATTTCCTAACATTTTACATTCAAAAATTTTAGCATGTTCAAAACTTTGTCCTTGGTACTTTCTTAGACATTTTATACAGAAATAATTAGATGTTTGTCTTAGTAACATTACTAATCTTAATCTTATTTCTGTTCAAATTGAAAATAATTGTGATTATGAGTAAGAAGTTCAATAACTGATTATGTTTATTATTAAACATTATTAGGTGTCAAATAAAATATTTCTTATTAAGATAGCTCAAAATAAACATTAGTCTAGCAAAATTCTTAGAAGATGGAAAATGTATATTAAATGCTTGCTGAATTGGAATTGAGAGATAGAAAGTAGCACATGTAGGATTTAAGAAGTTAAAAATCCATAAAAATATGGAGGCTGAGGTCCTATGACTGAATGCTTGCTATTCTTTCAGAGAGCTCAAGTTACGTTTCTAGATCTCATGTGCTCAACTGCTTCTAGCTCTAATTCCAAGGGATCTAGTTCCTTCTTTCAGTGTCTATCTGTACCCTAGAATGTACATACTAAAATAAAAATAGTATTTAGAATAATTAAAAATACCATAAACCATGTTGTTAGTTAATGAGCAAATCACAAAAGCAAGCTGCACACGGCAAAAACATGCTTTTGCACAGAGGCATAAGAAATAATAAGAGCCAACTGTAATGAGTTCCCTGAAGTAAACTCTGCTACACCTTTGAAGGGGATGGAACTATATTCCAAGAGAAACTCTGGGTTTTTGAAGAAATTGAATCACAAGACTCTCATCTTGTTTGCTTGGAGTTTTCTCAGAAGTGCTCAGAATTCTTGTAAAACTCCTTTCTTGGACTGTGTTTTGAGAATAACTTGACTCCAAGTTTCATAATCTGGGATGGGCGCAAATTTTATTCCTAGGGTATCCAGGATTAATATTGATCATGAAATTTCATATCATTATCTAATTTTTAGAAGTTGAAAATTTCAATCGCATAAGACATTTATTTTTAATAGCATATGTGACTGTTCCTTTTATTTTTAATATCATAATTGGAACATGTAAGAACGGAGAGGATAGCTAATTAATATGGAGTATTCTTATGATACCCTTTGAAATTGTGGGTTTCCTTGTAGCTTTGCAGAAATACATTTTTGTTTTGTCCCCTGTTGTGTAACAGTTTCCTCCAGTGTTTAAACATTCCATCCTGCAAGGAAGCTCCTTAAAGAGAAAGGTGAAAAACTGAACGTGGCTTCTGGAAGTCCTTGAAACAGATCAGTTTCAAAGACTCCTTTTTTCCCCCAGAGTAAAAGAGCCACGATGTGAAGGAGGAGACTCTCCGACAAGACCACCTGCTTGGAGAAAGCAGAGGTCCTGGGAAGAGATTTAGACCAGAGACATTTGGAAAAGGTACTCTCCAACCTGCTGAACTGCCTGCTTGCTCCGCAATGTGCTCTAGGTTCCCTTGGTTTCCTGAGCTGTCAACAATGCTGGGGTAAGTGATGCTCATGCAGTTGGCTTTGGGTCATGTCTGCCCCTGTATGTAACCGCAATAGAACACATTGATTGATTCACCAAGTTGGACTTTGGTGCTGTCGTGACTTTGGCATGTCATGAGTTCCCTGTATTGGGTGAACAGACATCTGTGTTTTGTCTGCTCAAGACAAGTCTTATCACACAATTTCCTTCACTATCAACTCCTCTCTTTTGTTACTCTGTCAACTTTGTTCTGGTCTTTGTTGTCCTCAACAGTTTCTTTCCCGCTTTTATGTCAAATAATGTGGCCTATTCCTTTATAAACTGAGGAATGATCAGAATTGTTTGTTTGTTTGATTGCTGGAAATTGGATAGATGACCTTGCTTTTCCAGGCAAGCATTTTACCTCTGGTTTACAACCACAGGCAACTCTGAGAATAGACTTTTTTCATTGTGTTGTCTGCAAGAGGCAAACTTTCTAGAGAATAAGCATACCTCTTACTACACAGGGTTTTATTAAAGGTGTGGCTTTATGCACCTATATGAAAAAATAATAATACAGAGTGATGGTGTGGTGGTTCAGATGAGAATGTCAGTCATAGTTCCATATCTTCGAATACTTTGGCTCCAGTTCACTGAACTAGTTTGAACTAGTTGGGAAAGACGAGAAGGTTTTGAAAGGTGTATGTCACTGGGGGCTGGGTTTAATTTCTCAAATGTTCATGCAATTCTGAGGTTTCTCTCTCTCTCTCTCTCTCATGATTGTGTCTCAAGATTTAAGTTTTCTGTGTCTTCTCTATCATGCATCTGCCTACTTGCTGCTATGTTCCCTTCTATGATGGTCATACTTTCTCTGAAACTATAAGTTCTCAATAAACTCTTTTTTTTTTCTAAATATTGCCTTGGCCATGGTGTCTCACCACAGCAATAGAGAAATACCATATATAGATGGGTACAATGTATTTAAGCATTTACTTGATGTATTTTAACAAGACATGCATACAAAGGCATAAAGTCATAAGGTTTGAAGTCAGTGAGTCCCTGTTACCATATTTTCCCTCTTGTATTTATATATCCTGCACAGCAGTATCTTCTGTCTGCTTGTGTTTTGTGAGGTTCTCTCTCACACAACTTCAACTTACATGGCCAACTCCTACTTTTCTTTTATTTTATGGACTCATTGATCACAGCAAACAATGTCTGTTACATGATCAGTGCTCTCAGAGTCTCCATCCCTACCTAGTCATTTCTTATAAGCAAAACCCAAAACCAAATACAATGAACATTATTGGAATTAGAAGAGACTAATTATTAACTATAGTTTGTCAGCTCCACATTGGTCTTTAGCACATCACTTGTGGTTTTATCACAGGGTCAATATCCATTAATGTTTTCCACCTCTATCTTGCTGAATGTGGCCGTTTAAACAGGTATGATCCCATAGACTCACATGTTTGAATGTTTGGCCCATAAGGAGTAGCAGTCTTAGGAGGTATGATCATGTTGCAGTAGACATGACCTAGGAGGAAGTGTGTCACTGTGGGAGCAGGCCATGAGATCTCATATATACTCAAACTGTGCCCAGTATACTGTATTTCCTTCTGCTATCTGTAGATCAAGATGTACAACTCTCAACTTCTTCTCCAGAACAATGTGTGCCTACATGCCACCGTATCCTACCATAATTACACAGGATTAAACCTTTGAAATTATAAATTTTCTCAATTAAATGTTTTCCTTTATAAGAGCTGCCATGATCATAGTTTCACTTCACAACAATAGAAACCCTAAGACTCTGAGTTCTATATTTGGCACTGGTTATTTTCTGTTTAGTGATTCATACCCTCTCAGTGTCTCCTGAGAAGGATGCCCTTAAGATCTTTGTTTAACAACTAACATCAACTTTGTTATAGTTAACATATCTGTTTTGTTCTATTTTATCTACTTGTGCTCCCCACTGCATCTGTTCCTAGAGTTCTAGAATGCATCTGTGTAATCAAGCCCCAGAGAGTACCATGAAGGCCCAATTTCCCCTTTTGATATGTGTTTTCTAAAGGAACAATTGACCATGCTAACTGAATCTATGCCATGCTCACAAGCATTCTTACTGCCTGGCCTACTATGTCATTCTATTGAGGTGTTACTGCCAATAGCATACGTCACTGATCAGTGTGTCCTTGTGATAATTCTTGAAAGTGACAAAGCCTCCAATTTAATTTATTTTTTTTTAAAAATTGCTCTAGGTCTTTAATGAACTCATCCTTGTTTCCCCTTTAAGTTTTATTTTTAATACTCTTTTAATTTTCTAAAAACTCCTAGAGACTTGATTAGGCTTGCATTGCTTAAGAAGATTTCAGATAATTACTTCATACCAAAATGACTTTACTGATATAAATTAAAGAACTATCCAATTAGAGAGACAAAGATTACCTAATTAGAAAAATATGGGAAACATGTGGGAATTCTGTGCACTTTTAATTAACTGGAACAAGAAATATTCATATTTTTTTATTTTCTCAAAGTTAAAATAGAGTCCAAATCTGACTTGGTTATGATCAATCAAAAGAGACTTAATGTAAACAGTGCTTGCTTTCAGCATGGCAGTAGGTTTGTATAATAATTCCAGAAAAAATTCTTGAAAATTACTCGTCTTTTAGCCTACTATGGAATTAATTTTCTTAGTGTCATGTAGCCTCAAGCTACTATAAGAAAAAGGATAGGATAACTGTTAAAATACTTTAGAATGAAAGCCTTGCTGAGTCTACAGGCAAAATTTATAAGACATAAAAGCACATTTAACAATTATGTAACTATTGATTAAAACAGTCCCATATTTTTAGCACATTTTACTAGTCGGGGTAGCAAGTAGGGGTAGCAGCTGAAATCAGAGTTCCCAAAAGGTTTACTTTTCTGAAAACATGATGATATCTTGTAACTAAGAAGATAATAATAAAGATCATGTTGTTGGGTTATTTGATAATCTTAAGAATATTCAGAGAAATTATAGTCATCACAAAGGTTTTTACCACTACATCACACTGATGATTCCATGGGCTCAACTAGTCATGTTCTGCCTTTCTTTTAATATTAAAGCATTTATCCAAATGATAAAAGAACAAGATTATTAGCATAATAAATAAGCAGGGTCAGGATTATGCTATGCTAAGAATAGAGGGAATAGTAGTTGCAAATAACTACATAAAGTATATACAGAGAAAATTATAAATTCTGCATAATGGAACTAGATAATGGGAATAAGTTCAAATGCTCTATAGTACAAAAGAGTGACTATAGTTTGCAATTATTATACATTTTGTAAAAATTTAGAAGAGTTCAAAGACTCTGAATACAAACAGATGAGAAGATGGAAATACTCATTACACAGACTTAGATTATTACAAATTATATATACTATCAAATGACCACACTGTATTGCATAAATATGTATAAATATTATGTAGTTAAAAAGAGAAAGAATGCATCCAAATATGTAGCCATGCTTAACTATTCATACCATCATCTTGCATAAGAGACCCCAATAGTAAATTGTTAAAA
This sequence comes from Bramus lutescens, assembly GCA_001685075.1. NCBI lineage: Eukaryota > Metazoa > Chordata > Mammalia > Rodentia > Cricetidae > Bramus > Bramus lutescens. Next base: position 333,403 of record LOEQ01000823.1, on the reverse strand, counting down.
TGTGTTGCCATAATGGAAAAATAATTGCTGATTTCCCAATATAATGTTATACAGCATTAAAATAAATATACGGTCTTCATTGAAAATATAAACTGACAGTAATAATCCATTGTAAAATAAAACACAAAAGTTCAACACTAATAATTTTTAGTTTGAAGATCTCTATTTGTTTATTGGAACAGTTGACTTTAAAATCTACAAACTTTAAATCCACAAGTCAGAAAGAGATCTCTACCTGGGAAAATGGCCTGTGACATCAACACATCAAGATGTAGGACATTTGGCTGCCCATGACATCTTAAAATTGAACTGGTGGGGACTGGAGAGATTGCTCCAAATCCAGTTTCCAACAATATATGGCAGCTCACAACTTTCTGTAACTCCAATTTCAGGAGATCTATATATTCTATTCTGGTCTCCTCAGGTATATGCATATGCATGGTACACATAAACATATACAGGCACAACAGTGTTACGTAGGAAATAAAAAAATAAATGTAGAAATAAATAATTTTTACAAAGAATACTTTTGTTTCCTATAAAAATGCCAAATTGTGTTAGTGGATATAATGAAATAAGTTGATTATCTTTTCAGGAATCTGATTACACCCATTGCTTTCTGAAAATGAATATCAGATTTTATTTGCCTTAATGGCATACTATAGTAGATTCTGGATCTTACCTATCTATTTCTTGATAGAAGTCATACTTTTCTATAAGCTACTGACTGATCTGTTAAAACTTTAGTTACCTGAAGTTCTCGTTGTCCCTTCTTTTATCAAGAGTGACTGACTCATTGAGGTACAGTGACCTTGCACTTACAGGGATTGTCAACTCATCTGTCTGGGGCAATACTAATCTTGGCAGAGAATTGCATTTTTAGACTCAAATGCTAGGTAACAATTAGGACATAGTTATGCAGAACAGGCACTTCTGGCATTAGATCTAAAATTATAACTTTCATTTTATATTTTACATGCTGTTCAATGAATATCACAGAATATAAACTATCTCTGTGATGGCATAGTAAACATGCCTTACTGTTTTCTTTTTTAATTTTAGGCAGAGCATGCATAGTATCAGGTCATTTGAACTTGCTGTTATCAATTCGGTTTTCAGTGACTATTTTTCACCCATAAAATCAAAATGCAAGTTCATTTGTGGTGTTTGATTTCAGTTATTGCATGAATTCCTGTTGAATTCTTTTCCATAGTCATGTTTTTGATAATTGGAAGTGGTATGATTTTATAGCCACCAAAAGGTCTATTTGTTATTTTGCCATATATACAAATACCTTTGTGAAGAAGGTGAACTGAAATGCTCCATCCAGATTTAAAGAATTATTTTAAAATTTGTCTCTTTTGTGATCAGCGTCTACTTTTCCTAGTTGTACAGGATGTTTATTTTTAACCAAACAGTGCATTCAAAACCGACTGCCAAGCTGAGACTTGAAAGACTCCACAGGATCAGCTATAACTCAAGATGAGTGTATTGAATGATAGAAAGGAAAGCACAGTAGACGGGAATAATTTTAGATTCACATTTTCCAACCCTTTAACCTTTCATCAAAAGCCAAATGGCATAAATATTTTAAATCATCTGGGAATATAAATAACCACACAGGGAATTTCAAATGTGTAAAACAAACAAAACCAGAAACTCTTTCATTTCAACTTGTAAGACATTGTAGTACGGAGCGAAAAGGAAGCAATAACTTTGTTTTATAATTTAAGGAAAGAATAGCTTCTTTAAATGCAATCCCCTGCCTTTTTCCTGTTACAGGGTTCTGGATTATGGATTATCTGTTAAATTTATTCTGTAGCTCTTAAAACTGCACATAGAGATGAATTAAAATCAGTTCTTCAAGTTGTACTTTAATGTGTACAGAAATATTGGTCTTTTATTAGACATATAGCCTCAGACAATTTTGATGACTCACCCAAAGCCACATCTACAGTTCTACCCTAATTCTGAATAAAACAGTCCATGCAAAGCACTGGAAAGATTGCTGATTTGTGATAAGTTATTAATAAATGTAAAATTTAGGTTTTTGTTTGAATGTATACATGTTAAGCTTACTTTGTAAGTTTTAAATATAGAAAAAAAGCTGTGAACAACAAACCTTTTTCTTTATTTCTGCTAATTTACTAAGAAGTAAATTGTATTTTTCTAGAAATTATCATCAGTACTGATGACTTTTCAGTTGTAATTATAATGTTAAAATTTAGATTGATTTTTGAAACCTGCCTGTAGTCAAGGATTGGAGTTGATTATTGGCTACACTGACAAACTATTTTTGAAATTCAAGAATACCCCATGAATGTGTACCGGTGGTATGCACACCACACTCTCCTCTCAAAGATGATACTGAGACAGACATACGAAGGATGCTGTATCTACAGAGATGTGTGTGGTTGTGATGGCCTGTGAGGAGGGACGCTCACATGTGCTTCACACAGGTGTCACGCTGAACACTACAGTCTTGTGAAATTACTCCCACCATATTTGTATTTAGTTAAAAATTGCACATGTGCATTATGCTTGATGTGAATGTAAAACATTAATAGCCTCTATTTATTATATATTAATATAATTAATTTAAATTTAAATAAATATATTTTTATCAAAATATTTTGAAAATTTTATGAGTAATATACATATTTTCCTCTCCTCTGTATCCCCATAATTCTATCCATGTCCCTCCCACTCCACTTTGAATTCATGACCAATCATTCTTATTTATCATTGTATTATATAATCCTGTGTATATTTGTGTGTGTGTGTGTGTGTGTGCACGTGTGTGTGAACGTACAAGAAACCTACTGAGCACTTTTAGTACTTCTCATTTGGGTATGTTTAGGTATGTGTTTATGACTGATGACTTGCAATTGGGTAACCTGTCAGAGAACTTATCTCTGGAGAAAACTGATTCTTCCTCTCTGAGAAACAGTGACTACCTGTAGCTCTTAATTTAGGGTTGGGGCTAGGTGGAATTTCCCCACATCCAGTTTACTGGTATGGTTGCTAAGCATGTCTTATTTAGATAAACATGTTGTGAGGATTTCTTAGATGGGGCATCCAGGGCCTCTGGCTCTTTTCATCTTTCCAGTTCCTCTTCCTCAGGAACCCTCAAGGAACCTACTATTGCCCTCCTATATCAGCCTTGAGAAGATGGAACTTAAATAATACCCCAAGTGTCTCCAAAATTATTAACAGTCAATATTTTTTTCTAGGTACTTTTTACAAAATAACAAGCAAAAAATGCAACTTGACATTCATCCAAAGTGGATACAGAGATGAGAATTCCAGCAGAGGTCAAGGATAGGATCCATAAGAAGCAATTTTCAGGGACAGATAAATTAAGCAAAATCTAAGAGATGAACAAAAAGCACTAACCAGAAAACTGAGAAAAAGCCTAAGAGAATTATGCTGAAACTCAAAGTAAATAGGTGTCAAGTGTACTGGCAGCTATGATTTTCAAAAGCTACAACCATAAATAAAGAAATCAATACCTATTATGTTTAGTAATCTGGAGTATACAAGAAATAAGCATGTGTGGTTGGATGTTTTGAGTATCTTTTATGTTTGACTACACATTTGCCTGAGCTACATAAATTATCATGAATGATACAGACTTATTTCTTAGTCTGGGAAATGGAAAAACTAAGAACACTATTCTCTATCTTCATTTGCAGCACACTTTGTAATATCTGTTAGATTAAACTGCAAGACTTTATCCAGGAGTAATCAAACCAATATATGAAGCTTATAAGATTTTGGCATAATAGTTTCTTCTGTTTTCAGCTTTTCTGTTATTATTTTTATAACCAAAAATTTATAGCAGAGCTACATATCTGTAACCAAGTTGATTTTAGGTATTATTATTCCTAGAATCATTAATTTTTGTTGTTTTGAGGAATATAAAGAAAGAACTTCTAGTATGAAGACTTTTATATGTTAATTAACATTATGTTTTGTCACTTACTGATTTTTGACAAATAATTCCAATTGTCATAATTTTCCAAACTCTTGGTATAGAATGTCAGATTTCCACAGCCAGGGGAGACTGAAGTCTAAGATATCATAAAGACTTACAAAAATATTCATGTAGCACAGCTTAGAAAGATGCAGTTGTAAGCAAGTAGTTGAAAAAACCTACTACATTATTAATCTGAGGTGGGAGTCAGAACCAACATATTTGGCCATTGTTTTATAGGTCATAAGCTTTGGGTTTATTGGCTTAATATTTTGTCTCGGGGTAGCTTGTTTGGTTGTCAGTTGTGTGAAGGAAGTCAAGGAGTGATTTAATTTTCTTTTCGGTCTCTACCACAATATCTCCAAAGTCCACCTGCTGGTATTTACTTACATTCATACAAATATTTTGGTGATGAGAATACATGAAAAAGGATAAAACCATTATCACAATAATGGTGAGTCTACTTAAATGAAAAAATAAAGGTCTCCACATTTTGATATTCTTTATTTAACTCTTTGGCATTTTATGTGGCCATTATAATTCAGAAAGAATAATTATTCCCCAAAAATATTGTATAATATCAAAGAGCTATGATATCTTAACATATTTGCTGATATCCTTTTTTGAAATCATTTTTAAATTATAGCATTATTGGGTATTGAGAAACTGGGTATGAAAGTAAGCTAGTATAATTTTCTAGCCTTACATACAGCTAGTAATTAGATCCTTGATAAATTATCATTTAATTTATATTATAAAATTATCATTAGAGAAAGCATAATTGGTTAATTTAAATCCTCTTTCACAAAGATATTTCAGTTAATTACAATCAAGATAAAGGACAGAGATACAGATTTTTAAATTTAACAATTAAAACATCTACAATGATACTGATAAATGCCATCAAAGATCCTCATTTTGCATTGGAACCATTATGGATGTTTCTGAAATTCCCATATTGTATTACTAAAAGTGTGTCTTAAGAATACCTGTAACTGAGCATGACCCTCTCATATGGGGGCAAATAAGTGTTATGGAAGAAGACAAGGCTAAAACATCGTGCCTCTTTTACTGTGTTCTATAAGTGATTGAGAAAAATTATATCCATGGAGTTTGTTATGTGATTGCTATAGTAAAGACACAGCTGAGAACTACATGTATTGCCTTTGATTAAATATTTATACTCACTTTAAAATTTTTACTACTAATACTACTATTTTTATAGATTATATTCGTCAAAGATTTCAGAACTGGTACGTAGGAGGACTAAGATTTAGACTGTAACATGAGGGGCCTGCTTGTTGGGATTTATGTCCTGCCCAGTTCCACACAGCCAGCAAGCCCCAAAGAAAATCACACAGAGATCTCCATAATATTATAAATTGATTGGGCCATTAGCTCAGTCTTCTTATTAGCTCTTGTAGCTTATATTAACCCATTTTTCCTATCTACCTTAGCCACAGAGCTCAGTACCTCTCTCAGCTGGGAAGATTACATCTTGCTTCTCTGTGGTCTGGGCAGGACTGGGAGAGAGAGTTTCCTGCTTCCTAGAATATTCCTGTTCTCTTTGCTCCACCTCTACTTCCTGTCTGGTTTTCCTGCTTATACCTCCTGCCTGGCCAATCAGCGTTTATTTAAAACATGATTGACAGAATACAGACAATTCTCCCACTCCATTAGACTGTAATCGTAATAAGTATGTTCTCAACATTCTGATGGTTAAGATCTGTTTCATCATTGGCCCAAACTTATATGAAGATCTAACTTCTACTTTGTGATGGTAAAGTATTGTCATAGATATGTGTAGAAATACAGACTTGTCTATGGAACCTATTTAAGTTTGTGTTTTACTTGTAAATATGAGAGGGTACAGTATATGAAGAAACATTTTCATGCAGTTGGGCTAGATCAACATGATGTATTGTGCCTTGACTCTAGTGTAATGAGACTATGCCAGATTGAAGTGATTTCTTCAGTGGGAAACAAAGAAATGTCAAATGATACTGACCTTTTAATCCATGCATCTGTGACAAAATAGACAAGCTAAAGACTTCATGTATTATGAAAAGGAGCAGATGGCTGCTCTCATTTTGTAAATTGTCACCATAGCCAAAGCTAGCACAGATAAATATGAGGATAAAGTGTTACAAATCGGTAGACTATTACATAAGTAAATTATTATTTTAAATTATATAAATTATTATATAAATTAATTTGTATAGTTTATTATGCAAGTGAAATATTTTTTATTGAAAATTTCTATGAAAGTAACTAGAAAAAAATCAAATATCTCATAGGCAAACAAAATCATTGTCTTTAATAAGTAGAGCTCTGAAGCTATAACATGCCTAAGTCAACATTGAGTTTTAACTCTTCAAACTCCTTGTCATCTATCTGTATTTGTCTATCTATCTATCTATCTATCTATCTATCTATCTATCTATCTATCNNNNATCTATCTATCTATCTATCTATCTATCTATCTATCTATCTATCCATTCATCTATTATTATTATTACTATTATTTTTAAAAATAATGTGTGGATATAAATAACAAAATCTTTCAAATTGACTTCCTGCTCATCTAAAGGAATTAATTATTTACTGAAATGAAACCTCCAGTACGATGCTGGTTAAAATAATCTTTTCAAGTAATTATCACTGTAGGTTAGAAAAGGGTCACCTTGAATTATGATCATATTCAATTGCAAAAATTAATTAGTTTATTGGAAAAATCAGGTACTGTTGACAATTTCGTCTATTTTAGGAAGTAATTAATTGCACTGAGATTTTTATTTTTGAACTTTTAGTACTTGAATAGCATGGTACATTTTTCATTTTCTTGTGCCCTATTCTGCTCACAAAATCTAATTCAGAGGACTGATGAATAAATGGCAGAAACTGATGCTATTTCAACACAAAAACCTCATTTGCAAAAAATGTTTTACGGCATCAGTAGTGATGTCTATTTATGTTTTGTGTCCTATCAGTCTTGTAATACTAATATTTTATGACGTTTAATGATTTGAAAATATCTATTATACTCTAGTCCATCTGATCTTCATGACCATGAAAGCTGCAGGGTGCATTTATTTTAGATTGACAGAACTGTGTTCAGAATTGTAGCCTAATACCTCTGCAACAGGTCTTACAAAACAGGATTGATGGCTTCTTCCTCCACGACCTCCTTTACTACTTTACATGACCTTCCTCCTTTACTGCTCATAAAGTGAATATTGAGGGTTTAAAGAGACTCAGAATGTAAGATTTCTCTTCTGAGTTTTCTGAAATTTGTGTAGTGAATTGAGAAGTTTGTTATTTGAAAATATATTGACAGACTCAATTGAATATATATTCATAGACCATCTAATTTTACAAACATTGGGACATTTCTTTGTACAGATTATATTTTTAGTGTGAAACAAAATTCAGAGTCCATTTTCCAGGAATTATTGAAAATCTTAAAGTAAATGCCAATGGTATTTATTTAAGCTTTACAAATGTTAGACATTTTAGAGAGAAAGTAAACCTAAGAGAAGAATAAATACAGTAAAGTATTTCAAATAAGATTGTTCCATTGGAAAGACCAAAATCTGTTAGGAATGATCTTTCAAAAAAAGCAGTTATCATCATCAGCTGTTATTGCTCATCATAGATGTAAACTATATTTAGTTTTACTATAAGTCTGTCTGATACACTAAATAAGACAAAGCCTTTTAAAGATATATGTGACCTGATCAAAATTAAGGGATATGTTCTGAAAAGGTGGCTCTCTTTAAAAGTATTATTAATGTTAAAGAGAAAACAATCAGCTAACTTATTGTGCACTGTGTGAAGGTGTATTGCAGTGATTGCTGTAACAAAAAGTTGAATGACCATCACCTAGGCAGGAAGTATAACCAGGATTTTTGGGGAGAGAAAGGAAGAAGAGGAGGAATCTAGGTTCATTGGAAATTCCAGGAGACATGGGGAGGAAAGTGGAGTTACAAAATAACAACACGTTACAAGGTAACAACGCGTGATAGAATGTAGATGAATATAAATGGGTTAATTTAAGTTATAATTAGTTATAACTAACATATTATGTATATTATAATTCTATATAATTATAAGTTATAACTTATAACTTAGTTATAAGCTAGTTAGGACCATGCCTAAGCTGAAGTCCAAGCTTTCATAATTAATAATAAATCTCTGTGTCATTACTTGGGTACTGACTGGTGGGACAGAGCATGACTTGTTACAATAATCAGATGTGTTGAGGACTTTCTTGTAGATAGATAAGATGTTCATTTCATCATCTAAGATAGGCAGCCTTAAAATAACCCCAGAGATTCCCATTGTTGCTGTGAATGTCATTGTATAATCTACTTCTGGTAAGTGTGACATAAATCTAGTGATTTTGTTAAACAGAGTAGTATTAAAGCCAGAGGAACATATCATGATCCTTTAGTGCTGGGATTGTAAATTTGTGCCACCCTGCCTGATTGTGCTATTTCCTCTTCAGAGAGGCAGGAGGCACTGATGTCTTTAGCCAATTACATAGACCTACTTTGAGGCCTTTTCAACATCTCTGTTTCTGTTTAGGAATGGGCAGGTCTCTTATGCGTATCAACACAGCATGGCATATCTAGCTGAAGTAAGGCTGAGCACCTCCCCAGGTATTAAGGCTGAGCAAGGTGACCCAAAATATGTAGAGTCCCAAAAGTAAGCAAAAGACTTATTGAAAGCTCCTGGACCTACTGTTAGGAGTCCCACAAGAGAGGCAAGCTCCACAACTGTAACATATAACCTAGCAGATTGCCTAAGTTAGGTTCATGCAGGCTTCCTGGTTTGTTGGTTCAGTCTCTGTAAGCAGCTATGACCCCAGGTGAGTTGATTTTGTGATTTTTCTTGTGGTATCCTTGACCCCTCTGACTCCTGCAGTACTTTTCTCCCTCTTCTGCAGGGTTCCCATAGTTCCTGTGACCAGGCAAGACTTCAAGTGGAGGGAGTGAGAAACCAACCTGGCCACATACATTTGACCTACAGTGTGGACAGCCTGTGCGATGTTCTGGGAGAAGGGTGGCGAGACAGCACCAGGACCTGCAGGCTGGATGACGCAGAGGCCTAGGATAGAAGCAAACATAACTGGAGGGGAAAAAAAAGTCACTGTAATGGTGTCTAATGTTATTCTGCTATACGCATTGGTTGGTGTTTAGCTTGCCCAATTGTCATCTGAGAGGCTTCATACAGAAATTATGAAAACAGATACAGACCCACAGTCAGACACTGGGTGGATATTATATCGTATATCAGCATTCTCTCCTAGACAAACCATCCCTAAGAAAGTGCTGCTTTAGTCAAGATTTGCACAGAAATGTTTACTGTGTGTGAGGGCAACAAGAGAATAATACAGAGAAGCATCAAATGCAGCCCTAGATGTTGGGGGCATTTTCTCCTAAAAGTTTGATAAAACCTTTATAGTCAAATGTTGAAGAAGAGATCTCAAAGCATCAATTAGGTCAAAGCATATAAGAAAAGTGCTGATTGAGCAAGTACCCACAGCTGTGCTAGGGCCTGCTTTCACTACTCTCTGTAGCCCAAAGAACAAAAATTAGCAGTGAGTCTTAGCAATGAGACCCAATTGAAGAGTCAAGTGGGCTCTTCTCAATAAAGGTTCACTGAGGTCCAATATATTTCTTTAAACCAGATTTTAGTTTAACTTTTGCTTTCTCATAGTAGATAAAAAATCATGCGTTACTAACATGATTCATACTTCTGTGTCATTGCCTAATAAAATCACTACCCTTTCGTTAGCAGAAACTACAAACATTGCTTTTTCTTATTATACAATATTTATGAATCACAAAAAAGTATTTTAAAAGAAGTGTCTTTGAAATATGTAATATTAGCATGCTATCTCACATCTGCATATGCAGATGTACTTATGCAGAACTTTAGAATGATAATCATATTTATCATTCAAATAAGATTAGAGATTAACCAAATAAGAATTAAGTGAGTGTTATTTATTTATTTATTAAAAATTACCACCTCCTCCCCTCATCCCATTTCCCTCCCACTCCCACTACTCCCTCTCCCTCTCCAGTCCTAAGAGCAGTCAGGGTTCCCTGCCCTGTGGGA
>LOEQ01000823.1:287040-302794 GCA_001685075.1 Bramus lutescens | reverse complement strand
GGACATGTGCTTAACTATGTTCATAGCAGCATTGTTTGTCATAGCCAGAACCTAGGAACAACCTCGACCAAAGAATGGATAAGGAAAATGTGATACATTTACACAATGGAGTACTAAAATAAATAGCAGAAAAAAATAACAACATCTTGAATTTTGCAAGCAAATGGATGGAACTAGAACATCATTTTGAGTGAAGTAACCAAGACCCAGAAAGACAATTATCACATGTACTCAGTCATTAGTGGTTTTTAAACATAAAGAAAAAAAAACACCATCCCACAAATCAAAATCCCAGATAACCTAGGCAACAATTAGGACCCTAAGAAAGACATATATAGATCTAATCTACATGGGAAGCAGAAAAAGATCTCCTGAGTAAATTGGGAGCACGGGGACCTTGGGAGAGGGTTGAAGGAGAGGGGAAAGGCAGGGAAAGGAGCAGATAAAAATGTAGAGCTCAATAAAAATAATAAGAAAGAACCACACAGAACTAAATAGTGGTAATGTATCTTAAATTACAAATGGAATCACTCAGCATTTCATTATCAATTACTTCTTGCACCTGTGCAAGTTAAAGACTCGGAGTCTCACAGCTTGTCCTTGTGTCTTGATCCTGTTGAGTTTCCCCGAAGCAAAGTCACTAGGTAAGCAAAAGTTGATCCTTCCTTAGGAGAAACTTGGCTTCACCCATGTTCTTCAGCATCTGTGTTCATGTTCTTTTGTGACCTCGTATCCAATCGAGCACCAGTGGAAACGATTTCATTTCTGTTAGCAGTCTCCACAGGCTCTTGGAAGACATGTTCCTCCTGTGTTTCAAAGCCTCCTCGTCAACCTCCCACGAAAAGGTTTTTGTTTTGCTTTTGTTTTTGTTTTCCTTGACAAGTTTTCAACCTGCCAAATGAGACCATCTGGGCTTGGCCTCATTCCCCTATGCCCTTCTCTAGGTTTCCATCAGGGACTAAGATCCCTTCAATCCCCAGTGCTCACCACCTAACTCAGCACCGTAAAAGTGACCCTGACCTGTCAAAGTTCTCAAGAAACTAAGAATAGAAACATTTCTGCACATATAAAAGCAGCACAGGATAAGTAAGTAATCTTCTGGGGTTCAGGCTTTTTGACTCAAAAGTCTCATGGTAATTTTGGACTTTGGCTGCCTGCAAGGCCTGCGCTTGGCAACATAACCTCCTCTGTAAGTCCCGACTCCCTTAGCACTTATCCTTCATAAAGGACACAAGAAGCAGCATGTATGATTTTTCTTTTAAATTTTTGCCATTTCTGTCCTTTTCTCCTTTTCTGCGGGGGCCAAGAATAGCCTTGGAACATGCCTCTTCTGCTGTAATCCCAGAATTGACCATTTTTGAAAATTCAAGGGACTTTTCTGCTACAAGAAAATAGAAATAGATGGGAGGTCAGAGGTCTCTGCCTATATTATTTTTCCTCATTTTTACCCCACTTAAACTCAGCAGAGGAAGACAAAGGCACAGATAAGAGAAAATAATTGGATTCGGACTTACAAAGAACAAATTAAAATGTAGCTGCTTCATTTCAGAAGAAATCCAGACTGCTAGGACTTGGCAGAATGAGCACGCTGGAGATCACTTTTGCCCCGCTCTCCTTTCTGGTTGAATCTTTGACTGGAAGACAAAGGTATTTGTTTCAGCATAAGTATTATCACACAGAGGACATGACGAACTCCTTAGGGGAAAAGATTTTTCTACCACAATGTTCAGTTTGCAAGGGAAGAGACAGGAAAAAACATTTAAAAATAGAATGGGACAGGTGCTGCTGAGGAATTATAAGATGACAATTAAACTAAATAAGCAAGAAAATCTTAAGTATCCTCTAGGTAGCATACAGAACTGCTTTGAGTTAGTATAGACACATTCTGCTAATCTCATGGCAAAATGTCAAAGAGTGAGTCCATTTTGTTTCTGGGATCATTTAGGATCATACTAGGACTAGTGAAGACTTTTTTTCACTTCACAAAGAACAGGTGGATTTTATAGGTTACAAAGGTACTAACTGGACTCAAGATCATTTAGTATTATATATATGTTAGTATACATATTTATGAACCCATACAGATCTTAAGTAGGGAAATGCTGTGCTTGTTGGTATCACAGAAGAAGGAGTAATGGAAATTTTAAACTTGGGATTCACAAATGATTTGAAGTTATTTCTACAGGCTGGAAATTTTCTTCTACCCAGCAATTATTATTTTTTATGTATCATTGTAATTTAGGAGCTTTCCAGGTTGTCTAAGTTTACTTACTTTCTAAGACTTAAGGGTCTCACCTCCTATCAATAGTGACTGTTTCAATGCTGACAAAGTAGTTTCACAACATTCCATCCCTTTCTCCAGCTTTTTACATCTTTCTCTGACTGTATCCTTAGATGCTCCCTAAGTTTTGGAGGCACGAATTATATGTCTGATTATTTCTTCTCTATTGGCATACTGTCACATTATGAGTCTTTGCAATGTATCAGAATTTTCCCAAAAGCCTTTTGCTCCATGACAGATCCACAGTAATAGTAGCATTACTCTATGGTTGCAAACACAAGAATTATTTAGAAATCAATTTCACAATTATACTGCCTCCATTTAACCACTTTGAAACTAAAAACAAAATAAAACAGCAGCTGATTCCCCCCTAGTACTTATGACCTCCCAGGCATCACCATTTGAAGTTAACTCAGAGTTAACTGTCAGAAGTCTAATGTGAAATGGGCCTTCAGTCAAATAAGAAAGCAGCTTGTTACACCTGTGCTATTCATTCTACTATTGTACCAGTGTGTGCATATTGCCTAGCATATTGTTACTGTATCAGGCACGGTCCATAGATGATAAGGACTTCAGTTGACAATTTTCTTCCAGTACCCTGAAAGACGACTAGAAATGTCCTGCGGAGATGGGGAGAGATCACGAGCCACAAACGAACCCACGTGTATAAGTTTATTAAAAGATCTGTGCAGATGAGCCCGTGGGAAAAACGGTGAACAGAGGGGGTGAAAGAAGGGGGTGTGGATGGCGCCTTTAGCTTTTAAAGGTTTCCCAGCACATGCGCATGAGGGGAAGGACGTGTCTACGTCAGACGCTGATGACGGGTGGCGCTACGCCCTCTGCCTGCACACGGGGGGGCTTCTATGTCAAACGCTGGTGACGCAGATGGCGGGCGACTCACGCATGTGCACCTGGGTTACATATGCTGGCCTCCGAACCCGGAAGTACAGCCTTATGGGTGGCTAAAGGAATTACAACAACAAACAACACACACATTCACTCAAGTTCTGTTACTCTAGTATGGTTTCCCCTCTGGGGGCTGTTAATATGTTTTATTGCCATTGGTTAATATAGAAGCTGCTTTCGGCTAATGGCTTAACAGAGTAAAGCGAGGCAGAAAATCCAAACAGAGATATTCAGAGAGAGGAGGCAGAGTCAGGGAGACCCCACATAGCCCTTGAAGGAGAAAGAAGTGAGTTGCCAGTCAGAACCTTACTGGTAGACCACGAGCCTTGTGGTAAAATACAAAATCATGGAAATGGGTTAATTTAAGATATAAGAGCTAGCTTGCAACACTCCTAAGTGACTGGCCAAGCAGTGTTTTAATTAATACAGTTTTTTTTTTGTGTGTGTGTGTGTGATTATTTTGGGTCTGGGTGCCCGGGAACATATGAGCAGCCTCCGCCTACACTAGTAAACCATGACTAATACTGCACCCAAGAGCATTCTTTCTCACTCAAACATATTACCTTCATTTAAAGGCATTAGCTTCTGATTTCTGATTTCACTGTTCATTGTATCAAGCAATGGAAAATAAATAAGCCCTAAAGAAAACATTAATAGAGTAAAAGAAGTTTTTTTCTTTTTGTTTATTTGATTTTTTAAGGTATGAGTGGCCACTCAAGTTCATGGATTTGACATACAAATCAATCTGAACACTACGTTGATTATTCTAGCAATGTTCACATGGTCAGGACAAACAAAAGCCTAAATCATTAGGTTGCTGCAAAATCAGGACTATGCAAGTTTAGAACAATGGCAAGAAGAAATCGAGAATCACTTGCCATGAAAGAAAAGGAAAGGCAGGGATGCGGGCTTTATTCCTTTTGCAAATGAGAGCAATACTAGCCCTAGTTTCACGGGGCTGTGAATTGAAAGTAAAGCATGGGAAATGCTTCAGCTTCCCTGGTACACAAGATGCCCCCAAGCAACAATCGCCATGGTTGCCATGACTTATAAATCATCTATGGCAGAAATAACGGAAGTCATGTAGGTGGAAGGGGATGAATCCTGAGAACACAGTGGGCTGATGGATAAGATGTTTCAGTGAGAGCAAACACAATCACACTGAGAACTTGAATAAATAAAACCAAGCTAAAGAGAATAGGAGGCTTGTAGAGAGGTTGGTGGGTCAATTGGGTGGGAGTAGTGGACAATGTGACCCAAAATCAACAGATGAGCAAGTTGTTTGCACAAAGCAGAAGTCATTGTCTCAAAGCTATTAACTTACAGCAGGGAGGGAAGTTCAGTTCTTTCCTGGGGAGCCTGCTTGAGAGGGAGGAGAAACAATAGTTTCATTTTATACGAATCAATTTCCTTGCAGGATGCTGGGTTTTCCATAGAAACATAAATGGGAAGGAGGCAATTGGCGAAGAGCATTCGGATTTAAAGATAACTAGTGATTATAGATTTAAGATTCAGAAGATCAGACTCGAAGAATATACAAGATTCACTTTTCCTCCTTTCTTTTGAGATTACATTTGAGTTGCAGAGATATACTAGAGTATGGGGCAAGGATGACCAAAAGCAAGCAGTACTTTGGCTATCATACATTGCAATATGTTAGAGACACTTAGTTGTGATCTGTAGATAAGTCACACACTCATCTCTAAATGATACCCTTGGGAGTCTAGGAGATAATTCATGGGACCTGGATATTAGAGATTTACTCAATCCAGCCGTGTTCTATTTATATATTCTTACTTCATTACTTTTCATTTTGTCTACATTTGTGGACAATTTTCCTGAACAGGGTGCTTAATTCCTTCAAACAAACAAACAAACAACAAAAGACTTTTCTTTTAATCTTTTCATGTAGTACCAAATCATTGTATCTCAGAGACTGTTAAATGCTCATTACCATTTTTGAAATTAATTCATTGAGTGTTTATTTTAATTTATGTATGTATATGTATTTCCATATATATATAATAACCCAATATTTTCTGTTTTAGCTCACAGTAAAGCAATGAATCTTTAGAAAGAAATATGAGATAAAGGAAAGCACCCATAAAATGAAAAATGAATGGTATTGTTTTTATATTTCCTATATAGTTGTAGAATTTTTGCTCTTTTTAAGTTTGTACATAGTAAATTTTTATTTCATTTTATTTTTTTTAAAAATTCATTCCATAAAATTTGATCATATTCTTCCCCTTCCATGAAGTCATTCCAGATCCTCCCACCAAGTATGTTCTTTCTTCTCTCATTAAAAAGAAGATGAAACAAAATTAAACCAGAAAGACAAAATTTAATCAATCATGACAAAAAAGCACAAAAGCAAACAAACAAGCCATGCAGCCCATTCTGTGTTGATGGACTACTGAGCATGATGTCTGTCCCGAGCGTGGTCGTTACATGCTGCATTATGCCAGAGTGTGAGCTATAATATTTCATGGAGACTGATTTCTTCAGGACCCAAAGGGCTCCTATCTGTCTTTCACTGACAAAAACGCTGTGAGCCTTTTCATACAAATATTGTTGCCACTGGGCCTTCAACAAATCAAACACCTTCTTGAATTTGGAAAGAACTAAAAAAGCAAGAGAATGTGTAGAGAATGAAAACATCTGCTCTGTCGTGGGGCTGTGCTTGCTACCAGATTCTGAGCTTATTATGGGGAGGATGATTTTGCTTAAGTCTCAGAAACATTTTGTCTAGACTTTAGTCCCTGGGTAATTCTCATTTAAATCTTTGGAATTGTCTCTCCCACTTCATTTGCACAAACAAATAAGAATTTGGTGAACATAGGAAATAAATTGGCAAAAACAAGTGAAAAGATTTTATGTAAAAATATGTTCCTTTAGAGGATATTTCTATTCCATTTCAGAGTAGGTGGTTCTCTCAGACATCTCATCAGGGAAGAAAAGCATTAGTTAGAACCTATATGAAGCATGTGTCAAGATGATCTTGATGACTTTTTTCATCTGTATTTTTTCCTCTTTTTGTGAATACCAAAATCTTATAAATGCCATGTAATTTTCCCTCTTTCAGGAAAGCATGAATAAGACAGTCAACAAACATAAATATTAAATGAGCTCTTAAAAAGGTATTATTTTTTTCTCTCCCATTACAATACAAACAGGCATCTAAAAATAATAATAAGATGAAATAATAGCGAACAAAAACCAGAAGAAAAAGAGCCAAAGAAAGAGCACAAGAAACACATATATGTGCAGACACACACAAATCCCATGCAAAAAGCAGAAACTATAATGTGTATGCAAAAGGTCTGTAAGGTTAAAACAAATAAGCAAAAGCCATGACAAAGTATTAGGACACAAGCGCCTAAAGAGATGCTGTCCAGTTTGTTTCGAGTTTGTAATACCTCTCTACCAGAGACCTGCCCTTATGAGACGTCGGTATATCACCCCATTAGACTCCATTGGAGAAAATTAATTTTTCATTTCAAAATGGTTATCATTGGATATAGCTTCCAGGTCAGTGATGAGGGCTAGTGTCCATTACTACTAGTGTTGGGACCCCCATCTGACTTAGACCTGTGCTGGCTCTATGCACGATTCGACAGACTCTATTGAGTCCATGTGTGTTGGTCCTGCTGCGTTTACAAGGATTTGTTTCCTTGGTGTCCTCCGTCTCCTCTCACTCCTTTCCTACCGTGTTCCCTGAATCCTGAGGGAAGGGATTTGATGGAGATAACCCATTTAGGCGAGAGTGTTCCATGGCCTCTTCATAGTGTCTAGTTTGGGTCTCTGTATTTGTTCCAATTCACTGCAGGAGAAAGTGGAGAGGAGGAGTTGGGTGAAGAGAAACCAAAATCAGAATATATTGCAGGAAAACCATATTTTCAACAAAATATAAGTTATATCATCATTAAGTTTTAATTAAAATATAATTGCATATCTTTCCCTTTTCTCCTTCTAATCCTTCCCAAGTCTGCTACCATGTTCCCTTTCACTCAATCTCAAATCAATAGCCTCTTTTTAATTTTATTAGTGTTGTTACATATATGAACATAGATAAATACATATATATACACACATGCACATACACGCACGCACACACACACACACACACACACACAATTATCCTTCCGAGTATGTTTAGCATGGCTTGGATATATTTGATTCCAGGGTTGTACTCTTTATAGAATAACATAGGAACCCAAGTTAGGGGGCTCATTCCTGGGAAATAATAATTGTTCTCTTCTCAACATTCATTAGTTCTTTTTAGTTCTTTGTCTAGCCTTGGAACCCAGTGAGATTTCCCTCTTCCCAGGTTAGCATGAGTAGAACTGACTTGCTTATAAATTTTTAGCTAAATATTCCATTGTCATTTGTACATATATTAGGTATGATATGATGGATCATCTATGTCTCTGTTGCTAACATGAATATAATAATGATTATTAAGTATTGGACTTCAGTTGGGAGCTTGTGAACCCCCAGATTTTTAGTTTCTTGTAAACAATGGGTTATGCTTACAGCTGCTCTGAGCACGTACCCTCAGGAGTTCGTGATGGCAGGGGATTGGTTTCTGGTGGGTTTGGCTGGTGCTAGCTAGACATGTTACACCAGCACACATTACCAGGAGTGGCTTTGGCCAGTGATTCCACAACATACAAGCCTTCAGAACTACGAAGCACTCAGGTCTACATAGGGTGTCTTTATCATATCCCTCCTTCAAGGCTCAAGCATTTATTCGCACATGTAGGCACTCAGAGAGACAGACGGCATGCCCAAGGGTTGCACAATTTCAAACCAGACAAAACTCCAGCACAGAGGAGACGTGGATGCAAAGCCCTGTTCCTAACCAAAAAGCTATTTTCAATAGTTTTCCTCTAGGGACAAGAAACTACTTTCTCCAACAGTGTCCCTGGAATACCAACAACATCCCAGTTCAGGTCCTGTGCAAAGGTGTGGTTGACCAACACTAAATATGCTTCATGGATTTGTGTGTTTGTTGGTTAGTTTGGTTTTGTTGTTGTTTTATTTAGTTTGGGTGAGCTTTTGGTGCTGTTTGGTTTTGCTTTGGATTTTTTTTTTTACTTTTTATTGATTCTTTGTGGCTTTCATATCACGTATCTAGATTTCATTCATCTCCCCATCCTTTTGCTACAGCTGGTGAGGGACAGACCCGATTATCCCCAGTATTGCATACAGAGATCGTGGAAGATAACACTGTGCAGACCTATCCTCTCAGCCTTTGGTGGTAACAGGAGCAACGAACATCAGCACAGAATCTGCAGAAGGGCCATAGGCCTTGGCAGTAGTCCAGCTGCAGACTTTACAGTGGCCCTGGGTAGCAAACAGGCCACCCACCTCAGTTACTCCAAACTTCCTTCACCTCTTTAGGTCGGTGTCTCTCCGCAGGTTATGAACCATCGCTCCACCTCTTCCTCTCTTCATTCCCCTTCCCATATCCCACCATATATTTGCTCGCCATAATAATATTCAGCTGCCTAATGCCAAAAGGCTCCCGGCAGGTCCAAATTTTCTTCTCCTCATTCCCTAGGGCAGGGCGCCCCAGGCAAGCATGTTGATCTACTTCTAATGCTCAGTCATAATGGCTAGTTTTTGGTTTTGTTTTTTATTTTCATTGAGGGAAGGGGGCAAGCAAAGAGTGAGGGGGAAGAAGAGAGTGAGAGCTAGTGCAAGTATGAGAGAGAGAGAGAGAGAGAGCATGAAATTGGATGGATAGTTTGATCAGGATCTGGTAGGAGTTTGAAGAAAAGAAATAAGAGGATTAAAATGTATTTAATGAAATAATTTCTAAGTAACATTATTTTAATGTTTAAAATTGGAAGAAAAAATTTCCAACTAAAGAATGCTGTTTTAAAAAACACTCTTTAAACTTATCAATAAAATGGTATTTTATGCAAAATTATAGTAAATATTCACTAAAGACTTCAAATTATAAACACAGCCACTTAAAATAAATAAGCTATGTAACTTCAACTTTTTCAAGCCTTGTGAAATTATCATACTGACAAATACTTGAGGTGACAATAAGGCAAGTAGTTCATATTCTTGCGTACCTGAAAAACCCATACCTTATTTTCTGGCAGAAAGGATAGCAAAAGCGTGTTTTCTCTATTGACATTCAGTCAATTTTCTTGTATTTTGGAGTTAAAAAAATCTATGTGAAAAGCTTAATAAAACTGTCTATAACCAAGTCATGACTTTTGTGAGTTTGAATTGAAGGTACCTTACTAAAGTAGTATGAACGTTTGATTTTCTTTACTTAGTGAGTACTTTAATAGATTTTTTTAAACTGCTGAATAGCTTTGAAAAAAACTGAGAGTCTTCATTTTCAAGAACAAAATGCTCTTCCCCCACTTTAGCAGGTGCTCCTAGCATGGAAAAGCCATGCAGATGAGCATTTAGCAGCCAAGCGAATTAGTTTGTAATTACTGCAGACTTGCTATTTGTTAAAATACACAATTATATTTGAGAATGACTTTTCGAAAGCACCGCTGGCATTATTATGGATAAGACTAAAGGGGAAAGAACTTCGGGAGATTGAAAATGAAATTGTTTGTCAACTTTCTTTCCAGAATATGCTTGCATGCAGGGCAACCTCCTTCAACTCTGTCTCCCTTACCCAGGTATTGTGGTACCCACTTTATGGTGAGAGGAGCTGTGAATGCAATAGTAACTTTTCCAAAGCCATATGGTCAGCAGAGCTGGGGCCCCCAGTGGAGTTCTGACTCCTGTAGCCTTGTCTCACTGTCATTAAACCAATCCCCAGGTTGTATACACTACCTACAAAGACCGTCATACCATCTGCAGCTCCGCAACAGCAAACCCTCCAAATGAGAGTGTACAGATTGTAGCTCCATCATGTAAGTGTTTGAGGTGCAAGGCTAGTGGCCCCTTTCGTGTGTCTCCATGCCCTTCTCCTTCGGGTCTGCGAACGAGAACACAAACCCTGCACTGCACCAAAGAAAGAATATCTGCCCTACATCAACCTGTCTGCTCCCTAAACTTCCTGCTTGACGGTGTTTACTGGAAAATGACCTTTCCCAGAAATATAACATGCTTTTTTTGGTGATAAGAAGTTTAACATTTGCCATGGTTGTTTCACTCGTCATTTCAAGGAACATTACAACATTGGCCTTAATCCACAAGGTCTGTGTCTCCTCGGTTATTTTCAATAATTAGAAAAAACAATAGCAATAACTGTAGTAGAAACAACATAATAGGAAACAAACAACAAAATCCTACACCCAATAAAACGAAATGCCATAAAGTTTCTAAATTGTTCGTGTTCCCTTCACTCTTCTAAGTATATCTTTAGAAATTTCCTATATATCAAAGCAACATAAAGGTATTGAGAGGGCTGGGGACTTAGCTTAGGTGGTGAGGTGCTTCCTTCTCATTCTCAAAGCCCAAATTCGATTCTTAACATGACATAAAACGGAGTGGGATGTACTGACTACCCTGGGCCACATAGCTGGTTTGGTGCCAGCCTTGGATTCATAGAATCCTGTCTCAATGAATGAGTGAGTGAAAGAATGAATGAGTGAGTAGATTGGTAGAGGTACAAGCTCTCAAACGGCACATCTTTCTTACATGCTGGCCCCACCTTGGTGATAGAACAGCCACTGTGGACATTTATAGGAATAAGTCTCATCCTGCTGAGCTTAGGTCTGGCTGGCCTTTTGGTGCTTTATGATTCCATGTAGGACTCTGTTTCCTGTTGTGTGTGTTTTAGTCCACAGGAAACTCAACTTAAATACTAGAACCAGATAAGGTAGAACTCCCTTCATTCTTTCTTTTCAAGTGGCCTCAGACTCACTACCTGGGCTCTCATGCCAGGGGTCTATAAACTTCTCACGAAGAGTTGAAGGCTTCAGATGAAAATATTCCAAAAGTCACATACATAAATGTCGGCCTTTGCCTCTCACCTTTGAAATACCTCACTTGATCATCAATAAATGATTATTTATTTGTTATCAGAATTTTAAGGTCCTTACAAAACAGAAACTTTTGATGCTACTCTTTCTTTGTACTTATCAAAAGTGCCTGGGGCAGTGATGGTGATTACCTGGGGCACTAATGACTGAATGAAGTCACCATAAAGGTGTTAATAAGTGATTTCTCTCTGTTGTAGTTTCTCTTTTGGTGCTTCAGTCCTCTGCGGTGGAACATGATGAATGGAAAAGTCAGCCCGCTGGAATGGGGCATTCCTTTAATCCCAAAACCTGAAAATCTCTGTGATTTGGGGGACACCCTGTTCTACATGGTGCATCTGAGGAGAGTCAGAGCTACAAAGTAAAGCATTTTCTCAAAATATCAAAATAAATAAATAAACAAATAAATAAATGAAAGATTGGAAGATTCTGGAATGCTTCTCAGGGAGAAGTATTTCATGACTTCTTTTGAAAAACAATGACTTTATATGTGGAGTTTGTGATCTTAGTAATAATCAGAAATGTATCCATTTTCAGATATTGGCAGCCATTGGCAATAATTTTGACAGAAATTTTCTTCAACTTATTAACCTGGGTAGAATCACAATGATCAAGTATTACCTTAAAAATGTGATTATATGATATGGTTTTGAAATTTCAGTAGTTGAAATGATAAGGTCTTGTCTAGTCTTCTGTGCACCGTGTTATTAATTATGATGATTTATCATAGAGAGTGTATGCTTTTACATTTGGAGTTTTCCTCCTCAGATATTTAAAAATGGAAAATTACACTCAGCTTTTAATCTTTCAATGCATTTCAACAGCATAAGAAAATTAAGGTTTCACACATAAACAGTGAAGTCTTTAAAAGAATCCCCAAAGTAAAGTAGGAATTTTATTATTATATTAATATAGTAGATACAATATTAATATAGTAGAAGATACAACAATAGCTACTGTTTGTCCTCTGAAAATTATCAATTTGGGGTTAGAATGACCTTCTTATAAGTTTACCTTGATAAGCATGCCATCATTTTCAAAGCTATATGCCAAATTTGTAATGTTTTCACAGTTCATTTTATATTTTCCTAAAGATAAATTTGGAAGCAGGTACTGTCACCTTATACTATGAATATTGTGACTCCAACAAAGTGAAGTGATTTCTCTCTAGTTAAAGATATATTTGGTTCATCAGGGTCCTGTGATTGACACATTCAGACATGGATTTTAACATTAAGATCCTCAGTTCTTTGCTTTTTGTGCCTTTACACCTTGAATGTCAATATTTAATCCATTGATTCTGGAAGTACTCAATTATCTGGTACACAATCAAATCAAATCAAATCCATTTCCTAGGGGCAGAGCTCCTTTAAGTGGCTTTACCAAGTCTTGGAAAAGAAGATACACTCATCTGTATAGGATTTGTTAAAGCAGCTTTGTGTAGAAAATGAGGGTCCAGAGAGAAGATGGGAAGATTAATGGTCCAAATGACTTACTTTGGCATTTTAATTGGTAACAAAATACTCTGGCTTCCTGGATACCCTCCGTTCACAATCTGACAACAAAAGGTTCATATTTTTATAGCCCTTGGATAGCGATACTTTATTAGCCCATTTCAGCGATATTTTATTAGACTACCTTAGAAAACCTGTGTATAAAGTCTGTTTTGAATTTTCAATACATTCAATAGATATGTTGCCTGCAAAAAGAAGCTGCAACTTATATTCAATGAGGTTCACTGTCTGTTAAGATAAATGAAATACATTAGTACTCCCAGGGAAATATAATTGATCTACACAATGATTCATACACTATAACTTAACTTATCCAAACAGGGAAATCTGACTCATTCTCAGGAAAACAATACTTGCCAGGTATCAGCCCTGAAAGATCCCAGATGTCTCACTGAATATACAAAGAGTGTTTTAAATGATGTTACAACAGTGCTCAATCAGAGAAAGTTGGATCTCTTCACAGTGAAAGGAAAAAGCCAGCAATCTGATCATCAGGCAAGAAGCTATAAAAGAAAACTAAATGAAAATTTTAGAACTTAATGATATTAGAGACAAAGCCCAGGAACAATAATGGCATGGGTTACTGGGTGAAAATCCCATAGGCACAATGATTGGTAAATAGACTAATAATTAAACATAAAAAGTAAAAGTATTCTAAAAAAATTGAATGTTCATGAATGTGAAGAAATTATTTTGAAGAGGCTATAGAAGATAATCACAATGGATAAAAGGCAGCAAACTAAATGACTACTGGTTTTTCATCAGCAATTAAACTATAGAATGTAAAAGAGAAAAGGAAAGATACTTTTTTGTGATAAGGTTTTGGATCAAGGAATCTATATATCCAATGAAATATTCTTTAAAAATTATATTAATCTTCTCAGACTGCCATAACAATATATCACATTTTGGATATACTAAACAACAGAAATGTATTTTCCATGGTTCTGCAACCTAGAGCTTCAAGATGAGGGTGTGTAGTAGCAGGCCACTTGTTAGTTCCTGGTTGCTCAGCCCCAAAATAATCACACAGAAACTGTATTATTTAAATCGCTGCTTGGCCCATTAGCTCTAGCTTCTTATTAGCTATATTTACATATTAATTTAACCCATTTCTATTAATCTGTGTAGCCCCATTTGGCTGTGGCTTACCGGCTAAAGTTCCAGCATCTGTCTCTGGTGGGGCTACATGGCTTCTCTCTGACTCCACTCTTCTTTTTCCCAGCGTTAAGTTCAGTTTTCCCTGCCTACCTCTATTCTTTTGCCCTATTAGGCCAAGCCAGTTTTCTTTATTAATTAACCAATTGTATTCACAACATACAAAGGGGGTTCCCACATCACTTCCCCTTTCTGTTAAATAAAAAAGTAAAGTTTTAACTTTAACATAGTAAAATTACATATAACAAGACAGATATCAAGCAAGAATTAACGTTATAATATATATCTACTTTATCTTTTATCATATCTAAGGAAAACTAACTTTCTATCTATTCTTCAACTCCATCAAAGATTACAGAAGGATATAATATTACCTAAGTAAACAAAAAGTTCATTGTAATCAACTTCCAAAAGTATAGAATTGACAGAGACATCTTACTGCCTGGACAGTCACCCAAAGTTCTTCTGTACCTTTAGGGCATGTATCTTCAGCCTACAGGTCCATAATATCTGGCATAGTTTTCCATGAAGCAGGAAATTTCAAAGACAGTTTAATCTTTATTGGCAGTTTGTTAGTCACATTTTTCTGTGTCCTGCAGAATATCTAGCAGAGTCTTTCATGAAACAAGAACCTTGAAAGATCATCTCTCTTTTTGGCAAGTTCAGCACTTATTTCTCTGCAGGTCCTGCATTCTCAGTTCATCAAGTAGTTCAGGCAAGAGCAGTCTCTTGTCCAAATGACTAGCAAACTCGATAAGGAGCCTCTTTGATGCACATCTTTCTCTTGAAGGCAGATATATTCTGTCAGGAGGAGATGTGTCTCATTGTCATGAAAAGTTCTAAGTTCTTAAACATTTTAAATGCCATATTCTGCAGTCTTTGAAAGGTTTGAAGAATGCCTATCCATCTGAAATACATCTCTGTACATCTAGAAAACCTAACATGACTATAAACTTGATTATTATAGATGAGTATCTATTACCTTATATATTTAAATGAGCTGCACAAACACAATACCTTAATCATGAGCAGAAATATATATATGTATATATATAGTATAACAAAATTGGCTTTATTTGTATCAATAAACCAAGATCCATTCCCATGCAAATCTCTATAGCATACCCCCCTTTAAATGTAAATAGACATTTATAAACAATATATCCAAACTGCTTTCTGATTTTTGTTGAGTAATTTTTGGGGGTGCTCACAGTGACCTCTCAGGGGTTCATGGTCTATCAAACCACATTAGTCTGGAAGAATTCCACAGGTTCTCATTCTCTGCAGAAACAAAAGAAGAACATCTTTTCCAAAGCAACATATCCATAGACTCAAACTTTGAAGTCAAGAAAGCTTTAAAACATATATGTTGGTTTAACTTAGCAATCCCCAGAATCAAATCAGCCAAAAAAATTAAAGAAAACACAAGAGTGTACAAAATCCAGACTCTCTTTGCATATTCCATCTTTGTGTGGCTTATTTTTCTTTACTCCTTTTAATCTATGACTGTCTATCCTCTGTCTCTTTAAAGATTTTACCTTTTTTTAACCCTTTACTCCTTTTTATTACTGTCTATATTCTTTTTTCTCTCTTCCTAGCCTACGTACATTTATCCAGCACTGTGACTCATTTAGAGTTCTTTAATGTCTGAATCTGTCCTATTGTGTACCCGTTACTCTTTACTGTCATGAGCGCTTCTTAAAATGCTAATCACTTCTTAAAAACTTAAGCTGTGCTCTACACAGTCCAATATGGTGGAAGTCTGTTCACTGTTTCTGCAAGCCATGCACATTGCCCCAGTTCCAAGTATGCAGTCAGTACACATTGAGCCATTAAGCAGTTTGTAACACACTGCTTACAAACCCCATTTAAATACTCAGTATCTTGAAAGAGCCAGAGTTCACATGGGCGGCACAGCCAATAGCCAG
>LOEQ01000823.1:266568-286035 GCA_001685075.1 Bramus lutescens | reverse complement strand
TTTTACTCTTTTTTTTTTTTTAGGGAGTTTGCCACCAAGCTCCCAAATAATTCACATGCAGATATTTATTCTTACTTCTTACTTATAAATTTGTGGCCTTAGTGTTGCTGGTTTCTTGTCATTTTTTCTTATCTTAAATTATTCCAACTGCCTTTTGCCTCTGGGCTTTTATTTTTCTCTATTTCTCTTTATCTTTCTTTCCTTCTTACTCTGTGACTGACTGGGTAGCTGACCCCTGATGTCCTCCTCTCCCTTTTCTCTTGCTCCTCAGTCTTCTTTCTCTTTTTCTAATCTCTACCTGCCAGCCCTGCCTATCTTTGCTCCTGCCTCGCTACTGGCCATTCATCTCTTTATTAGACCATCAAGCATTTTAGACAGGCACATAGCTGCACAGAGTTAAACAAATGCATTGTAAACAAAAGTCACACACCTGAAAATAATATTCTCCAATACTGGCGTGCAGAGGAAATCAAAGTTAGGGTTTGTAAGCGATAAGCCCCAGAAGGACCTATTATACCAAGCTGTTGATATGGTAGGCAATACCAAATGGTCAGTCCTGAAACACACACATGTAAACACTTCTGGATGGACATAGCAGGTTTCATGTGTATGTTGGATTGTTTATATGTGTATATGTATGCAACAACAACACTTGAAGAAGTGGGGGGCATTGAACTTGGGAGGGAGTGGGTCAGACCTGGGTCTTGCAGATGAGAGGAAAGAGAGGGGAAAAATGATGTAGTAATATTGTAATAAAACAACATACGATAGAAGTTTTGTTGTTGTTGTTTTTAAAATACAGAGGCATGGTTTGCCTATACAGTCATTTTAAAACTCAGTTTGATTACAAGGAGAAAAATGAACTAAAGGAAACAAGAGTGTAATAGCAATGGCTGGTTCAAGAACTGGAGAGATGGCTCAGTGGTTTAAGAGGACTGCCTATTCTTCTGAAGGTCCTGAGTTCAATTCCCAGCAACCACATGGTGGCTCACAGGATTTGTAATTAGACATTTTCATTTCAGTCAAGGAACTGTTCTGATCCTAGGAGTTGATAAGGGCTTCTTGGAATAGAATGCATATGGGAAGTTTCAACCGAATGATATCTGTTCTTCCCCTGGACATCACAGGAATACTTTAATTGCCTTGCTTGTGCTATAAACCCACATTCCCTATTTAGACTCCTTAGTCATGCAGATGACATCTCACTCATTTTCATCTTCCAGCCGGGTTTTATATTTGGAAAATAAGCAATGATTATTTGCCAAAAGTCAACAAAGTCCCAATGTTCTCTGCACAGTACTGCTTTTATCTGTGGATATACACAATTTCGGACATAATTTCATAAAAAGTTAGTTGTGCTTCAAGATTTAGGTTGTATAAGTTCTTATTTTTTTAAACTTAACTAGATTTTTTTTCCCTTGTAATACTACCAAGAGTGCAGTTCATATCTCCTTATATCTAAATTAGCAAAAACAAAACTTAAAGTAGTTTTTTAGAAGCAGAATATATTCCTAACCATCACATGACTAAAATAAGTAATAATAAATACTATTCATTTTATCCTTTAAAGTGTGGGAGTTGGAGAATAAATGATAAAGATCAAATGTGTAACAATAAAACCAACTTCACTCATTCAAAGTTCCAATCTCTCATTTCCAAAGAAGGAATGCTATAAATCATTGAAGAAAGAAATTGAAGAAGACACCAGAAAATGGAAAGATCTCCCATGCTCTTGGGAAGGTAGACTTAACATAGTAAAAATGGCAGTCTTACCAAAAGCAGTCTACAGATTCAATGCAACGCCCATCAAAATCACAGCAAAATTCTTCACAGACCTTGAAAGACCAGTACTCAACTTCATATGGAAAAGCAAAAAAAAAACAAAAAAACAAAACAAAACAAAAAAACCTCAGGATAGCCAAAACAATCCTGTACAATAAAGGAACTTCTGGAGGCATCACANAGAAAGAAATTGAAGAAGACACCAGAAAATGGAAAGATCTCCCATGCTCTTGGGAAGGTAGACTTAACATAGTAAAAATGGCAGTCTTACCAAAAGCAGTCTACAGATTCAATGCAACGCCCATCAAAATCACAGCAAAATTCTTCACAGACCTTGAAAGACCAGTACTCAACTTCATATGGAAAAGCAAAAAAAAAACAAAAAAACAAAACAAAACAAAAAAACCTCAGGATAGCCAAAACAATCCTGTACAATAAAGGAACTTCTGGAGGCATCACAATCCCTGACTTCAAACTCTACTACAGAGCCACAGTACCGAAAAAAGCCTGGTATTGGCATAAAAACAAACAAAAGGACCAATGGAACTGAAACAAAGACCTAGATATTAATCCACACACCTACAAATACTTGATTTTTGATGAAGAAGCAGAAAATATAAAATGTAAAAAGAAAGCATATTTAACAAATGATGCTGGCATAATTGGATACCAACATGTAGAAGAATGAAAACAGACCTATATCTATCACCATGCACAAAATTCAAGTCCAAACAGATCAAAGACCTCCACATAAAGCCAACCACACTGAACCTCATAGAAGAGAAAGTGGGAAGTACACTTGAATACATTAGCAAGGATACCGACCCCATCAGCACAGACACTGAGAGAAACAATTAATAAATGGGACCTCCTGAAACTGAAAAGCTTCTGTAAAGCAAACGATATGGTCAATAAGGGAAAATTGCAGCCTACAGAATGGAAAAATATCTTTACCAACCCCGCATCAGACAGAGGGCTGATCTCCGAAATATACAAAGAGTTCAAGAAATTTGCCATCAAAAGAACAAATAATCCAATAAAAAAAGAGAGTACAGACCTAAACAGAGAACTCTCAACAGATGAATCTAAAATGGTTGAAAAATGCTTAAGGAAAGGCCCAACATCCTTAGCCTTCAGAGAAATGTAAATCAAAACAACTCTGGGATTCCAATCTTACACCTGTAAGAATGGCCAAAATAAAATAACGCTGATGACTACTCATGCCAGAGAGGATGTGGGGTAAAGGGAACACTCCTGCATTGCTGGCAAAAGTGCAAATAGATACAGCCCCTTTGGATATCAATATGGGAAATTCTCAGAAAATTAGGAAACAACCTTCCTCAAGACCACTTTTGGGTATATACCCAAAAGATGCTAAATCACACCACAAGGACATGTGCTCAGCTATGTTCATAGCAGCATTCTTTCTCATAGCCAGAACCTGAAAACAACCTAAATGCCCTTCGACCGAAATTTGGATAAGATAAATGTGGTACATTTACACAATGGAGTACTACACAGCATAACAAAATAATGGCATCTTGAAATTTGCAAGCAAATGGATTGATCTAGAAAACGTATTGAGTGAGGTAACCTAGATCCAGAAAGACAAATATCATGTGTACTCACTCATAAGTGGCTTTTAGACATAAAGCAAAGAAAGCCAGCCTACAAGTCACAATCTCAGAGAACCTAGACAACAAGGAGGATCTTTAGAGAGACATACATGGATCTAATCTACATGGGAAGTTGAAAAAGACAAGATCTCCTGAGTAAATTGGGAGCATGGGGACCATGGGAAAGGGTTGAAGGGGAGGGGAGAGATAGGGAGGGGAGCAGAGGTAAATGTGTGGATCAATAAAATCAATAAAAATGATAAAATAAAAATAAAAGCTAGAAAAAAGGAGTGTTATAAAACAAGGAGAAAATGGAAGCTGCCTTCAGAATCCCTTTTTCTTTTGAGAGAAAGCCTCTGGAGTTGGACACTAGTGTCCTAAAAGAGACATAAATCTTTTCGTGTTTTGAAAAGAAAAAAAAACATTTCAGGAAAACATTGCCAGAGCAAGACTTATGAATATGTCTAATACAACCTTGGCAAGCAATAATTGCATGGCATATTGAGGAAAGAGAAAGATGAGAACAGCAGAGGTTGCATCTAATCTTCTCTATCTGTGCATATGTTTCTTCTTTACTGATTACAACTTCTGGTCATGCCTCCTACCACCTGTCAGCAAGCATATCATTTTACAGTAATGTTACTTTGGTCTGGTATGATTTGTATGTATGTGTTTTGTGTGTACGTACACCACCCGCAAATTACATAAACTTCATACTATTGCAAAAGCACTCACATTAAATTTTATTCAAAAAGTGGTGCTTAGGTAAGCATGCAATTCACAGGAAATATTCATGAGATACTTAACCCTCTGAAGAATACTCCAGAAAAAGATACCTCATAAGGATGTGAGCTAACTCTTTGCTGGAGGGGAGAGGCAGGAAAGAAGGTATTTATTAGATGTTGCTGTGAAGAAACTGGGCCATCAGCAGCTGAAACCAACTCCTCAGAGGGACTAAACTTGTTTTTATCACAGTTTCCGTCACTCATCAAAATCCGTTATTCTCACTCATGAACACTCACCATGGTACTTTAAAGTTAGCTACACAAAATGACTTTCCTACTTAGTTTTCAGGCATTGATTTGCAAACCTTTTCTGGCTAGATGAGTACTCTTTTTCATATTCAGTCTCTGAATGGGGTTTTTGTCCACATGTAGACCTGCTAAAGCTTTTGATGTTATTTACAATGTTTGTTTACTCACACAATTTCTATGTTTGAGTGACACTTTTTCCAAATTTAGTAATGGACATTAGACAGATGTAAGGTGAGGTATGGCTTGGAAATCCTACCAAGAAAGAAACATAGATTGATGGCAAGTGATAGGTTAGATAGATGATAGATAAATGGGTGATAGATAATAGACATAAATATATAGTTTATTGGTAGAGATATATCTCCTCCAGAGTTAATCTCTATTGTAATTTTTATTATTTTAATCCTCTTTCTCTCTCTGCATGTGTGTGTGTGTGTCTGTGTGTGTGTGTCTCTGTGTGTGTGTGTGTGATATATGGTTGTAGGTATAAATTTTGTCTTTGCCATAAGACTTTGTAGGTAGCCCAAGCTTGAAGGTGATGTTGCAGTTTGTTTGGTAAAGGCCATTTTAGTATTAGACATCTTCATGTACAAATATATACATTATGAACTGTTCTCATGCAGAATTACCATGATAAATTTGAGAAAAAAGTAAGCACAGAAGAAAAAAAATACTTGATTTTTGGTTAAAGAGTTTGAGTGTTTAAAAGTGGAGCAAAGTAGATCACAACCGCTAAAGACAAAGGATTTATACTATGAACAACAAGAAATATTCTTGAAAGTTATCTTAGTTAGGGTTTCTATTATTATGAAAAGACAACATGACCATGGAAATTCTTATAAAGAAAAACATTTAATTGGGGTTCAGAGGTTTAGTCTATACAGTCATGGCAGGAAACATGGAAGTGTGCAGGCAGAAATGGTGCTTGAGAAAGAAATGAGAGTCCTACACCTTAATCTGCAGGCTTCAGAAAAAAAACTGAGACACTAGACCTTGCTTGAGTTTCTGAAACCTCAAAGCTCTCTCTCAGAGACACAGCTCCAACAAGTCATCACATATTTCAGCAAGACTTCGCCTCTTATTATGCCACTCTTTATGGACCCACCAGTCATTCACACACATGAATCTATGGGAGCCACACCTATTCACACCACAGCTATCACAGCTCCACAGAGTCTGTTTTTAGTGTTTTGGGAAAACACTACAGTACTGTAGTAAGTCCAATACCTAACCTCCCACAAACACCTCTCAACTCTCAGTAGACGTCTCCATGATCCAATAATAATTAGGCTTTTGAATCCAACAGTTCTTATATTTTTGCATAATGATAATTATTATTATCAGCAGTAGCAGTATTGGGGATTAAACCTAGGGTTTCACACACTAACAGCACTAAATTATAATAGCCTAAAAAGAAAGACATTTTAGATTAATCATATTTGATCATTCCTTCTTGTAAACATACAAAAACATCACCTTATACCCAATATGCACATTGGTTATCAGTTATTAATTAAAATTAGAATATTGATAAAATGGTTCTGGGATATGGTGAGATAAGAGGAAAATCTAATATCCAGTAAAATGACTATGGTTGTCAACAACTAATGACTATTTTAATATGACTAGTAGAGAAGAATATTTTTAAATGTCTAAACATAAATGGAAAATTTCTGAAACTACACATTATGTTCATGTATTAAAATTTCAGAAAATTGCTATGTATGACTTCAAAATAAAAAGTAAAAATAAAAGAAATTGATGGGTGTAAATAAAAAAATCCCCATTTTTTTGGCTGCCCATAGAACAGTCATGAAATAATGTGTCAGTATAGTCTAAATGCAATGGTATCCATGTAAAAAGTTCCTCTGTAATCCATTTACTGGAAAATAGTAGTTCAACAATAAATTCTGAATTAGTAGATTTTTATGAAACAACATAGCATGAAAATATGGAAAAATTATCATAGAAAAATCCTCTAAATATAATTATGTATGCTTTTGAATCACAAAAGATGTGCTTTTAATAGGTGTGTTATATATACTGTTTCTCTGACTTTCTTTTCTAGGGTGTAAAGGAAATGCTACAAACATTTGTGGATATTATTTTTTTATAAAGAGAAATAAGCAGATAAAATACATAGCCAAGCTCCTGGCACAATGTAAGTGATCAAATAATGGCAGAGCACAGAATCAGGCTGCTCATAGACAGGAAAGAGTTTTATCAAACAAATATGTAACGAGAATTGTCAGTAGGAAACACAATTGTGATTGATACTTTTGAATTAATATGCCATCAACTGGAGACAAAGGTTCTCTCAGGTTTAAAGACAAGGAATGCTCATTTTCTCTAGCTTAAGTGAGGGACTGGTATGTAGATGTTGAGGAGAGAGAGTCGGTAACAGCTTTGGCTTTGCAAATGAAGAGCTGAGGACAGCTAAGTATGGCGGCACATGCCTGTAACAACAGCAGTAGCAGATGATGATAGAAGGATCTTTTTTATTGATTTTTATTGAGTTCTATATTTTTCTCTGGAGAGTTCACTGGAGAGTCAACCCTGCTGAAATAGCGAGTTTCCAGTCCTGTAAGAGACCGTGTCACAAGGGAGAAATATGGAGAACAAGAGAGGAGGACATCCAAAGGTCTCCAGTTTAGATGTATGTTCATCAGTGAATACAGCACACACAGACACACACGCACGCAAGTGCACGCACAGACCATAGTGCTATTGTCAAAATGTACAGTTAGAAGAAATGTAATTTTATTGTTTCTTTCACACCATAAGTAGATACCTCTAGAACTTTATGGGGAAGAGACATCATCCTGTAGAATAATGGGATCATCTATGTTATATTTATTACATTAAAATGCCTTAATTCCCCCTAGCTATTAAAAATAATTAATTGTATAGCTTATATTAGAAAAAACAAAATCAATTATTTCTTTGTTCCTCTGCATTGTTATTAGTAAAACTCAGTTCAAGAAAAGAAAAAGACCAGATGGTTGTGCTTGTGCACTCTTTCAATTCCAGCACTCAGGAGGTGGAGGCAGGCGGAGCTCTATGAATTTGAGGCCAGCCTGGTCTACAACTTGAGCTCCAGGACAGCCAGGGTTACACAGAAAAACCCAATCTCAAAAAAAGGGGGGGGGAGAAAAACACTATTGTCTTGAGGATTAAGAGTAAACATGTGAAGTTAGAAATAGTGCAATACTGCTTTTTCTGATTGGAGTCTAGGGTTTTTATAAAAGGTCTCATACCCAAGGCTGGTCTGGAGCTTACTATAGTAGACAGTGGTCTTAAATTATTGATCCTCCTGCCTCCACATTTTGAGAACTGAGATTACAAGTCTGTACCATCACACTCAACAACTTTTGATAATGTTTGCTAGGGATTACTCTAGTGCCTGTGTCGTAAAGTTTAACTGCTTTGCCTGTTCATAATATAAGGTACTCTCATCTAGGAGGCTATCCCATGGAGGCTAATCTCTTCCAACAAGGAAAATAATGTGATTTCTTAATGGGGAGGGGCCTCCAACTGTAGTGGAGCAGGAAGTCCAATACAAATGGAGAAAGAGAGTCAAGTGGTGAAAGACAAATAACACCAAAGTTATTTGATAAAGACTCAAAAAATCATATTATTTTATATTTACCTAAAATAATATACTGTCGTGGGATAATCTTTGTATATACTATGAAGATACAACTTTGCCAAGGCACCTTCTGATTAGATTTAAAAAGAACTGAATGGTCATAAGGAGGCAGGAGAGGATAGGCAGGGATTTTGAGGGAAGAGAGGAAGAGGAGGAGGAAGCTAGATGCATGGATTTCACCAGCAGACTCAGTAAGTCAGATGTGACATACTAAGGAGAGGTAACTGGGCCACATGGCAGAAAGTCAATTGATAGAGGCTAATTTAAGTTATAAGAACTAGTTAAAAACAAGCCTAAACTAAAGACCAAGCTTTTATAATTAATAATAAGTCTCCGTGTTGTTATTTAGGGGCTGGGAGTCTCAAAGAAAGTCTGACAGAAGTCAAATTACAATACACAATACATATAAAATACATATAAGTCTATGTATACACACACACACACATACACACACACACACCTTAAGAGAAGTTAAAACACTTGGACTGTGAGTGCTCTATGCAAGAATTGTGACTAATAAAATCCCATTACCAAGCAGGAGAAACCTTCTTTCAAATGGTTGCTTACGGTAATCCAAGTGACTTCCAAAACAATATCCATTATTGATGAAGCCCTTCATTGCTTCTCAGGGTTGAACCTTGGCCCCTATTTCTAGACACTGCTCACTTAGGACAAAGGTCCACTGACTTGAGCTTAACGTGACCTGAAAGTCATTTATCTGCAGTCTAGCTTTTATAGTTCTAGAAAACACGGTGCAAGTTACAGAACTTAAGTAGTTTTATCCGTGAACTACAAAAACATCAGCACAGTAAGATATCCATAGAGGGGCAATAAGTGGCACTCACATGTTGGTGGGGCCAACAGCTGAATAATTGGACTTAAAGCCCTCTCCATAGGAGGGAAATCAAGCTGGTCACTAGAAACTGAGCCAGCTTCCCAGGGCAAGTGACTCTTTAGAGTCTATAGTATAGACCCTAGAAAAGAAGGTAGATTGTCATAACTCCAATCTAAGTCAACCTTATAGCCACAGATATGTGTAGCTACCACCCTTCATCAAAGGAGCCTTTCTCTACAGCACATGGACACATTCACAGAAAACCACAACAGGATACAATTCAGTGATTGACAGATCTCAGAAGCCAAGCCCACGTGGATATACTTCTACAGCAAAGCTTCTGAGTCTATCGCTCAGAGAACAACTTAGAAAAGGTTTAGAAAGATTCTGAGTCAGAATATGAAGGGGTCTTCTGTGAAGTAGTTTCTTCTAGAAATGGCTCCATAAACAAAACTGGAACAATGGTGATATCAGTGGGTACATTAACATGGAGGGGGGTGTCTTAGTCTCAGACAAGGAAAATTAATAACTAACAGAAGGATAATAATGAACTCTCCTAGGGATAAGCCCCCTTACTGCTGTGCAACACAGTATGATCAGCTTTGAAACCATATAGATGCCAACAGCAAAGACTGTACCAGTAGGTTGTTTTATATATGTATCTGTGTATACACATACAGGAATACAGGTGTGTGTGTGTGTGTGTGTGTGTGTGTGTGTGTGTAGCAATAACAATCAAGGAAAAAGAGGTCAGCTTGAGAAGGGGAGGATGTGGGAGGATGTGGGGGGTTCAAGAGCGGGGTAGCTAGGAGAGGCAGGAGAGAGGGAAAGTGGGGAAGATGTGATGTAATTCTATCAACTACAACACATTGGAAGAAAAACAGTAAAGCATATAATTCCTCTCTGTACTCATTGTTACCTTGTGAATATTTTTATATTTTTCTTGTTCAGCTTCGCACATCAAGTTCCATCATAAAATGACTATTATTGTGAAATAATTTATACAACTATATAGGAATATAATGAGGCTTACAATGGAATATTATTGTAATGCAATTACTGTATAATACTGAATAAGATTCTAAATTTGTCCTGATGTAGGGGTTGAAAACAACAAAAGGACTTTCTGACATTACAATAAGAAGAAAAGATAACAAAAATGCCAAATATCATCTTAATAACCCAGTCAATACTGATAAATGCATAGATGCAAAATAAATCCCAAGGTTTATTCCTTTCCCATCCTGTTTCTACTGTTTACCCAGGTAGCTGAGCTCCACTGGACCTCTAGTGGCGATGGCTCAGGTTATAGATTCTTCTACTCTGCGGGTATAAAAAGCAATCTTATTTCAGAAGCACTTAAGTGAAACATTTTCTTGTAAATGCCAAACTCCAGAAATATATTTTTAAATCTCCGTGTGGGAAGCAAGTAGAATTTTCCTCAGCCAATGTGGGTTTTCTTCATGTACCCCTCAATAAAAGATATGTCAAGGGAAGATGACAAATTGGGATCGCACATGGCACTTCATAATAACTCCGTACTTGTGCCGCGTTGAATTTTGCAAAAGGTTGCGGATGACTCACACAGCCCAAAGTTCTGCAAGCCTTGCCTTGGAGATTGCTACTGCACCTTAATTTTTCACGGAGCCCTTCTTCAGGAAGCCCTTCTCGTTGGAGCTCTGACATCTTCTTCAAGGGGACCCATCCAGTTACCTCAATGCTATAACGATACACTGAAACCAAGGTTTCACACTAAAGAGCATGTACAGTTGCCTTTGTCATTGGTCCCCTCTTACCAAGTTTTTTCTTCCCGATTTCTTGGATAGTGAATAAACCCTCCTAACTCCAACATTAAGTGAAATTATATAAAACATATTTCTCACAATCTACTGTTTGTCATTGGTTCTTAGCCACAGAAAACAGTGTTTTCTAGGGCAGATGTCTGAAGGGAGATAGCATCACAAGAGGGAGACACTCCCATCTCTCCTGGTGCTATTGTAAATCTTGAACTAATTTTCATGAGCCGGTACCCAGTCAACCTCTAATAACCAATAACATTCACAAGATTTCCCAGCTGCAGTTTTAAACAAGAAACAAAACTAAATACTGTGTAATAAATGCAACCCTTGATCACAGGCCAACACAAAACAGTAGTTAATCAATTTCACTTCTAACTAAACGATTATGTGCAAGGCCTGAATGCTGTGTTGTCAGAGAGGGATGAAAAAGGCGACAGTGAGCATGCGTCTCTCTCTGATGTACTGTGCCCAAACAAGGGCACCTGCACGGACAGTATTGCCTCACAATGGGGAGTTTGCAATGAGAAGGAAGTGAGGGAGAGGAGAGACATAGAGAGAGGAAGAAAAGGAGGGATGGAGAGTCGAGGCAGAGGTAAGGAAAAAGGTACCATTTTTTTTTCTTTTTGTGCACCACATTTTCAGGCACGATCCTATCTTAATTACAGCAAGTAAAAAATATTTTTTCTGTTAATTTAGAGATGCTAAGATTGATATTTTCATTTTCCGCTTCATTTTATGTAGAGGCATAGAGGTTGATTATCAACATTAAAGAACCTCAGGGTTGTAAAACTCAAATACAACTGTCATTTAACTCTTTGAACACATTTCCACTATTGCTTGCATGCACTGAAAAGCTTTGATAATTATTTTCTATCATTATAAAGCCAAATATCACTTAACACCTGTAGAAAAATATAACTACCTGTGCATACAAACATCCATGCATGTTTGAAATTCACTGTACTTTGGATATCTGATATTTACCTCAGCACTCAGATCGTTACATAACCAAGAATGTTACTGATTTTGAAAAAGAAATTGTAATACATTTAAAAAATAACTAATAACTCTTTAAAATGTTTCTCTTGTACAATGTAATATAATTACGTGGTGAAAAATTATTTTAGTACTCTAAATACTTAGTAAAACCAGCAATGTCAAGAATTTCAGGGTTAAAATTAAACACAATCTTATTAGTGCATAAAAAATAACTTTAAAAGACAGAGTTGTGCATTATGTTCGGATGTGAAATTTTAAATTAATATTTTAATCTAACATTTTAATTCCTTTGGCTTGCACATTTCCAAGAGAGTCTTCCAGATTGGTGCCTGTCACAGGGAAGAAATGGAAGAATCAACTTACCTCAGTGGATTCCTGGCATTGCTACTTAGTACCTTGGTCCCCATAATGCCAGTACTGTGAATTTGTGAGCCCAGTTCCCCAGCTGTAAAGTACTATCTGAAAGCTAACATTGCTTGATAGAATTTAGTGAGTGATTAATTTTCTGAATAGTAGAAAAATGATTAATGATTATCCAAATCACTTAATGAGACAGAATGTGCCAATTCATTTCTGACTGAAGGAACATACTTTATAAATACTTGGCAAGGGCTCATGAAGTATTATTACTATTGTTATTACTGTGATTTATATTAAAAAAAGCAAGAATCTAAGAATAAGGTGGTTGGAGGCAAGGAAGAGCAGCAAGATGATAGGTAATGAAAAAGAGGTCAAACCTATTACCAGCATTATGAAAAAATGGATTTCTTGGCAAAATTAAATGCATGGTTTGATGTCTTAATGCCACATTTTATTGTTGGTCATTTTAGGTCACAGATTGTGACATTAGTTTGGTTCATGCTTAAAATTAGGTTTATTCTCAGAAGATGTTTTATCATGAGGATAAATTTAGGTAAACAATTGATGAGAAATTAAGAATTTTTATAGCTTTATACACTCAGATAAGAATGTTACATAGATGTTTGGAAAATGAATTCTAATTACCAGCTTTTAGAATAAAGCAACAGGACTCTGCCAAAATAACACGGAGACAATGGCTCACTTATCTCCCTGATGCATTATCGTTCCCTTTTTTCTATCAAACTGCTCTCTGGACCCCCTCCCCCAAGGCCCACGGAACTGATTTTAAAGCAGCTCCAGATGCCTCTATTTCAGGAATCAGTCGCTCAAAAATCTGCAGCATTGCATGCTGATCTCATGAGTTATAGGGAAAGAACTGATGGGAACATCAGATTCTGCAAACCTGTATTCATCCCTTACCCGAGCTCAGTGGTTCTCATTATTTTAACCAAACCTGAGATTCAGACATTCAGATGAACCCTCCAGCATAAACTGGGCAAAGGTGAATGTAATTAGAACCTCATAATAATTCTCAGGGCGAGCGAACTTTAAGAGGACTCTCAGGTTTGGAGGAAAGAAATGAGTTTAAGAAATAAGAAATAAGGTTTAAGGTCATAACCTAAGGACCAAAAGATACATGAAATGGGAGCTTGCAATGTTTCTTTCATTAAAATAATTGTATTGAAATAAATTGATGACAGTGTTTAAAAATAAAATTATGTGCAAATGCACTCGTTGGGACCCCAGTGTGAACCAGTACCTACTCAAAGGTTCTGTATAAACTAGCTGAATCACATGGATGATCTTCCGAAGTAAATGTTGCTTTTAAGAATTTAGCAAATGACTCATTTGTGCAGTTCCTATGAAAATGTTATCATCAATGTACACTTAATACTTTTACTTCTAAAACTAATTTTAATTTATCTTATACTTTATTCCTAATTATTAACATTTTTGCACACATATCATGAAAATCTGGATCAGAGATGGACAAACATAAACCACAGTGTCTCTAGACAGAACTCTTGTTATACTTTATTATTGGTGTCTAAGCATACCAAAATATCCATAAAATAATTCCCAGTTTAAAATGGTGGTGTCAGAGTCTTCTCAAATATGATTGACAGTTAAAAGACACATTTTAAATTGTTATGCATCTCTTATATTTAAAGTATTCTTACCTATGCAAAGAGTTTAACATTTGGAAATAATAGACATTATACAAATTGAATTTTAGAAACCTTTACTCCAAAGTGGTATTACATTTATTTAATTTAGTGAAGAGATAAATGTGTTCGCTGGTGACAAGCTAAACACAGATGAGCACAAAATGCAGATAAAAGGGCATAGAGAGATGGCTCAGAGATCAAAAACCTTGGTTTCTCTTAGGAGGACCCAGGTTCAATTCCGAGCACCCACATGGTGGTTCGCAGCTCTCTGTGACTTTAGTTGCGGGGTTGGATGCCCTCTTCTGCCCTCTGTAGGCACTGAATGCACATGGTACAAAGAAATATGTGCAGGCTAGGCACCCGTCCACAGGAAATAATTTTAAAATTCCTTTAAAAAGCAGATAAAAATCAGAGAATGGTGTCTGAACGAGGTCATCACTCAAACCGAAGCTTTGCAGCCAACAGGCAGGAAGGGGTGAGGTCCTGCCTCGGTTGCTTCCATAAAACTTCCACTCTTGTGTAGGGTCTGAACATATTTGTGTCATCTGCTTTAACAAGTTACATAGAACTAGTGGTAGTCTAGCTTTGTGACCGGCATTACGAGATCTTGCATGTTCCCACCTTCCTTGTGATACCTCTACCACATTATGGAAAGCATGCTCATACATGGCCATAGGAAATGGAGGAGAGTCTCATGGAGAAAGTAGAGCTGTAAAAGCTGACTCTCAACATACTCCCAGGTGTGAGCAGCAATATCATTTACATTCTCTGTCCAATAGAAAACTGATAATGGGTTATGGGGAGTAGGAAGATGGCTCTGTAGCTATGAGGCCTTGCTGTGCACGCACAGCACACATACACACATGCGCTGATTCACAGACACATAAATTCACACTCACACACACTCATTCACACACACACATAATACTCTCACACACAATTCACAATATACACACCACACTCACATTCACACACTCACTGATTTGTAGACTTAGGCATCACACATACTACTCACTAACACTACTAATCATACATAAATATTTACACACACACACAGACACACACACATACATACACACACACACTCAAGACCTACACCTGGAAGTCAGAAGTCAGAGACAGCTTGCTGGAGTTGGTTCTCTCCTTTCAACAAATGGGTCCCAATAATTGAAGTCAAGTCATTAAACTTAGCAGTAAGAACCTTTACCCACTGAACCATCTCACCAGTCTTTAACAGGCATTAAATAGCTCACAGGTGCAAGCCATCTGCTAACCATGCTTCCTACAGATACGTTCTAAAGCCGAGGTGGCTTCTGGATGCCTCTAAGTACCTCACACACCTCTCAATGGCAGTGTAGGTTTCTGTGCTCTTATACTGATCCTAAATACTCAGATGACTAAAAGCTGTTTTCCCTTGATCATAGCCATTATATTTTAATTATCCTTTGAAGACTGTTTCTTGGGTCAGTAGCATTTTATCTTTTTACTTTGTGTTCCACGTAGAATAGATATTCATCATGGAATGTACTAATCATTTAAGATATGAATCTGTAATGGGGCCAAAGGGACAACAGTTGGCCAATCAGAACAGTGTGCCAGTCAGAACACAGGACCAGCGTCTAATGCGCCTGTGCTGGTTAATCTTGCAGCCACTATTTTCTCGTTAGGGTTTTAAAAAATAAAAACAAATGGTTTTCATACGCTTATTGCTCTATAAAAGCTTAAATAGTTCTCCAAGCAGAATTCTCTTCAAAAATAATCATCACAAAATGTGAAATTCACTTTTTTATTTACAGATAATCATTTACCAGTAATTGGTTCAAGATATGGCTCATTTTAATGATTTTTTTGAAAAATTTAAATTTGATTTATAAAAATAAACATTTATTATCAAAGGTAGAAAAATAAAATTAATTTTTCAAATAATGTTTATAAAATGTAGCAGTCTTCTATTTGACTTATATAAGTGTATATAAGTGTGTATTCTTTTTTGCTTACTTTTTGTGGGTTTTATTCTCAAAAGGCCATATTTAAATTTCTTTTCTATAAATAAAATTTTAAAACTATAATTTTTAATATATTAAATTAAATAATATTAGATTATATTTAAATTATCTTGTCATTTTGTACAATAGTCACTTAACATTTTGTTGTTTCTTTATTTTTCGTTCAATTTTGGTTGGGGGAGGGCTAGGGAATTGGGCTCAATCTGTACCACAGGCTATCCTGGAATTCTGTGTGCAGCTTAGCCTGGTCCTTAGCATATGATGACTTTTCTCCTGCCTTGGTCTTCCTGTTCTTTCCTTATTGAAGAATCAGACAAGAGTTTACTTCCGTATTTTCTGCACTGATCATGGTATTTAACACAAAGTATATGCTAAATAAATGCTTTACTAGATGAATGTGAAAAAAAATCTGTGAAACTAGTTCCTTATTACTGGAAATCAAGGAAAAATAATTTTTATATACAAAGTAAATTTTAAAACTATTTGTCCATTGCTCTTTCTTCTAATAAACATGTCCCCTGATAAATATTTACTCATAAAATATGATGATGTCTAAGAAATGAGCCACATGTTCCCCCTTTCAGGTGACAGAATAAATGGTTCACAATAATACAGTAGACAGTAGCTTGGAAATTCAACCTCTGAGCCTATCACACATATCACTTGCTCTTTTCTGAGTCAGATTTATATCACCTCTTATAGTTGTAAAGTTAAGTATAAAATAGATCCCTTTGTGTATGCATCATCATCATACTTTAAATTCAGCCAGTGTTTATCTATTATCTGCTCTTCCCTGTGTTAAACAGTTCTCTGTTAATTTGATTTCACTATAAATTAAGAAAAGGATGTGCAGAGTAGATCCATTGACGCTATAAAACAGAAAGATTTTGAAATTACCTGTCAACGTTAAAGTATACCTTTAGCCAGCGAGTCTAAGACACTCATTCCTCTGATTATTAAAGCCTCCTGGTCCAGCTTTGTATATTAAAAGGGCAATAAGATGTTGAGAATGAGGGTTTCAAGTCTACTATCAGTTCTAATATCAAACACATTATGAATATGTAGTCACTTTGTTTAAAGAGCCTGTGTCTACACAGAGGACTTTTTAATTCCCTATGTGTCAGTCTAGTATGTATTTTTTATCTATGATTTCCCATAGCATTTAAAAATATCTTTATATCAATCAGTGCTTGAAAAATAATGCAGCTCTGTGTGGCTTTCTCTTTGTTTATAGTTTGTATGTGTATCTTGTTCTTTAAATGAAATTATGAGTTCTTCAAGGAAAGACTTCCATTTAGTGTCTGCCTTAGTTAGGATTTCTATTGCTGTGAAAAGAGACACCATGACAGCAACTATTCTTATAAAGGAAAAACATTTCATAGGAGAGGCTTATATTTTCAGAAGTTCAGTCCATTGTTAGCATGAGGGGAATGAAGACAGGTGTGCAGACAGATGTGGTGCTGGCTGCATCTTGATCACAAGACAACAGGAAGGGGTCTATTTCACTGGGCATGTCTTTAGCATATATGAGACCTCAGAGTGGACTTCCCACAGTGATATATTTCCTCCAATATGACCACACCTACTCCAAGAAAGCTACGGTTCCTAAAAGTGCCACTCCCTTTGGGAGCCATTTTCTTTAAAACCACCATAATCTCCAAACATCTCTAATTTGGGGGTAAAATTAAAAGAATTAAAATATATACTTGAGTGTGGACGATATGGCTCAGTTAGTAAGGGACCATTGTCATCATGCCTAGTGATCTGAATCCAGTCCTTGGAACTGAGATGAAGGAAGGAGAGAATTGACTCCAGCTTTCATCTGACCAAACACACACACCATAAATGATAGATGCAATTGAGAGAGGGGAGAGAAAGGGAGACATGAAGGGAGAGTGAAGGGAGAGTGGGAGGAGGGAAAGAAGGAGGGGNGAGAGAGAGAGAGAGAGAGAGAGAGAATGCACTTGCGACTTATGTTGGAGCCCACAAGTCTATACAGTAAATGTACAGCTGACAAATCTATAGACTAATTCACAAAAAGCGTTTACATACACATTAACATGGAGCAACCTGTTCAGTAAAGCTGCGGGAATACTTGTCTTTTGGATGGTCACTGTCAAATCTGTAAAAACCTTGTAAAGCCATGATTCTTCCCTTCAAAATGGGATTCATTCCCCTAAATACTTCAGAATTGTAACTTCTGAACAGGCAACAGAATGACCTTGCCAATCCCCCACACCATGAGGTCTTAAAGTGATAACAGTCACTGCTTGTTCTAACAGCCCAATTTACATAGAGTTAATCCCTCAAAATTACCTCTGCTAACAGAACACCTAGGAATAGACTAGGAAGACCTTACCAGAAAAACAGGTATGGGTGTAGGTGAAGTCCAGGTTCAGGGATGGTTAGTAACTTTAGATGGTTTGGAATGTTAAGTATTTCCCTTTGGATGCTGGCTCTTTCCTGGGTGGTGTCACCTGTTCTGGAGTGCTGCTTTGTCAGGTTCTATGTGCCGTCTTTGTGATTCTGAAATGCATGTGAAATCATTGTTTGCCTATGAAATTTTTTAACCACGTCTATAAAAACTAAAATCCTCGTGGAGATGGTCCCTTATCTTTCTTCTCACTGCTTCTTCACTTTAAGGAATAAATAACTTGTAGAGGTAGCATATGTGAGTTGATTCATTCCATTTACCCTCAGATCCAAGTAGGCAGGTTTTCTTCTGCCATGGCAAATCTTAGCTGGACCTTAAGGGGGTATTGAGGCTGATACTCAAGGCCCCCCATACACTTGATGCTAGTGGGTTCCTTTAATAATGTCAGTGTTGAAAAACTCAAGCTTGGGAAACAATTAGAGATGGTTGCTGAAGCTATTTTGGCAAGGAAACCACTTTTTTATTATAGAATTAA
This sequence comes from Bramus lutescens, assembly GCA_001685075.1. NCBI lineage: Eukaryota > Metazoa > Chordata > Mammalia > Rodentia > Cricetidae > Bramus > Bramus lutescens. The sequence continues at coordinate 267,376 of LOEQ01000823.1, read as the reverse complement.
TATTTTGAGAAGTGTATAGAACTAGGACATTTCCATTGTTTTCTGACAGCAGGCAGCCAGGAGCATTGAGGAGCTTGGTAGAGATCACATAGTCACACTCCCTGCTTTGCCCTTGCTTCTCAGGCCTGGTGTCCACGGTATGTCATGAGAAACCCTAAGTCAGAGAGCTCACAGGGAAAGTTACTGAATTGGAAAACTCAAAGTCGCGGGTGGTATCTCAGCCCAAGTCCTCAATTTCCACAAGAGAAAAAAAGTGCTGGAACTCTTTAGGAGATCTTGAGCTACAGGGTCTACAGAGTAATTCTTGAAGAGAAGGGAAAGCGGCAGTAGGCCTTGGAGCCAGGTTTACCATGTGTTTCCCATTTGGTGGATGAAACATGGCACTTTTGCCAGGTATGTGATGTCAATGTGACACACCGGACAGATGCTGAGCATCTGATGTGCAGGTTCAGGCTCTGGGGCCAAGTTGTTGCTGAATTGCTCATGCCCTATTTCCCTAGTCCTGGGGGTGTGGCCAGAGTTTTCCGGTTTAGCATGGTGCTGAGCCTCTGTTTAACCAGTTGAGCAAAGGAAGACCACTGCGCCAAGAGCTAGTCAATCAGAAACTGCCAAGATATCAAGGAACAGAGTGGTGATCTCACATGAGTGGGGCTCCTTCATTCTTTCACACCTTCCTTCATTAAGGTCTACTTTCCCCCTCAAAAGAAGAAAATGACATTTAGCTTTTTAGTTCTCAGGTAATCTCTGCCTGAAAGAAAGGAAGAAAAGAAAGAGAGAGAGAGAGAGAGAGAGAGAGAGAGAGAGAGAG